>CM076584.1:972931139-973256740 GCA_034641835.2 Pinus albicaulis | reverse complement strand
GTAAAAAAAATCTAGTTTTATAAAGAATTAAGAAGTGCAATATGCTGTCGTAAAATTCTTTGTAGGCATACACCCTTAAGAAGATAGATTGTGATCTCTTTATGGTAATAAAAAATAGATGGCATTTCTATTTTTAAGCGACTACAGTTAGACCTGTGGGAAGATCATTGCAGTACAGAAAGGTATTGTTGGACCCTGTCAGATAAGTACATGGAGAACAGATACCTGTATTTTCAAGAAAAAAAAGAAACAGTATCTTAATTTGATTAAAATAAAAAAATCTGCAAGTATTCAATGGAAGTCCGCAAGTATGGATCAATGGAAATCTGCAAGTATGGATCACAGAAGCCTGAATTTGGAGTCATAACGTTATTGAAAAACTTTATGTAGCATCACAACAAACATAACCAGATTATAAGATATTATAAGATCCATCTCAGATAGCATAATAGAAACCCTTTTCAAGCTTTTGTTCAATGTATAATTGGTAAAAACTCAGTAATTAAACAACTTCCATGATGTAATATTCGTTTGTAAATTAAACAGCACAAATTGAACTGGCTAAGGTTTTGCTTAGGTGAAATTAGGTTAGCTGTACTTCTAATTTTTAAGCTGAACATGAACCCAATGAAGTCGATCTCATGTAACATTCTGCGTGGCTCTATTATTGTTCAGTTGTGTAACTGTTGCTCTACCTGATTATGATCATTGAAAAGCCTACAGAAGAGAATAGAAAAAGAAGAGGGAAACCAGATGTTTGGATGCTTTCTATTTGAAACGAAATGCGTGCTTATGAAGTTATGAACATGCACCCTTCTTGGTCCCAATGTTCTCCCTTTTTGAACGAAGGTACGATATGCATGATTAAAAATTTGTTCCAACGGTATGACAAATCTCAAATTCAACTTATTCAGTAACATAGTAAGATTTGGCCTCAACACTTAAATCAGCAGAGCAGACAGTGGTACATTTCTAGTTGAATAAATAACACCCAATTTCAAGCACCTAAGTTTGTTTAATAATTATTAAAAAATAAAGAATCAATAAAACCTGCAACAAATAAGAGTGGTTTTGATGCCCAAAATTTTGGAAAATTGATTGAACAGTCTCTGCATGCGAAGATTAGGATTAATATATAAATTATTTGCAAAAGTCAAAATCTGAGAAACTTGGATATAGGCAATTGAGGAATGCGTTGGCTGTCTATTTCAGATTTGCTTGAGAACTTACTGACATGGAAGAACTGGTATTACAAAAGAGGTTCAAAGACTTCAGATACAAATGATGAAAGGGATGAATCTTTTGATTGTAATGATCAGAATACAAGAGCTATGATAAATGACCACACTATCTCTAAGAAGTAAAGAGCAAACACACTTACTGTATAGATACAACATAGAACACTAGTATCAATGAGCTTACACAGAATAGAGTTCCATGTCATTTACATAATAAGTGAAATCGTTACACTAATTACAGGTAGTTATGAAGCTCTAATCAATTTACAGTGTTACAAGACTAGCTTATACATGTGTTCAAAGCTGCATAGATAGTGACATACCCGTGGAACGAAGAGCGCGACGATGAGGAGCTGCGGTGCGGCGACGAGAAGCTGCGGCGATAGGGACACCAGCGCGGCGACAAGGTGCAACAGTGACAGAGAAAGAACGCGGGAACAATGAAATTAGTAACCGCAATACTTCGCGGGCGATTTATAGAAAATAGTTCGGCCGAACTATTTTAAATGTAACAGTTCGGCCGAACTTTAGTTGCCAGTTTTCCAATCTCCGGAAAAAATTCTGTTTGCCCGCGCCGTCAATAAGCCGTCAGTCTAAACGGAATCACGAGTTCGGCCGAACTTTAAAAACAAGTTCGGCCGAACTATATAAAATTTTCGGCCAAACTATTGCCAAAAAAAAATTTCAACCCCCGATTCTCACAAAATTACATAATAAGTGAAATCGTTACACTAATTACAGGTAGTTATGAAGCTCTAATCAATTTACAGTGTTACAAGACTAGCTTATACATGTGTTCAAAGCTACATAGATAGTGACATACCCGTGGAACGAAGAGCGCGGCGACGAGGAGCTGTGGTGCGGTGAAGAGAAGCTGCGGCGACAGGGACACCAACGCGGCGACGAGGTGCAACAACGACAGAGAAAGAACGCGGGAACAATGAAATCGGTAACCGCAATACTTCGCGGTCGATTTATTTATAGAAAATAGTTCGGCCAAACTATTTTAAATGTAATAGTTCGGTTGAAATTTTATATAATTTCGGCCGAACTTTAGTTGCTGGTTTTCCAATCTCCGGCAAAAATTCTATTTGCCCGCTCCGTCAGTAAGCCATAAGTCTAAACGAAATCATGAGTTCTACCGAACTTTAAAAACAAGTTCGGCCGAACTATTACATAGTTCGGCCAAACTGTATAAAATGTTTGGCCGAACTATTGCCGAAAAAAAATTTCAACCCTCGATTCTCACAAAAGTGTAACCCAGCTTCACATTTTCGCCTTATCCTTTTGTAGAATTCTCACTTCCTAACTTTCCAATTTTTTCAAACCATGCTAAACAAAATTTATCCATTACGTGTCCACAATGCCTCCTTGATGACCAAATGTTTAGGTAATGTCTATGTTTCTCACAAATTTAATTTTTCAGTGGATTAGAATTGAAAATTAGGTTAAATTTTCCATTTTTTTTGCAAAAAAAAAAAGTCCGTATGTGGTGCGTTCAATATATTTGACTCACACTGATAATGGTGCATCCTGCAAATTTACATGGTGCACCGCATTTTGATGCATGAACATAACACATCGCGATATTTGAGCCGTGTTCCGTAAATAAAATTCACCAGGAATATCATAAATTGTACATCGGTGCATTACTCCTGGTGCATTTATATTTACCAAACAGACCTAAAAATAATATTTAAAAATATAGTTATGGCTCGGTGCATTCGTGTAATATTCCTACTTAGCCTAAGTTAAGAGGAATATTCATTTTTTCTTTATTTTCT
The DNA here is from genome assembly GCA_034641835.2 of Pinus albicaulis. Lineage (NCBI taxonomy): Eukaryota > Viridiplantae > Streptophyta > Pinopsida > Pinales > Pinaceae > Pinus > Pinus albicaulis. The sequence continues at coordinate 973,253,718 of CM076584.1, read as the reverse complement.
GTTGCATTTATAAATGAATAAAGGAGGAAATGTAAAACTCCTAAGAAGACTAAACAAATCAATGCCCATGTGAATACAGTTAAATCAGGGCCATGTAAATAATCACTTGCAGGTGTGAAAGGGGTTTGAGCTGTGAGACTGGGTCAACCTTGACCAAATCTACAGCGCTGTCTAGGTTCAATGCATCTCCTAAAGGGACAACGAAGTTTTAGAAGGAGGCCCCTCACGTGAAAAGATCTAACTCATCAAGGTGGTTTAGGGTTTGCAAAGGCTCTCATCTTATAAAAGGAGAGGGAAGGCAGCAAGAGAAGGTTTTTGATTGATCATATTTTTGATTATTTTGTCTGCTTAGACAAATACTATTATCTGCTGTTTAGTGGAGAATTGTGCTTGGAATTCCTATGCAGGGATTTCAGCTCTTCCTTTGAGGATTCTTGGAGGAGTATTTGCTGAATTGATCCACTATTAGGCTTGAGGTCAAGCTCTACTTTCAATTGCAGAGCCGATTCATTAAGGGTTTTGCTACTCTTGCAAGCTGCAGCAAGTGAGAGTCTAGATTTGCATAGATCTAGTGTATTTTGGGAGCCTCTTCTCATGGAGTGTGTCTTTTAACCTCCTGGAAGAGTGCCTCTCCTTTTTTTAGTTCAGATATGCAACTTAGTAGTGGCTATCCATATCATTTTGAGCTATGACGCTATCTCCATGGGTGGACTATGTTATTTTTGTATGAGGTTCATTGTGGTGTTTTGATGCTAGTTTTGATCAAAGATCTCTGGTGCTGGGCTTTCCCTTCCACTTTGGTGATCCATGGATTAGCTTGCTGATCCATGTTCTGTTTAGATATGATATTTTGTATTGTAATGTTATATTCAGAAATTACTACAGTATTTTATGGATCTGCAACTTGTATCTCAGATCTACTCTTATTTATGCATGATTTGGTCAAAACCCCAAGGGGATCTTGTAGAGAAAACTATCTAATTTCCAGATCTGATATAGATGTGATTTTTTGTCCATAGATCTGTCCTATATCTGAGATGTAATATTTAGCTGCTAAAACTCTTGAAAATAACACTATTGAGCCATTTTTGCTGATATATATATGTTGCAGCTCTCTTTTTTGAAGATATCTTGCTCTCTTGTCTCATGTAATCTACTGTATATTGAAAGGGCTTCACTTTACCCTTTATTTGTTGTTTTACATTAATTTATTGATTATATTTGATGGCCTCCTACTTAAATTGTAAAATAATACGTTATTCCTGAAGCTTCTTGTTGTGGATAGCTGCAGCCCCTCTTGTAGGGTGTTTTCCAGCTAGACTAGGTTGTGAGAGACTTGTTTACCACACCTAGTTTGATTTTTTTTTGCTCCCCTCTTGGATTTAGAATATAGATTTGATGATATAAGGGATCCAATGGCTACAAAATCATTTCTGTACATCAATCTCCCAAGGAGTGCATTATTTTTCCAAGCCTGTTGTGCAATCCAAATTTGGGAACATTACAGTGGTATCGAAGCTCCTTTCTTGGCACAGTCTGTGCTTGCCTTGGAGAACCAGTCATGCTGCATTCAAAAGAAGATGATCCTCTTATTGATAGGGGGAAGAGGTACCAGAACATAAGTCATAAGAAGTATGACTACACTACTAGTGATCCTGACAAGGATCAAGACAAGGGGAAAGCCCCTGAAGCTGTGAATGATAAAGAAGTCGAGGAGTTTGCAAAAACTCTTTTGGAGACCATGAAAGATATTTCCAAGGAGATTAGAGAGATGACGAGAGACAGAATGAGGGAGTATCCTGGGATATTTTAGTTGGGAGAGAGCTCAGATATGTCTCACCATGGGACTGGTCAAACAGTGAATCCACCACTAGCTCCACAAGCTTCACAACGCTCCACTATGCCTACCTTCTTGGCTATGGAGAATGAAGGACCACATGAGCAAGCTTCCCTTGAATATTAATTTGTGGAGTATGATTCTTAGAGTCATAGATTCAACAATCACTTGAGTTTCCAAGAATTTTGTCACCTCAAGGACAGAAGAAGACTAGGGCAGCAGTATAGAGATGGTGGTTTCTTTCATAGTAGACACCACACTATGCACAAATTATTTTTTCCCAATTTCGATGGATCCTCCTCTAGTTCTGCCAAAGCATGGGTAGAGAAGCTGGATATCTACTTCTAGTTGAATAAGGTCCCTGAAACTGAAGCCATCAAGACTGCAGTGCTGCACTTTGAGGGAGAAGCACACAATTGGTGGTTCCATGGACTGTCTACATTGGGACATATCAATGTGACTTACTACTCTAAGTTTAATAGAATACTGGTGGAGTGGTTTGATAGGAAGGATCCTAAAGCACCCTTCATAAGCCTTGCAAAGCTAAAGCAGTCAGGAGATGCAAAGACTTATATCTCTGATTTTTTGAGATTATCAGTCATGGCCCTTGATCTATCTGTAGCTAGGAGTGTCTACATGTTCATTGATGGCCTGGAGGAACCTTTGCATGGGTTGGTTAAATCTACCAAGTCCATCACTTTGCATGATGCCATCGAGACAGCTAGATATCTCCAAGATGCCTTGCCAAAAGCAAAGGCAACTTTCCAAAGCAAGGCCCCTCACTCCTCTAAGGGGAAGGAAGGGAAAGCTGCTCCTCCTAAGGAGATCTCTTTGAAGAATCCTCTTGATGTTGATCTTAGGAGGGAATTCAGGAAGAAGAAGTTGTGCTTCACTTTCCAAGAGTCATGGGTACCAGGGCATAGGTGTGCTGCTGGAAGAGAACACTACATATAAGTCTTCCCTAATTTTGAGGAGGAAGATGATGATGAGGAAACTAGGAAGGGTCATAGCGCTGATGATGATGAGGAAGAACAAACACCCACCAGAGATGGGAAGGGAGCATTTTCTCTAAACAGTGGGACTCTTGCCTCTTTGAGAGGAGTGCCTAAGTACTTGACAATAAGAGTACAAGGTTCAACTATGAATCAGAGAGTATTTGTACTGATTGATAGTGGGGCAACCCACAACTTTACTAATGCTCACCTTGTGCGAAAGAGAGGAATCCCCACTGATAATTTTGAAGGATTTTATGTCTTGGTTTCGAGAGATAGGACCATGCAGTGCATGCAATATGTTCCATCACTCTCTGTCACTATGGGATCCTACACCTTGGTGGATCACTTCTTTGTAGTTGACATACCAGACACCAACATCATCTTTACTGTCTAATGGTTGATTACCTTGGGGAATGTTACCACTGATTGGAAAGATTTTCAAATGGAGTGGGTGGACTTGAAGAATGGGAAAACACACATGATTCAAGGCATAAACACTTATCCTTCACCTAATGTTTCAACACAAAAAACAGAGATGGATTTGCGTAGTGGAAGCAGGGGTCTCATAGTTCCTTCTCTCATGTTCATGAGGATGTTGCAAGGGACATTATTATCTCATGGAAAGCCACCTGGAATGCCATCAGATTCAGATCTTATGGGAAAGGTTCCACAAAGTGCTTCTCCAAATCTAGATCCAGGAAGGATTGGAGAAATGAGAGACCAATTTATAGCAATGGGAGGCTTGGGACAACCCAATGATGAGGCAGATCTTCTTCCTGCTTCACTATCTCCCTCTCACTTTTCTGAATCTAAGCTGTGGGAAGAGAGGAATTTGAGGATTAGCCTTCCAACAAACTATTTTGGCATGTGTAATGTCAAAATAGAAATCAGCAACATGACAAGCACTTCCATGGATGTATCAGCAGCACTGTCATTGTTGAGCAGTGTGGATCTTTATTGGAAATCTCAACTACTTGTAGAGTATTCCAAAGATCTCCACATAGGTATGATACTAGATGGCATGCATCAAGAAAAGGGCTACTTGGTCCAAGGAGGGATCATCTATTATCATGGTAAGGTCTTTTTGGTTAGAGCTTCCAAGCTCAAGAAGAAGATCCTACAAGGAGCATATGAAGAATTCTTCCTCAACCATCTGTATTCAATGAAGATCTATTCCCTGATCATGAAGAGTTTTGATTGGGAAGGCATGAGAGAAGACTTACATCATCACTTTCAAGAGTGAAATAGCTATGGAGGATTGGAGCAGCCAATGGATTGTTTGAAAGAGTCATCTCAACCAGCTCTTCCTTTGCTTGAGAGGAAGGGAATTCTCATGCACAACTCCATGTGTGTGAAGGACTATGATGGTAAAGAATTTGATCATGATAAACAAGTTTTATTTTCTAATCTATTACATTAATTTTCCATGTTTTTGCAGGATACGACTCCTAAAGGGAGTGAGAGATCATATGTATCTCATAGTTTGTTGGGGGCCAATGCAAATTCTGAACTTGGCCACTCCCTTGATGTGAAAAGGGAGATTCCTTTTCATGATGGGTGCTTCCCAAAGGCACCAAACTTATGTAACACCTTCAGCCATGTTAAGGTGACTTATGCAACAACAATGTGGTGGGAATGCCAGTTACAACACGCAGATATAATGAGGACAAGAGGTGCACTGCGCTGGCATCACATGTGGGATTTTGATCCACTTCCTCAAGTTCATATTTCAGTTTGCATCTATGTTGTCTTTCTTCCATACATTGATGATATATTTGTATTGTTTATGGGGTTGTATGGACTGAGAATGGGCAGTGTATATGTACCACATGGTTTGGAACTCCAACTTGTACTTCGTGATACATGTTTTAGATGTAGCATTGCTCCACCCATGTTTATTTCTATTGAGTTTTTCACTCCTGAAGGGATGGACTATGCACATATTATGTTGTCCTTGGAGGAGCAATTCATGATGCCTGGGCTTGCTGAGCACTTAGGTTATGATAAATATTTGATCCTTGATGATGCCAACAATGAAGGAGGAGAAGAACTACAACTCTTACCTTGTCAGTTGCTTGAGGACAAGCAACATTTTGGATGGGAGGACTATGATATTTCTACTTAGCCTAAGCTAAGAGGAATATTCATTTTTTCTTTATTTTATATTTCATGAATAAATGAATAAAGGAGGACATGTAAAACTCCTAAGAAGACTAAATAAATCAATGCCCATGTGAACACAGTTAAATCAGGGCCATGTAAATAATCACTTGTAGGTGTGAAAGGGGTTTGAGCTATGAGACTGGGTCAACCTTGACCAAATATACAGTGCTGTCTAGGTTCAATGCATCTCCTAAAGGGACAACTCAGTTTTAGAAGGAGGCCCCTCATGTGAAAAGAGCTAACTCATCAAGGTGGTTTAGGGTTTGCAAAGGCTCTCATCTTATAAAATAAGATAGAAGGTAGCAAGAGAAGGTTGTTGATTGATCACATTTGTGAGTATTTTGTCTGCTTAGACAAATACTATTCTCTGCTAATTAGTGGAGAATTGTGCTTGGAATTCTTATGCAGGGATTTCACCTCTTCCTTTGAGGATTCTTGGAGGAGTATTTGCTGAATTGATCCACTATCAGGCTTGAGGCCAAGCTCTAATTTCAATTGCAGCACTGATCCATTGAGGGTTTTGCTGCTCTTGCAAGCTGCAGCAAGTGGGAGTCGAGATCTGTAGAGATCTAGTGTATTTTGGGAGCCTCTTCTCACGGAGTGTGTCTTTTAACCTCCTGGAAGAGTGCCTCTCTTGTTTGTAATTCAGATCTGCAACTTAGCAATGGATATCTATATCATTTTGAGCTACAATGTTATTTCCATGGGTGGACTATGTTATTTTTGTATGAGGTTCATTGTGGTGTTTTGATGCTAGTTTTTATCAGACATCTCTGGTGCTGGGCTTTGCCTTCCACTTTGGCAATCCATGGATTAGATTGCTGATCCATGTTATGTTTAGATATGATATTTTGCAATGTTATGTTATATTCAGAAATTACTGCAGTATTTTACAGATCTGCTACTTGTATCTCAGATCTACTCTTATTTATGCATGATTTGGTCAAAACCCCAAGGGGATCTTGTGGAGAAAACTATCTAGTTTCCAGATCTGATGTTTTTTCCATAGATATGTCCTAGATCTGAGATGTAATATGCAGATGCTACAGCTCCTGAAAATAATTTTGTTGAACCATTTCTTCTGAGATATATATGTTGCAGCTCTCTTTTTGGAAGATATCTTGCTCTCTTGTCTCATGTAATCTACTGTATGTTGAAAGGGCTTCACTTTAATTCTTATTTTCTGATGTAAATTCATTTATTGATTATATTTGATGGCCTCCTTCTTAAATTGTCAAATACTGCGTTATTCCTAAAGCTGCTTGTTGTGCATAGCTGCAGCCCCTCTTGTACGGTGTTTTCCAGCTAGACTAGGTTGTGGGAGACCTGTTTACCACACCTAGTTTGATTTTTTTTTGCTCCCCTCTTGGATTTAGACTCCATATTTGATGATATAATGGATCCAAGGGCTGAAAACTCATTTATATACATAAATATCCCAAGGAGTGCATTATTTTTCCGAGCTTGTTATGCAATCCCAATTTGGGAACATTACAGTGGTATCGAAGCTCCTTTCTTGGCACAACCTGTGCTTTCCTTGGAGCACCAGTCATGCTGCATTCAGAATAAGATGATACTCTTACTGAGAGGTAGAAGAGGTACCAGAACAGAAGTCATAAGAAGTATTACTACACTACTAGTGATCCTGACAAGGATCAAGACAAGGGGAAAGCCCCTGAAGCTGTGAATGATAAAGAAGCTGAGGAGTTTGAAAAACATCTTTTGGAGACCATGCATGATCTTGCCAAGGAGATCAGAGAGATTAGGGTAGATAGAATGAGGGAATCTCATGGGAGATTTTAGTTGGGAGAGAGCTCAGATATGTCTCACCATGGGACTGGTCAACCAGTGAATCCACCACCAGCTCCACAAGCTTCACAACGCTCCACTATGCCTACCTTCTTGGCTGTGGAGAATGAAGGACCACATGAGCAAGCTTCCCTTGAAGATTACTTTGTGGAGTATGATTCTCAGAGTCAGAGATTCAAGGATCACTTGAGCTTCCAAGAATTTTGTCACCTCAAGGACAGAAGAAGACCAGGGCGGCAATATAGAGATGGTGGTTTCTTTCCTAGTAGACACCACACTATGGGAAAATTATTTTTTCCCAAGTTTTATGAATCCTCGTCTAGTTCTTCCAAAGCATGGGTAGTGAAGTTGGATATCTACTTCTATTTGAATAAGGTCCTTGAAACTGAAGCCATCTAGATTGCAACGCTACACTTTGAGGGAGAAGCACACAATTGGTGGTTCCATGGACAATCTACATTGGGACATATCAATGTGGCTTCCTACTCTGAGTTTACTAGAATACTGGTGGAGAGGTTTGACAGGAAGGATCGTGAAGCACCCTTCATAAGCCTTGCAAAGCTGAGCCAGTTAGGGGATGCAGAGACTTATATCTCTGAGTTTTTGAGATTATCAGTCATGGTCCCTAATATATCTGTAGCCAGGAGGGTCTACATGTTCATTGATGGCCTGGAGGAACCTTTGCATGGGTTGGTTAAATCTATCAAGCCCATCACTTTGCATGATGCCATCGAGAGAGCTAGAGATCTCCAAGATGCCTTGCCAAAAGCAAAGGCAACTTTCCAAAGCAAGGCCCCTCACTCCTATAAGGGGAAGGAAGGGAAAGCTTCTCATCCTAAGGAGAGCTCTTTGAAGAAGCCTCTTGATGTTGATCTCAGGAGGGAATTGAGGAAGAAGAAGCTGTGCTTCACTTGCCAAGAGTCATGGGTACCAGGGCATAGGTGTGCTGCTGGAAGAGAAAACTACATAGAAGTCTTCTCTGATTTTGAGGAGGAAGATGATGATGAGGAACCTAGGAAGCGTCACAGTGCTGATGATGATGAGGAAGAAAAAACACCCACCAGAGATGGGAAGGGAGCCTTTGCTCCAACCAGTGGGACTCTTGCCTCTTTTAGAGGAGTGCCTAATTACTTGACCCTAAGAGTACAAGGTTTAGTTACGAATAAAAGAGTATCTGTACTGATTGACAGTGGGGAAACCCACAAATTTGTTGATGCTCACCTTGTGAAAAAGAGAGGAATCCCCACTGATACTTTTGAGGGATTTTCTGTCTTGGTTCCGAGAGATAGGACCATGCAGTGCATGCAATATTTTCCATCACTCTCTGTCACTATGGGATCCTACACCTTGGTGGATCACTTCTTTGTAGTTGACATACTAGACACCAACATCATCTTAGGTGTCCAATGGTTGATTATGTTGGGGAAGGTTACCACTGATTGGAAAGCTTTGCAAATGGAGTGGGTAGACTTGAAGAGTGGGAAACCACAAATGATTCAAGGCATGCACACTTATCCTTCACCTAATGTTTCCACAAAAACAATAAGACAGTTTGCACGGTGGGTATGTTTATAACGTCTTCTCTTGTGTTCATGAGAATCTGGGACATTCTTGTCCTGCTGTGGCCACAGGATCTTATCAGTTCGAATATGTGGAAAGTTTCCAAAAAATGTTGCTCCAAATCTATATCTAGGAAGGATTGGAGCAATGAGAGACCAAGTTACAGCGATGGGAGGCTTGGGACAACCCAAGGATGAGGCAGATCTTCTTCCTGCTTCACGATCTCCCTCTCACTTTTCTAAATCTGCGCTGTGGGAAGAGAGGAATGGGAGGATCAGCCTTCCAAAAAACCATTTTGGCATGTGTAATGTCAAAATAGAAATCAGCAACATGACAAGCACTTCCATGGATGTATCAGCAACGCTGTCATTGTTGAGCAGTGTGGATCGTTATTGGAAATCTCAACTGCTTGTAAAGTATTCCAAAGATCTCCACATAGGTATGATACTATATGGCATGCATCAAGAAGATCGCTACTTGGTCCAAGGAGGGATCATCTATTATCATGGTAAGGTCTTTTTGGCTAGATCTTCCAAGCTCAAGAAGAAGATCCTACAAGGAGCATATGAAGAATTCTTCTTCAGCCATATGTATTCAATGAAGATCTATTCCCTGATCATGAAGAGTTTTGATTGGGAAGGCATGAAAGAAGACTTAGATCAGCACTTTCAAGAGTGTAATAGCTATGGAGGATTGGGGCAGCCAATGGAATCTTTGCAAGAGTCATCTCAGCCAACTCTTCCTTTGCTTGAGAGGAAGGGAATTCTCATGCACAAATCCATGTGTGTGAAGGACTATTATGGTAAAAAATTTGATCAGGATAAACAAGTTGTATTTTCTGATCGATTACATTCCTTTTCCATGTTTTTGCAGGATATGACTCCTAAAGGGAGTGAGAGATCATATGGATCTCATAGTTTTTTGGGGGCCAATGCAAATTCTGAACTTGGCCACTCCCTTGATGTGCAAAGGGAGATTCCTTTTCATGATGGGTTCTTCCCAAAGGCACCAAACTTATGTAACACCTTCAGCCATTTTAAGGTGACTTATGCAGCAACAGTGTGGTGGGAATGCCACTTACAACACCCAGATCTAATGAAGATAAGAGGTCCACTATGCTGGCATCACATGTGGGATTTTGATCCACCTCCTCAAGTTCAGATTTCAGTTTGCATATATGTAGTCTTGCTTCCATACATTGATGATATAGTTGTATTGTTTATGGGGTTGTATGGACAAAGGATGGGCAGTGTATATGTACCACATGGTTTGGAACTCCAACTTGTACTTCATGATACATGTTTTAGATGTAGCATTGCTCCACCCATGTTTATTTTTGTTGAGTTTTCACTCCTGAAGGGATGGACTATGCACATATTATGTTGGCCTTGGAGAAGCAATTCATGATGCTTGGGCTTGCTGATAACTTGGGTTATGTTGAAGATTTGATCCTTGATGATGCAAAAAATGAAAGAGGAGAAGTACTACAACTCTTACCCTATCAGTTGCTTGAGGAAAAGCAACATTTTGGAGGGGAGGACTGTAATATTCCTACTTAGCCTAAGCTAAGATGAATATTCATTTTTTCTTTATTTTCTGTTGCATGAATAAATGAATAAAGGAGGACATGTAAAACTCATAAGAAGACTAAATAAATCAATGCGCATGTGAAAACAGTTAAATCAGGGCCATGTAAATAATCACTTGCAGGTGTGAAAGGGTTTTGAGCTGTGAGATTGGGTCAACCTTGACCAAATCTACAGCTTTGTCTAGGTTCAATGCACCTCCTAAAGGGACAACGCAATTCTAGAAGGAGGCCCCTCATGTGAAAAGAGCTAACTCTTAAAGGTGGTTTAGGGTTTGCAAAGTCTCTCATCTTATAAAAGGAGAGGGAAGGCAACAACAGAAGGTTGTTGATTGATAATATTTCTGAGTATTTTGTCTGCTTAGATAAATACTCTTCTCTGCTGTTTAGTGGAGAATTGTGCTTGGAATTCCTATGCAGGGATTTCACCTCTTCCTTTGAGGATTCTTGGAGGAGTATTTACTGAATTGATCCAATATTAGGCTTGAGGCCAAGATCTACTTTCAATTTCAGTGCTGATCCATTGACGGTTTTGCTGCTTTTGCAAGCTGCAGCAAGTGGGAGTCTAGATCTGTAGAGATCTAGTGTATTTTGGGAGCCTCTTCTCATGGAGTGTGTCTTTTAACCTCTTGGAAGAGTGCCTCTCCTTTTTTTAGTTCAGATCTGCAACTTAGCAGTGGCTATCTATATCATTTTGAGCTACGACAGTGTTTCCATGGGTGGACTGCGTTATTTTTGTATGAGGTTCATTGTGGTGTTTTGATGCTAGTTTTGATTAGAGACCTCTGGTGTTGTGCTTTGCCTTCCACTTTGGTGATCCATGGATTAGCTTGTTGATCCATGTTTTATTTAGATATGATATTTTGTAATGTAATTTTATATTCAGAAATTACTACAGTATTTTACAGATCTGCAACTTGTATCTCAGATCTACTCTTATTTATGCATGATTCGGTCAAAACCCCAAGGGGAACTTGTAGAGAAAACTATCTAGTTTCCAGATCTGATATAGATCTGATGTTTTGTCCAGATATCTATCCTATATTTGAGATTTAATATGCATCTACTACAATTCTTGAAAATAATGCTGTTGAGCCATTTCTGCTGATATATATATGTTGCATCTCTATTTTCTGAAGATATCTTTCTCTCTTGTCTCATGTAATCTAATGTATATTGAAAGGGCTTCACTTTAATTCTTATTTGTTGCTGTGCATTCATTTATTGATTATATTTGATGGCCTCCTACTTATATTGTCAAAGAAAATGTTATTCCTGAAGCTGCTTGTTGTGCATAGCTGCAGCCCCTCTTGTAGGGTGTTTTCCAGCAAGACTAGACCGTGGGAGACCTGTTTACCACACCTTGTTTGATTTTTTTTTTCTCCCCTCTTGGATTTAGACTCTAGATTTGATGATCTAAGGGATCCAAGGGCTGAAAAATCATTTCTATACATCAATCTCACAAGGAGTGCGTTATTTTTCCAAGCCTGTTGTGCAATCCCAATTTGGGAACATTACAGTTCAATAACTGGAACGTTCCGTGCCAGTGAAAAAAGGTTATATGTGATCGCCGATGCACAAATGTGATGAAAAACTATGAAAAATTAAAATTTGGAAGCAACATGGGTGTTTCATACTTATGTGTGCATCAATGTCGGTGCGATTATGTTTGGAAGCACACTAGAGACGGTGCATGAATGTGTTTTGAGCGCACCAACAATTATTTTTTTAGTTTAAATTTATGTTGCCATATTTATAAATTCATGTTTCATTTAATACAGAAAAATATTTTATGTATGAGAATAATGTATTTTATATGTCAATAATATAACAGTGACGTCACTAGAGGGAGCAATAGCACGAGTAGGAGCATCAGGGGGATCCATACAATATGGTTCGAACATGGGAGGCTAGATAGTGGGAGAGGGATTTATAGCCTCACCCTATTATCATGGTGACCTAAGCGCTCTTAAGGAATGTATGTATCCTTAATTAATATTAGGAGGCTATATCCCTGAAGGCACACTCTATATTGTTGGAACTTCTGATCTGCCGATGGAGTGCCTGGGAGTAGGTTTTCCATGTCAATCTTGGGGCATGGTATAGTCCAATTGAGGAGGACATATAATTTATCACTCGCTTGTCTAAGAGAGCAGAGGATTTTCTCGAGTTCCCTGATGTCCCCCATGGGGTTGTAGGTGAGAGTAAGATTTCCTACACTCAGAGATATGTTAGCCCTCATGCGGCACGTCTAGTAGATTTTCAAGTCCATGGTGGACAAATATATATTTATTATTTTTCCGTACAGGTGGTTAAGTGACTATATTTATTTTTCACCACCATTGCACATAGTATTAGTGATATGTATCACATTAATTTCCTTCTTTTCTATTATGTTGATTCTTTGATCGACTACCATGTTGTATTACATGGTCTGCCATTTTTTTGAGGCAGTTGTTATGGCCTTAGATAGATTCCATGCATTGAGATAGGGGAGGGTGAGCTTCCATTTCTCTTCAGAGATATTTTGTTTATTTTTTAATAGGTTTCTAGAGATGATGCCTACATTTTACCATCTCCCTCCTAGGATAATCACTTAGGTATGAATGCACATCGGGGAGAAGATGATGCCTAAGAGGGGCATACTGGAGTATCTCACCAAGATTTTCATTGAGGCACTGATGCTACTCGCCAGTGAGGATGGCCATGTGTTTGTTGCATTGGAATTTCCATACACAAGGATTGATTGTAGATAATGTCCCAACACAATCTTAAAAGTGGATAAGATTCCATATGATAGAGGTAATATCAGTGTTTTCTTTAAATTAATCTAGCTTCATTTTATTGTTTTAATTAATTAGAATAAAATTTATTCTTGCACATTCTTTAACTTGTATTATGAATTTTTTTAATATTGAAATTTCCTAATTATTGTTGTGTACTATATATTTTGTAAACATTGGCACATTTGATGGGGGCATACCTCCTCCATGTAGGTTTTAACCCTATACATAAATTATCTAAAAATGGACTTTTAAAACAAAAAATAAACATTAATGAGAGCATAAAACATAAAAAAATATACATAAAGATTTTCCCTTGGATCCCAAAAATGTGACTACCATCTTGATTTTTCACTCTATTCATTTCAATGTTATAAGGCATATATATACATGTCGAAGCATTCATAAAACCCAATCCATTAACCCTGGATTAGAACATAATCGTAGTTCTCTTGACCGGATCTACAAAATACCATGGGTAGTAAACCGACATTCCTAAAACAATGTGAAACCCCATGCAAAAAACCATAGATAGATCTGCCCACCCAATATAGGTTCCAAAAAAATATTTCTGGGGTGCTGTCCCAAACCCTATGCAGGTGGGCTACTATCCCCTACAAACCCCACGATAAGGGGGGGATGTACCCCCCTGTGACCCCCCTTCTACACCCGGTGCAAGCATAGGGGGGATGACGTCCCCCCTCTTACCCCCTACTTCTTTCCTGAAGCTAGTCATAGAAAGAATATAACATACACCCAACATTCTCCCACTTCTTGTTTTCTTTTCACAGGGGGCCACATTAGAGCTTAGTCATTGGTTCAACCCTACAATTCCCATTGTTTCTATACACCAAGAGAACTTCTCAATGCTCAGAGACTTCATCAACGCATCTGCAATATTCTTCAAAGTGTCCACCTTTACCAACAACATGTTTTTGTCCTCGACCATATCTCTCACAAAGTGATACTAAACATCAATGTTCTTTGTATTTAAATGATAAGGAGGATTCTTAGCCAAGAAAATTGCACTTTGGCTATAAGGGTATATCCTTATAGCTCGCTGCACCAACCCCATACCTGAACAAAATCTATGTAACCAAACTACTTCCTTTCTTCCATTAATGGCTTCCATGTATTATGCCTTTGTAGTTGAAAGAGCCATTATAGATTGTATTTTTCTCATCCAACTGACTTCACCTCAAAATAAGCTAAACACATATCCACTAGTAGATCTTGTTTTATCTACATATTCAGCCCAATATTCATCAACAAAGCTATAGATGTCCAAAAATATGTCCAATATTTGTCTTTCTTGGTAGCACAGACCATAGTCACTAGTGCCACACAAATATCCGAAAACTTGCTTCACTGTTTTCCGATGCTCCTTCTCTGGTTTTGACATAAACCTGCTCAATAGTATTACTATATGTGAAATTTATGGTCTAGTACATATCATTTCATACATTAGGCTACCCACTGCACTTGCATATGGAACACGGGACAAGTCCTCTTCCTCTTCGTGTGTCTTAGGACACTGTTCAACATATAACTTTACACCTACAGAACTAGGAACCTTCACTGGTTTATTCTCATGTATATTAAATCTCTGCAATATTTTCTCGAGATACTTCCTCTGGTTTAAGGAGATCTTCCTCTTTTCCCGATCTCGGTTAATTTCCATGCCCAAAATATATTTTGCAACACCAAGATCCTTCATGTCTAATTTGGAGGAAAATTTGGTCTTCAAATCCTAGATAATTTCTTTGTCATTTCCTATCAACAACATATCATCCACATACAATACCAAATAAATAAGACGGTCACCAATCAATTCATATTACACACAGTGATATGGTTAGCTTCTGGTGAAGCTAAGTCCCCATATATATGTATCAATTTTTTGATACCACATGCTTGGTTACTTTTTTAAACCATACAGAGACTTTTTTAACTGGCATACCAGTTTTTCCTTACCCTTCACCATAAAGCCTTCAGGTCGCTTGATGTAGATATCTTCTTCCAGATCCGCGTGAAGAAATGTTGTCTTCACATCCATTTGTTATACCTCAAAATAAAATGCAACAAAAGCATATAAAGGTAATCCAATAGAAGTTAACTTGGCAATAAGAGAAAAAATATCACCAAAATCAATTCCTAACAAATGGGAAAAACCTTTTTCTACCAACCGAGCTTTGTATTTATCCACCTTTCCTTCTGCATTCATCTTCTTCTTAAACACGCATTTGATTCCAATGGGTTTCCTTCCAGTCGAAAACTTAACCAGATCTCAAGCCTCATTTTGGTGGAAGGATGCCATTTCATCAACCATGGCCTCCTTCAAGAGTTTTCCATCCTCTGAATCTACTACCTTCCTGACAGTTCTGGGATCATCATCAGTGATAGATAAAGAAAAATTTGAATATAAATAAGATGGACTATAACTTTCTAGCTGCCTTCCTTCTCGAATTGATATTCTCAAATTCGGAGTTTGTGGTTCTTCCTCTTCTGAATCTTGTTCTGCTATAGAGTATGATTCTTCCTCCTTTAGCTCAAGCTCTATCTTCTTAGGTTCCTTTGGTAAGACTTCATGTTTAACAATATATTTCACCTCTTTAAACATCACATTTCGTTTGTACACATCCTTCCTTGTTAAAACTTAGAGACCCTCGTCTGTAATGTTAAAATTTAGGTAGATGGATTCAATGACCACATTAAAGGGGTCCATGAATCAATCTATAATGCTAAAATTATAACACATTTATACAATCACTACTAAACCAACATATAATTTTCTATTAAAATTATTAACCAAAAACATATTTACATAGTCAATATCCTTGTCATAAATAGAAAAAATAATATAAATATCGTTAGAGTGACTTGAGCTACACTTGAGATGAACTGAAATGATTTCCACTATAACCCAAGAGTATATTCAATATGTTGTAAGTCTATAATAATAACATATGATTTATCAAGGGTCAAGGCATCTCTAAATACGCCTGTGGGGTGGTCACACTCATTAGGGAAACTACCCTTCTAGATTGAAAGGCATGTTCTTTTTTACTTCTAGGAAATGTTTATTGAGAATTTGAACACTGGTAATTAATCAAAGTGATTTGAGCTATACTTGAGATGAAATGGAATGGTTTCCACTATAACCCAAAATTATATCCAATATTCTTCTAGCATATACTAATAACACGTGATTTAGTAAGAAGGGTCAAGATGTTTGGAGATACAGTTGAGGGGTGGTCCTACTCCTTGGAGGCTTCTACTTTTCCAGTGTTATAAATATAGGAAAAATGTCTCATCAGAAATTTGAACCTATGTAGGGGAAATAAAGAACTAAAGAAATGTTACAAAATTGATAATAACCAATTAAACCAACAAACCAATTACTCTTTTTCTCTTAATAATCCTTTTTACCTTAATTTATTACCACTCTTGTAAAAAAGTTTCCACAAATTTCTCTTGGAAAACCCCTTATTGTGAATTCTTTTCTACTAGAAATATTACCCCTTCCTTGTATCTAACGAGTTTGTCTCTCTTTACACATAATTTTTTTATTTTTCCAATGCCTAATGGAGTATTATTTTTATCATGTTCACTCAAAAGTAAAATACAAATTCAAATTTTGTTCAAAAGAAACAATAAATGATAACCATATTTCAAAATAGGACAAATCAAAACTGTGAACATTATTCGGCAAAGCCACTATCAGAAAGAGATTCCCATCACACAGAGAGTTTAATAGCTTTCAAAACTTGTGCCCTAATTCATTCCTTATGAAGTAGCAACCACATTAAAAATTTTGATGAGGAAGGCCTCTATGGAGCATGGCGGGAAGAATGATGGTGAATTCAGTGCCCTATATTTCATTCCAAATCCTACCTCCTAACTTTCTGAGCTCTGTAAGCTAAAAGGTGAAATCAAGAATGAAAGGGAAGAGAATCCCTTCATGTTTTCACCTGACCAGTAATAGAGCATTTATTCGGCCGAAAATATAACTCTACAAGCAAATTCCGAATCACTAAGGTATTACTTGAGATACTGGCGATGAAAAATTAAGGAGAAGTGGTATTTGAGAATATTATTTTTCTTTTGCTAAAAAACTGATGAGACTAAAAGGTATAACTAAATCACCCATTTCAAATCATTTTTGCGAGTCCATAGAAAGAACAATGACCATTAGGGCTTTCAGGGTTGAGGATCAGTTCTTGAAGAAGAACTTAAACCTTATTAACAAATAATCAAACCCCCTTTTCCATAGTTTATAAGCCATTGAATGATTGATTCAACATCTATAGGTGTTAAATGCAACTATTATTTTCTCCTCTAGTCTTGGTATGGTTCTACACCCATAGGAAGCTTTAATCCCATTATTAACAACGAAACTAAATGTCAAATGTGGGTGATTTCTACTGTTACTGAATGTTTTTATGTATAAGATGATCATTCCTAACAATTTGAATTGGTGTGGGTTTCATTGGGATGGCCTTCTCTTATGTTCTATCATTGAACATATTGTTTGTTAAAAGAATGCAAAACCAATTTACACTTGCAAACTACATTATTTCTATAGAACACAACAAACAATACATACACATTCCTAGTGGGGCCCCAATTGTTATAGAGGATCACATACCACTGGATAATGGAGAAATTCATTGCAAGATGGAGTACCTAGCATAAAATACCCCATACCATGAGGAAATAATTGTATGTACAAGTTGCAATTGAAGGATCAGATAGGTAGCTACTATTACTTTCAATCATTGCATTTGGAGAAAGTTGCAAGGGGATTTGAAGGACTAAATGTAGCTAGCAGAGCCCTGATCCTTGTTCCATTCCCTCCGGCTAATGGTGATATAAATATGCTTATAGGTGACTGGTACACAACCAAGGTTTCAGTAACTTATTAATCCATCCCTGAAACATGTACATCTCTTGAAATTAAAGAGACTGGATATGTTCAACTTCAGCATGTCCACCAAAATGCTATCTTGCAATGCATCAATCTATGACTATATTCTATTTTTGGGCATATCCTTAGAAGAACAATTGATGTGGGCAGATCGATTGGTAATCCTGATGTTGCTCACATTAATGGGCATGGGGTTCCAAATTAAATAGCAATTATAGTGGAACAAGGTACTTATCACTGATATTTATCACAAGGCATTTTGTTAGATTTAGTATAAGTGTGTCTATCCTTTCAATGATTCACAAGATCCTATTTATTTTGATTTTATTTGATGGCTATCGTATCCATTTCTTCTTCTGTTAAGATGTATCTAAAATGACCCATTTATTCATTAAGTTTTTTGTGCCAATCTTTCAAAGTGATAACAAATCTATTCAAGATAATGACTATGCACCCATTTAGTTGGGATGAATTTATTTGATTAAACAAAGTTTGAGAAGTCATTTTTAGGAATATTAGGATGTGAGAAGTAAATAATTTGTTCAAATCTACAATCCACCAAATAAATTCAAAACAAAACATGCAACGAGTTTTCAACAACGTGGAAATAGCTCATCCTCTCACAATGCTCAAAATCACGCAGAGACATTTCACACATGCTAAAGATTTCCGAATCCGTATGAATTTATGTCAGAAAATATAATGAATCAAGCACAATAGGGTGGAAAATACTAGCCCAACTTGAATTTGGCCAATGTAAGGATTCCAATGCAATCCTTTAGCACAGGCTCAAATTATTTCATGAATCCAACACAATGAACAACTGAAACTCCAAATCTGACTCAGAAAATTTAGTGAATAAATAAACACAGAAATCCTCTCTTTACAATGTTATTCCTCCATCAAACCTAAAACTACCAAGGTATACACATCCACTTATCCTCCTAGATAGAAGTACCAAACATCCAAAATATAGAATCACTTCCTATGAACAATTGAGGGGTTAGATTCATCATATCTTGATTTTGAAATCCACATCTGCAATACACATAACAAGTGCAGATTTTTAGGTGAATCCAAAAATTTTTCCCTAATAAAATTAAAAAGCAATATTTATCAAAATTTAATTCTATAAAATTTGTATCAAATTTGCCTTGGTATCATTCTTATTATTCGGGGCCAATTTTTGGGGATCTTGTGGTGGTGCAATTGTGCTTTTGATCAAATATCCCACCCCATTATCCTCCAATACTATCATGATCCTCCATTTCCAAGAGATGATGTTAGAGGCTCCCTCTAAGCAATGATCTACTCTCAATACTTGGTAAGGCATCCTGCTTCCCAAAAGTAGCCTTGCAGTCCTTCACAATAGGCTGAACTCTACAGATATTAATTTAAATCTAAGGATTCCATTTCTAGGTGAGGAAGACAGTGTGTTAGGGTCCTATAATAATAGGATTCATAATTTTGAATTTGCTATGTTAAAATATTGTAATATTGTACATACCTTTTCTTTCTGCAAATGTTTTCCCATATTTAAAAAATGAAAAGAGAGTAAGTCGTAAAAGAACAATCAAAGGAAAAAAAGAAACAAAGATAAAAAAAAGGAATATTAAATATGAACCCCACTACAATGGATCATGAAAGTGTTGCAAGTTCAAATGCCACTACTATTAGTATACTTTTGCAAATAATATTGTGTGCAGCTTGTCCTAAATGCCACAATCTATGAGGGTCAAATAGCTCAATATTTACTTTTCATGTTGATAGATAGAGAATAAAGATCTAGCCAAACTGTTTAGCCTTGGCAGATCAGTAGTTAGATAGAGAATAAATAAGGAGCTCAATAGTTTAATTTGAGCCCTTGGAAGAAACAAGGATAGAATTAGTTAGTTTTCTGATTGAAAGAAAAATGAATAAGGGTTTGAAAGCTCAAATGCACCCATGTAAAAGAAGAAAAAATGTTAGGGTAGTTGATGGGTAGGCAGAAACAATTTTCACAAGGTACGGATATCAAAAAATTGGTCATTTCATTTACTAATTTCCCTTCAAAATCATTCCCCTTGTAAAAATACCCCCTTTTACTTGATTTTTAGTCTTTCCCCTTATTTCACTCATTTTTCCTTATAAAACCCCTTTACTAATTTCCCTTTTCATTTAAAAATACACCAAAAACCCATAAAATAATTTAATCCTACGTCTAAGTGATTAAGTCCCTATGTCGGGACCCACTATGTAAATATTAATTCTCGATATAAGATTTACGCTAAACTTCATGTATTTAACCCCCCAATTCATTTTAGTATTAACATTTAGCTTTATATATTAAACCCCCTTATGTACCTTTCAAATCAGTATTTAATTAATTCCTTTATATGTATATTCCAACCCATATTTTAAATTTAATACATGGTTTAATTTCCCCCACATGTGATATATCCCAGTTCCACTTATTATTCCCCCACCTATTATAAATTTCCACCTTCCTTAAACCTATTGGTTTGCTATTGAACCCTATTTCATATAGCAAATCCCGACCATATATATAACTCCAAAGCATAGTGTAAAGCCCCGGGTCCCATGCCTTCAGATCCCGTGACTCCATGCATCATCCCATGCATCAGATCATCACTGAAAATATTTAATGGCCAGCAAGCCTTATCACACATTTCATTTCCCAATCTTTAATCACACCCCAACCTTGCGATAACTATGTTTTTCGGAGCTCCGCTCCAAGCTACGTGGCACCATTTCATTTTGATTGCATTGCTAGAAAAAAAATTCCAACCACCTTTTGCTCATGTGAACACCACTCTACAGTTTCTACTGCACATTGCGATAAACCACCTATCCACTCTTTCCACTGTACTACTAACCACTTGCTCTCCCGCAAATGTGCATTAAAACACTAATTGACTCTTGCACCAACTATGAGTAAGACAATTCCCAAAGTGTAAGGTCCCGTCATTACCTATCTCTGTTTAAATTACGAAGAAGAACCACTACCATCCAAAGATAAAACTCCACAAATCTAGACTCTATCCACAAAATTCCCAATTCAAATGAATCCATTATCTGCTCTTTGCAAACCCGTATTTCATTAATAGATTGTTTCAATTTTTGCAGGTTATTAAAACAAAAGATTGAGGAAACCGTTTTAATACTAGTTAAAAAACTGTTTCTTCTAGATTCTCGAAATGAGAATTCGAGTGGTTTTATTTAAAATAAAAGACAATTATCATAGAGACAGTAATGTTCTAACAGAGAGGAAATGCTTTTACTCAGCAGAAGGTTACATATAGGTGAATTAATACAAATGGAACAAACAAATAAATGAGAAATAATTTTCAAAATCTGAAAGAAGTTTTTGTTTCTAACATCCTCATATACAAAAAACTCTCTCACTTTTCTAACAACCATTATGGTTTTGGAAATTTTAAACAATATTTGAAAGGACTTTTAATACAAAATCCCTGTTTAGTCATCCTTTTACAAAGAATATTGTAACCAATAAGAAATGAATCTTGCAAAACTGGAGGAGGTTTATGTTCCTAAAATGTCAGCCTACAAAAACCCATATCACTTTATGCACAAGTATTACAGAACGAGAGATAAATGCGCATATTCACAGCCTATGTTTCAGACTATGCAAAGTTCTCTTTTACACATCTTTTTGTAGAGCCTATTGTGAACAATGGGAGAGGAATTTTAGGAAACTAAGAGAGGTGTTTTTCACCAACATAGTTATATATAATAACCTCTTTCACATTTTACATATCTATCTCAGATTGAGATATACAAAAGGATTTCGAGACCTGATTTTTCATAAATTTGGGAGGAAAAAGCTCAAATAGAGTTAGTGACTTGGATGCCACCTCATCAAATAAGAGTTGCTATCAAATTAAAATTACTCTTCTTTGTCACCAAAAATTCACAAAGATAGTGCCAAGTAGATTCATTAGTTTTTAATGTCCTATGTTGGAGTTCTATTTATGTAACATAGTTGTAGATATTTGTAAGAAATCTTGATATTTTTTCAAGATATTTTAGCTTAGAATTTGTATAAATACTTCATCATTTGAAGTAATAGAGGTTGGATTTTATAACCAGGAACCTCACCTTTCAGGGTGATGTTGTCTACTAAGTTGAAGTGACTATTTGCATTAATAAAAGAGCAGTTGTTTCGGGATTCATGTGCGATATCTATTGGTGAAGTTTTCCTCATTATATATGTGCTTTTCTTTGTTTCCATTTTATTTTTTTCTTCTGATATCTAGATTAGGGAATTCATCATTGCTCCATATTTTCAATTGAACCTCTATTGTTATATCCAGATTGGGGAATTCTTCATCACTCCCTAGTTTCGATTGAGCCTCTATTCTTATATGCAAATTGGGGAATTCTTAAATGCTCCCTAGTTTCGATTAATTCTTCCTCCTTATTTTATTAAATTTCATCCAAATCTAAAGGATCCATTAGTAATGTCTACCTTGCCCTGTTTCACTTAAGCTTGATACTTCTACAAATTTATCACCCAAGCCTCTTTGAATCCATTGACCAATGGATTTCCTCTGAATTTCCAGCTAAAACCAATTCAAAAACCAACTCTCTACTTATTAACTAGCCTAATATCTGTTTCAAATAAAGCTAAATCATACAAAGAGAGCCCTCCCTGAGTTTAGGAGGGCTAGATCCTAAACTCTAAAGTAGGTTTGTGGTTACCTCGATGAATTATTTCTTTAACCTTGAGAAATTACTAAGTGATAACATAATGGTGACCATACTGGGGAAGAACATCTTCTTCAGAAAGATTATACAACGATCATATCTGATCTATGATTGTGGACACTGATCAGACACACAAGGGTTAAAACCATCCACCTGGCGACTCCATTTCCAAATCAGTTTCAAAATCAAGACTCCACTGGAGAAATTAACCTGGAAGAACATCATGGGAATATCAGGTTTTCAACTTGGATCTTAATCCAAGACATTATGTTCTTTCTTATCAAGAAGGTTTGTCAATGTATATTGTATTTTAGTGATGATCTTAGACTAATATTTGATTATTTTCCTTTGAAGAGTGTAAAAATAAATTTTAATTTTGAGAAAATTTTTGATGGAACTAATGATGATCATTTTCCAGTTGATAAGCCTCAAGCAATAAAGACTAATCTTCAGTTTCAAAATCAAGACTCCACTGAAGAAATTAACATGGAATAAAATCATGGGAATATCAGGTTTTCAAATTGGATCTTAATCCAAGACATTATGTTCTTTCTTATCAATAAGGTTTGTCAATGTATATTGTATTTTAGTGATGATGTTAGACTAATATTTGATTATTTTCCTTTGAAGAGTGTAAATATAAATTTTGAGCGAATTTCTGATGGAACTAATGATGATCATTTTACAATTGATAAGCCTCAAGCAATCAAGACTAATCTTAAAATTTATGTACATATTCCTGTACCTTGTAAAGTTCCTGATAGATATAAGCCCCTGATCTTACCTCCTGTACTCCATAATTTCCCTGATAACTATTATAAATACCTCCCCCAGTTGGATGGAGAAAATGATAACATCACTTCTAAAAAAAATATTCAAGGTTTTGAAAATTATATGGATTTATTTGAGATTGATGAAGATGATGTTAGAATCAAGATTTTTTCTCTTTATTTGGAAAGAAAAGTTAAAAGTTGGTTCAAGAATCTGCATATTCCAAGCATCTCAAATTTCCAACAGATTTCCAAATTTTTTCTTGATAAATGGATAATCAAAGTTGATCTTTTCATAATCATAGAAGAATATAATCAATTGAAAAGAAAACCAAATGAGCCAATACATCCATTTTCTGCCATATTTAATCAAGTTTATTATTCAATGCCAGAAAATATAAGATCTCCTCCTGATTCAGCTCTCTTGCATTACCCAAGTTCCTTTGATCCAGAAATAAAATTTCAGTTAAGAGAAAGAGATTCAGAAACACTTGAACATATGCAAAATATTGCAATTGATGTAGAAGTTAATTTGCAAATAATAAAGGAAAAGTCGAAAGCAAAAGGAGAGATGAACAACATTGCAGAGGTAAAACTTGACATTTTGGTAAATAAAATAGAAGAAATGATATAGAAGATCACCATGAAATATGAATTTTTTGTTCAAGATCATCATGTAGAAAAGGAAGAGGTTGTTTCCCAGGAATAATTTGTTAATCCAAACTCCCATAGATCAGAAAATGGATTTATAGATCAATATGAGAAGAAGCAAACTGTTGATCTAATGTGTATGTTTGATGACATTCCTTCTTTTGATGATTTTCCTAAGTATGATCATTATGATGATATTTATCTTCTCCAAACTCAGGCTAACTTTACAGAGAAATCAAAAGCTAGTTTGTGGGATGAGGAAACTTAGTTTCAGCAACCAGAAAACAGCAATCAACCAATATAGATCAACCATGAGAGTGAAGAAGAAAGTGCAGAAAATTGGGAAAAATCATGGATCTCTACCTCTTTTTTTTGATTCATTTCATTTCATCAAAGAAACCTTTAATGCAATAAAAAATCACCAGTCTTTAGATATTGTTATGGACAACAAATAAAACAATGAATTTCTTGATCATGATTATTCAGTTTCACAATTATAGTTATTAAATTCCATTGAAATACCTGATCATATGACACATGAAAGTTCTTCACCACTAAGTTTTGAATCATTTCAATTTTTAAAAGAAAATCTTTATAATATCTCCAACGCAAAGGATGAGCAGTCTATAGAAATCTATGAAGTCTCATTAAAACACATATCCAATAGTTTTCAACAATCCTTCCAAGTTTTTCAATATCCAATAGCTATTGTGTTGGATAATAAATGCAGTCAAAATATTTCTACTTTAAATTATTATGAGCTTCAAAATCAAGATGATAAAATTTTCCTCAAGAAAACATTCCTATCAGTAGAAATATCATCACAAAGTTTATCTGAAAGTTCACAGGGAAATAAAGATGAAGATAACATTTCAGTTTCATGGTATGGAGGCCACCAGAAATACATGTAAAGTTTCTTAGAACAGTTTAACAATTGTACATACACTTTGGAAGATCCTTTTGTACATTTTACAAAGTCAACAAAGGAAATTGAGTATTTCCTCATCTTTACATCTGTTGACAAGTTTCTAATGGTTTTCAGAATTACAGTTTTGACAATCAACAAGAACATGCAACAAAATACCTTAATGTATATAATGATTGAATGGTTGCTTTGGCTCTTCATTTTACATAACCAGCAGTTGGAAAACTAATTAGAGTAAGTAGGTAGAATTTCAGTTTATTTCAAATTCATTTTTTTAAGCAAATATTGAAATAAGTCATTAAGATTCATAAATGAGAAGAAGGCTCTAAGGTCATGATGATTTAGTAATATAGTTTGAAGGTTTCAACACCTTTTTAGTTTCAGATCATATTTCAGTTGTAGAAAAGGTTCAATTTGAGTTCAAGATTTTCAATCAAAGAGATTATACAACAAAGCATATGCATACTTGGGATCGGCCCAATGGATCAAGCTACTAGTTGAAGATGTTGTTGAAATATCACAAGGAGATGCCATCCCCATGTGAAGCCACTGTTAGGGTCCTATAATAATAGGATTCATAATTTTTAATTTTCTATGTTAAAATATTGTAATATTGTACATACCTTTGCTTTCTGCAAATTTTTTCCCATATTTAAAAAATAAAAAGAGGGTAAGTCGTAAAAGAAAAATCGAAGGAAAAAAAGAAACAAAGATAAAAAAAGGAATATTAAATATGAACCCCACTAAAATGGATCATGAAAGTGTTGCATGTTCAAATGCCACTACTATGAGTTTACTTCTGAAAATAAGATTGTGTGCAGCCTGTCATAAATGCCATAATCCATGAGGGTCAAATAGCTCAATCTTGACATTTCATGCTGATAGATAAAGAATAAATATCTAGCCAAAATTTTTAACCTTGGAAGATCAGTAGTTAGGTAGAGAATAAATAAGGAGCTCAACAGGGTAATCTGAGTCCTTGGAAGAAAAAATGATAGAATTAGTTAGTTTTCTGATTGAAAGAAAAATGACTAAGGGTTTGCAAGGTCAAATGCACCCATGTAAAAGAATAAAAAATGTTAGGGTAGTTGATGGGTATTGCAGAAACAATTTTCACAAGGCATGGATATGAGAAATCAAAATCATTCCCCTTGTAAAAATACCCCTTTTTCCTTCATTTTTACTCTTTCACCTTATTTCACTCATTTTTCCTTATAGAACCCCTTTACTAATTTCCATTTTAATTTAAAAATACACCAAAAACCCATAACAATACTTTAATCCTAAGTCTAAGTGATTAAATCCCTATGTCGGAACCCACTGTGTAAATATTCATTCTCGATATAAGATTTACGTTAAACTTAGTGTATTTAACCCTGCCCCCCCATTAATTTTAGTATTAACATTTAACTTTATATATTGAACCCCCTTATATACCTTTCAAACCTGTATTTAATTAATTCCTGTATATGTATATTCCAACCCATATTTTAAATTTAAAACATTTTGATTTCCCCACATGTGATATATCCTGGTTCCACTTATTATTATCCCGCCTAATATAAAGTTCTAGCTTCCTTAAACCTATTGGTTTGTTATTGAACCCTATTGCATATAGAAAACCCCAACCATATATATAAATCCAACACATGGTGTAAAGCCCGGGTCCCATGCCTTCAGATCCCGCGACTCCAACACATCATCCCATTTGCCAGATCATCACTGAGCAGATGTAATGCCCAACAAGCCTTGTCACACATTTCATTTCCTGATCTTTAATCACACCCAAACCTTGTGATAACCATGGTTTTAGGAGCTTCACTCCAAGCTTCATGGTGCCATTTCATTTTGATCGCATTGCCCGAAAAAATATTGCCAACCACCTTTTCCTCATGCAAAAACCGCTTAGCAGTTTCTCCTGCACATTGCAATAAACCACCTATCCACTCTTTCCATTGTACTACAAACTACTTTCTCGCTCCCACAAATGTGCATTAAAACACTAGTTGACTCTTGCACCAACTATGAGTAAAAAAATTCCCAAAGTGTAAGGTCCCATCATTACCTATCTCTGTTTAAATTACGAAGAAGAACCACTGCCAGCCAGAGATAAAACTCCACAAATCTGGATTCTGTCCACAAAATTCCCAATTCAAATGAAGCCATTATCCACTCTCTGCAAACCTGTATTTCATTAATAGATTGTTTCAATTTCTACAGGTTATTAAAACAAAAGATTGAGGAAACAATTTTAGTACTAGTTAAAAACTAGTTTATTCCAGATTCTTGAAATGAGAATTCACGTGGTTTTCTTTAAAATAAAAGACAATTATGATAGAGACAATAATGTTATAACAGAGAGGAAAGACTTTTACTCAGTAGAAGGTTACATATAGGTGAAAGAAGACAAATGGAACAAACAAATAGATGAGAAAGAATTTTCAAAATCTGAAAGAGGTTTTTGTTTCTAAGATCCTCATATACAGAAACCTCTCTCACGTTTCTAACAACCATTATATTTTTGGAAAATTTTAAAAATATTGGAAAGCAATTTTTACAGAAAATTCTTGTTTAGTCATCATTTTGCAGAGAAGACTGTGGCCAATCAGAAATGAATCTTGCAAAACTAGAGGAGGTTATGTTCCTAAAATGTCAGCCTAAAAAAACCTATCTCACGTTATGCACAAGTATTACAGAATGAGAGATAAATGCACATCTTCACAGCTTATTGTTCGTACTGTGCAAAGTTTTGTTTTACACATCTTTTTGTAGAGCCTATTGTGAACAACTGGAGTGGAATTTTAGGAAATTGCGAGTGTTGTTTCTCGAAAACATATTTATCTACAATAACCTCTTTCACTTTTTACATATCTATCTCAGATTGGGATATACAAAAGGATTTCGATACCCTATTTTTCAGAAATTTGGGAGGAAAAATATCAAAGACAGTTAGTGACTTGGATACCACCTCATCAGATAAGAGTTGCTATCAAATTCGAATTTCTCTTCTTTGTCACCAAAAATTTACAAATATAGTGCCAAGTAGATTCATTAGTTTTTAATGTCCTATGTTTGAGTTCTATTTATGCAACATAGTTGTAGATATTTGTAAGAAACCTTGATATTTTTTCAAGATATTTTAGTTTAGAATTTGTATAAATACTTCATCATTTGAAGTAATAGAGGTTGGATTTTGTAACCAGGAACCTCGCCATTCAGGGTGATGTAGTCCACTAAGTTCAAGTGACTATTTGCATTAATAAAAGAGAAGTTGTTTCAGGATTCATGTGCCATATCTACTGGTGAAGTTTTCCTCATTGTATATGTGCTTTCCTTTGTTTCCATTTTATTGTTTTCTTAATTCTGAATTTTCTAATAGGAGTGTTACTGAAGAATCTGTTGGGATCATACACTCTGCCTTTAACTGTTAGTAATCTACATGTTTTCATCCGATATCTAGATTAGGGAATTCTTCATTGCTCCCTAGTTTCAATTGAACCTCTATTCTTATATCCAGATTAGGGAATTCTTCATTGCTCCCTAGTTTCGATTGAGCCTCTATTCTTATATCCAGATTAGGGAATTATTAAATGCTCCCTAGTTTTGATTAAGTATTCATTCTTATTTTATTACATTTCATCCAAATCTAAAGGATCTAGTAGTAATTTCTACCTTTCCATATTTCACTTAAGCTTGATACTTCTGCAGGTCGATCACCCAAGCCTCTTTGACTCCATTTCCCAATGGCATTCCTCTGCATTTCCAACTAAAACCAATTCAAAATCCAACACTGTACTTATTAACTAGCCTAATATCTATTTCAAATAAAGCTAAATCATACAGAGAGAGCCATCTCTGAGTTTAGGAGGGCTAGATCCTAAATTCTAAAGTAGGTTTGTGATTAGCTTGGTGACTTCTTTCTTTGACCTTGAGAAATTACTGAGTGATAACACAATGTAGAAAGAAAAGAGACTTAGATAACTGATATAGGTCCACAAACAGTTGAGAATTTGATAGGGCATAATTAATTCAATTTTCTACTTGATAATTACTTGTGCACTTATTTCTCTTACCTAGATTGTTATGAATCCAGCTCCAAAAGTAGAAGAAAAGAGAGATCAATGCCTTATAAATCAACCACTTCAAGGGGGAAACCTCCAATACATTACATACATGAACAATTCTTGGATGATAAAAATAACAAAACCTCCTCTCTATATATATGAGACCATGGGGCCACAATGTAATCCTAGTGGGGCCACAATGTAATCCTAGCTGACCTAACAATAATAATGCAAGGGAACAATAATAACAATATGGGAGTTATAGGGGTACAAAAATAACAATAAGGGGGTTACACTAAAAACAACAAGGGACTATACTAGTAATATAAGGACCTAACATTCTCCTCTCCTTCAAAAAAGTGTTGTCCTCAACGCTTGAGTAGCTCCGAGTGCTTTTGTATAAAATTCTCACCCTCTCATGTAGAATCTTTAGTGGGAAAGTTCTTCCATTTGATGAGGTACTTTGAAATTGATCGATTTCGTAGCTGTTGAGCTCTTGTTTCCGTGACTGCTTCAGGTTTCAATATGTTTTTTCCTTCCTCATCAAGTTCTAGCAATATTGTTTGAACTGGAAGTTTGTCCCCTATAACCCTTTTTAAGCATGAAACATAGAAAAATAGATGCAGTCGCGAAGTAGGAAGCTCCAATTTGTATGCCATAGTACCAATCTTTTGCAACACCTTGTAAGGACCATAGTACTTTGGTGATAATTTATTATCCTTCTTAGCTTTCTTGAGGAACATTTGTTTGTATGGTTGTAGCCGTAAAAATACCCAGTCTCCCACATCAAAACTTCTCTCACTATGATGTTGATCTACCTATTGTTTCATTTGATTTTTTGCCAAATTTAGGTTATCCTTTAAAAGTTGGAGAACTTCTTGTTGATGCTCGATGTGATCCTCCACTGCTTCAACCCTATAATTTTCCCTTAAAGAAGATGTGATGTATGGTGGATGATATCCATAAAGTGCCATGAATGGGGTCATTTGTGCTGCAGTATGGAAGGAACTATTATACTACCATTCATCGAGAGGAAACCACTTGACCCATTTTTCTTGGTTATCAGATACAAAACAAAGAAGATAGCCTTCTAAAGATTTATTCACTATCTCTGTTTGACCATCAGATTGAGGATGATAAGATGAGCTATGAGCTAGTTGAGTACCCAAACAAGAAAATAATTTTGTCCAAAAATTTCCTGTAAAAATGGGATCTCTGTCATTAACAATAATCTTCAGGTTTCCATGTAGCTTTTGAATTGTTTCCATAAATGCAGTAGCAATTGTACTTGCTTTAAATGGATGAGATAATGCAAAAAAGTGTGCATACTTGGTAAGTCTATCAACTACCACCATGATGACACTCCTTCCTTGGGACTTAGGTAAACATGTGATAAAATCCATTGAAATCTCCTCCCAACGTTGACTTGGAATGGATAAAGGTTGTAGAAGACCCGGGGTCTTAATTGTCTCAAATTTATTTAGATGGAAAACCAAACATTCCGCCATAAAATTTTGAATATCAGATTTAAGGTCATCCCAAAAAAATTCTTTCTTCACCCTATGGTAAGTTTTTAAAAATCCCGAGTGTCCTCCTAAAGGAGAAGTGTGCAATTCCAAAACAATATTTTGTTTTAGTTGGGAATTCTTGCAAATATATAAGTGATATTTGTACCATAAAAAATCATTTTTCCAACTAAATGTATCAGATGTACTAGGATCTTGCTACAAATTTTGAATGAGTGTCCAAACTTCTTCGTCCTTCTTCCATTCATCCCTTGCTTCAGTTATCCAATCTGGTTGGATAATAGAAATGGCACAAAGCAATGCTTCCACCTCTTCATCCTTTATTGAGAGTGCATCTGCAACAACATTTAGCTTCCTTTTTTTGTAGATGATTTCAAAGTCATAACCCAACATCTTTGTGACCCATTTTTGCTGCTCTTCTGAAGATAGTCTTTGTTCCAAAAAGTGTTTAAGACTATCATGATCAGTTTTTACCTTGAAGTGTCTTCCCATTAGCTAAGTTCGCCATTTCTTTAGTGCATGTAGTATTGCTAACATTTCCTTCTCATAAATAGGTTTCTGTAAATACTTTCCTTTGATTGGACGACTTTCAAAAGCATTGGGTCTTCCTTCCTGCATTAAAACTGCACCAATTCCATTTCCTGAGGCATCACATTCCACAATAAAGGTTTTTGTGAAGTCTGGCATAGCTAAGACCGGTGCTAGGCACATTGCCTCTTTAAGATGTTCAAAGGCCTTAGTTGCTTCAGGAGTCCATGAAAATGCATCTTTCTTCAATAATGTTGTTAGAAGTGCTGCTATTCTCCCATAATTTTTAACAAACTTGCGATAATACCCTGTTAACCTGAGAAATCCTCGCAACTGCTTTATGGTTGTGGGGACTTTCCATTCCTTAATGGCTTTAATTTTGTTAGGGTCTACCTTAACACCCTCGTGAGATACAATATGACCCGGATATTCCACCTCTTGTACTCCAAAGAAACATTTGGATGTTTTTGCATATAATTGTTTCTCCTGCAATAGTTTGAGCACCTTGTCAAAATGTTGAACATGATCCTTCCAAGACCTGCTATAGATTAGTATATCATCAAAAAATACTAGCACAAATTTTCTAAGGAAGGGTTTGAAAATGGAATTCATCAACCCTTGAAATGTAGAAGGTACATTGGTAAGTCCAAAAGGCATGAACAAAAATTCATAATGACCCTCATGAGTTTGAAATGCTGTTTTCAGAATATCTTCAGTCTTCATTCTAATTTGATGATATCCTGAATGAATATCCAACTTGGTAAAATAATTTTCTCCATGTAATTCATTCAATAATTCATCAATCACAGGAATGGGACATTTATCTTTAATAGTGAGCTTATTGAGCTCCCTATAATCTGGACACATGCGCCATGATCCATCCTTCTTGTGCACCAATACTACTGGAGCAGAGAAAGAACTTTGACGAGGTTGAATTATACCAGCCTCTAACATTTCTACAATCATACGTTCAATTTCACTCTTTTGGACATAAGGATATCTGTAAGTCCAGATGTTTGGAGGAACACTTCCCAGAATAAAATTAGTAGCATGATCATGATCAAAAATAGGTGGGAGTCCTTTGGGAGTATCAAACACCTTGGAATGATTGTCCAAGACTCTTTAGAGATCTGGAGAAATAGATGATTTTGATGTTAGAACTTCTAGTGAGCATAATTGTGCAATTACGGCTCGTTTTTCTT
The DNA here is from genome assembly GCA_034641835.2 of Pinus albicaulis. Taxonomy (NCBI): domain Eukaryota; kingdom Viridiplantae; phylum Streptophyta; class Pinopsida; order Pinales; family Pinaceae; genus Pinus; species Pinus albicaulis. Next base: position 973,221,665 of record CM076584.1, on the reverse strand, counting down.
TCTTCAAAAGCTTTGTCATGAAATTAGATCTTATTATCTTTCCTGGCTTCCCTATGATACCTCGTAATTAGATTTCCTTTCATTCCGAAATTTTTTTCAAGAAAAGTTCTTGAAAATTAAAAGCTACTGTCCCCAAAGATTGTAACCATTGTACTTCTAGTACAACATCAGCACCTCCCATTGGGATGGAAAGCATTGGAACAATTCTGGTGCTGGGTATAGGAAACAATTCAATTCCTTGGATACCTTAAAATGAATAAAGCTATGGGTATTACCCGAATAAATCAACACTATTACCTTTTTCTTCTTGATATGTCCTTCTATCTTGAGAGTTTGAGCAGTGGTAATTCCTGCGAATGTATTACATGATATTGTTGGACTCATTTCTACTTATTCAAGGGTTTCTTCCTAGCGCATATCCTCTTCTTTTGAAGTTTCTTGTTCATTTTCTTCCTCCTCTTCATAATCTATGTAAAATAATTTCTTCTCAGCACACTTATGACCTTTAGTGTATTTTCTATCACAACTGTAGCAAAGCCCTTTTGCTCTTTTTTTATCCAATTGTTGTGGTGTCAACCTTGTAGGTTGTGGAAGTCTAGGAGTAGCAACACTTCCATCTTTATAGATGTGAGTGGTAGGCTTCCTTGTCGCCATAATTTTACATTCAATTTTTCTTGCCAACCTGAATGCCTTCTCTAATGAATCTGGTTCCCAAACGTGAACTTCATGTTGGATGTTATCCTTTAAATTCCCTATGAAGACATTAGTCCTGCATTCCTCTGGAATATCAGTTACCCTTATATTTAATTTTTGGAAGTTCTCAATGTGCTTCGCCACTAAACCCTTTTGTTTGAGATTTATAAATTGGCTAAAGAAGTTGTTTCTCTTTGTATCCTCATAATGTGCTATCATTTCCTCCGTAAAAATTGACCGTGACAATATTTTTACGGGAGCAAAGCCATTGATAAAATACAAATGTATTTTGCTCTAAATGTAAATTTGCAATGCGTACCTTTTGTGTGTTTTGGAAATTATTGATATCAAAATATTGCTCCATATGTAGTATCCATGTTACGTGATCCTTGCCATAAAAATTTCTCATATCCATCTTTGGAATATGGTGGTTTTTTAATCCAACATTAGATTTTATGAAATCACAATCAACATTTATTTTGTTCTCATCATGAGTTTCCTTTACTATCTTTTTTCCGTTAGGAAACATTTCTTTTATAAAATTTTCCAAACCTTCGATGTCTACTTTTAGATCATTCTTCATGTTTTCCATTTTTTCATCAATCTTAGCTCCCATGTCATCCATCTTAGCTTACATACCAACTTCCACGCCATCCATCTTAGCTTCCATGCCTTTCTTCAAACCATCCATCATAGTTTCCATGCCTTTCTTCAAAACTTCCATTTCATTTTTTGTTGCTCTTTACGATAGTGAAATTTGGTGCACTTGCTCTTGGAATTTTGATATCTCATGTTGCATTTCTTTGTCTTCATGAGTCATAGTAGAGCCTTTTGAAGGATTAATTGGTGTTGAATTATTTTTAGGAGGCATTTTAGAACCCAATATTGATCTCTATGCTCAATAGCCCTTTGGAATCACCTATAATTGATTTTTCAAACAAGATTTATGCAATTTAAAAAAAAATACACACCTTTTTCTTGATTTTGAGGAGCTCGATATTAAAACTAAATTATCTCTGTGATTTCAAATCTTCAATATCTGAAATTCAGCCCTAAAGTAGCCCTCTAAATATTCTTTCGAATGTCATAGGTCTGACCTGATTTGGCTTCTTCAAGAAAAACTTATGCCCAATCTCCTATGATGACCTAATTATGGATTGGTTCAGTAGAGTGAACTTGTACGACTTTCCACATGTCACAGTTTCCTCCTTTGGCTCTAAAATTGATATAGTGAAAAATACATTGCATGTACTTGTGGAAATTTTTTACAGAATCCCAATCTGATGCTCGTAGAGAGAGTTATGATGTTTTTCCCACGATCACCTCTTTGAGATGAAATTCGGGAGCCTAAGACAATCCTAACTTCCACAGATCATATCTCCCAAAATATTTTGAACCAAGATCTAAATTTTTTACAGAAGGTTCCTCAGGATTTCAGCTCCGCTCTATGAAAATTTCATCTTCTTAACCCTCATAGAAAACATGTTATAGAAAAAATTCCGCTATGAACTGTTTAGGTTAAATTGAGGAGCCTCCAAAAAGCCCTAACTTCCACAGATTATATCTCCAAAAATGGTGCGAACCAAACTCTGAAATTTTTTGACAATGTTCCTCAGGATTTCTTCTTTGCACTCTTAATATTTCAGCTTCTGAACCTTCGTAGAAAAAAATTTATAGTGAAAATTCCATGATGACCTATTTGGAGCAGCGAAATGCTAGAATCCAAAGCTCTGATACCAAATGTTATGAATCCAACTCCAAAAATAGAAGAAAAGAGAGATCAACGCCTTATAAATTAGCCACTTCAAGGGGGAAACCTCGAATACATTACATAAATGAACAATTCTAATGACAAAACCTCCTCTCTATATATAGGAGTCCATGGGGCCACACCGTAATCCTAGTGGGGCCACAATGTAATCCTAGCCAACCTAACAATAATAATGTAAGGGCACAATAATAAAAATATGGGGGTTACAGGGGTACAACAATAACAATAATGGGGTTACAATAACAACAATAAGGGACTATACTAGTAATATAAGGACCTAACATAGATATTCTCTTCATTAGCTTATTAGGTCTTTCATCAAGTCAATTATCAAAACACAAGAGACACACGATTTTGAATCTTCAAGCCAAGGTCAAAACCTCTCCCTCTTGGAGAGGAAATCCGGGAAGCAATTCTTCTTATATACTTTTAGTTGACTAGTACCATGACCATGAAAGAAACCCTCTAATAGCCTTATCACTATTTCTTACTGCTCTTCTTGACTTCCTTATTTATTTCCTTCTTTTCAACATTTTCTTGCACTACACCTTAGAGAAGATTGATCTCTATTCCAACAACCCTAACCAATGTACTTCTTCTGACTTTCTTTGATCCCATCCTAAGCTTATTAGAATTCCCTTCTCAACCCTTCTTCCTGCACTTTTAGGTGTCTCTAAAGACCAAATATTGACCTTACCTTAACGATGTGGTTACCCTCTTTCACACTGCAATTACCCTTAGGGAAAATTTTAGGGGCTAATATTCGTAGGCGGGCTAATATTCGTAGGCTTTTTCCAAAAATGAGATTCACCAATTTCCATTTTTTTGACAAATTATTTGCCCAATTTTTTTAGTATAAAGTTATTTTAACCTAAAAATCACCAAAATTTTATATATACTAATACAAAATAACTAGAAACCTAAATAATTTTACAAAATATGATAATTTTTTTTACAATTTACATATTGGGGACTAGTAAGATTTGCCAAGGTTTCTAAATTTTAAGATAAAATTCCATCCTTAAAATTTTCCTTGATGATCCTCAGCCTTTCTGAAATATGCGAGGTATAGTTGCATACCCAAGACCGAGCTGTAGTGACCTTCTGGCCACCTCCTTCTTCACACCTTTTGCATCCTGCTTTCTTCATTGATCTCACCTCTCTTATGCACTATATTACACACTTGATATCACAGGCTTGTCCAAGGTTCTCTCTAAATGAAATTGTAGAGAAGTCTTATATAAAGGGATTTCTCCCCTTCACTAGGTTGACATATCAATATGAGAATAGGCCGACATGATCAAGGAGACTTCTAGCATATTTCAAGCTGACTTTGTGGAGCATATTTGACAAGGTCTTAGAGCATACAAATACATCAATAATTTGTCTTTACACGTGTAACAATTATTCATATACATGAATCTAATTTATACATTTATGACAAGATTAAAAACCCATAAAGACATCAACAAGATGTCTTTGACCTACAATAAAAGCTTCTTGCTCATGAAACCCATGCACCAAGCATTACAAAAATACATTTTATTATCTTTGTCTTCTCCATTACATAAATTCATAATTACATAGTCATTTATGAAGATCGAACCTAGTTACACTTTCCAACACTCCCTCTTAACTAGGGGAGGTATTCATAATGGTACATTATCACTCTTGATCTGAAGAATAACATAAGAAGAATCTGATTGGTAATCCCATCTATATAGCATCATATTAACTAGCATTTTCATAGTGCAAGGCCTTTTCTAACAACTCCATCTCTTCATGATATCTTTTGGCTACAATGTTGGCGAGACTAATGATAAGTAGACACCCTGATCATTGTCTCTCTTAGATCATATCCCACCCGGGTTCACTCAGGATATGCCCATCAGGATTATTCTTACTGTTGGATTACTAGTCCTAAAAAAATATCCGTCCTTTCACGACTACTCTTTTATTGTATTCCCTAATACATCCCAAAAGAGCATCAAATGCTAGATGATGATGTGTCTATCTCTCCCTCTCAACTAGGGAGGACATATTGAACAAATTAATTTAGTCATTCCTATACAATTAATGTATCTAAGCTCCTTATCGACTTAGGAATTACCAAATTTATTCCAAGTAAGAAAATTATTACCAGGTTCCCTCCTGACCAGGCACCTATAGTAGCAGTGATGAAAAAACCCAGCTTCTCGTGAAGAAATCCTTCCTTCAATGTCATGAATTTCTTTGTTGTTGAGGATTCTTCATATTTGGGATCTATACATAGGGCACATATCATCCATCAATTTTATCCAAGAGTCATGTCTTCTATTAGAAAGTTATCCATCCATCTTCTCATGTGATCTAGCTTCATATCATGTTGATTTCCTTAGAACCATACTTCTTTCAAGGATATTTCATCCTGCCATATGGTTATATCCCTGTGGAAGACATATTCTTCCCATTGGCAGCCCTGTATAAACTGATCAAACATTAATTAATTATGAATATGAACATTTAAATAAAAAGTTGTCTTAGTGATGATATTTCACCATGACATCTTCTTTTGGGCACCGTCATCATTTGTTTACATATTAACACATCTCGTAAAGATATGAATTGTCAAGGGTCTCCATATTTTCCAGACTTTTATCAGAGTCTACATATCTTCCCAGAAGATTTTCTAGTCAAGTCTTCTTGGCTTCCTTGGATGTTGAATGCTTCTTTGCTTGCTTGTACTTCTCATGATCTCTTTCTCCACACAATTTTCTTTCATTTCCAAAAAATTCAACTCTGCAGTTCTTTGATCATGTACAATCACCTCATATTCCATATGAGGAAATATTATGTTGATTTCATCTAGTGTAGATCATGCCTTTTGGCATTCTTTTAGAGGTGGAGATCCCTCTCCTTTGATCATTATTCTTAGGATAGAAGTAGTGATCAATGTTACCTGCAACCATACCACATGTAATTATAATTTTAAATAAAAGCATACATGCCTCATTTACCTTCAGGTCATCTATTATTCTTTTAGTATCTTACTTGATTGAAGTGTCTTGAATCCCTTAATCTGTGTCATCATACCATAATTCCATGAATTCCACAAGTTGGAGTTCCCGATGAAACACTTGCTTCCTCTCTAGATTGGTGAATCCTTTGATGAGGACTCCATAAGAAAATCTTGAGGATCTTCAATCTAATTATCTTGGAAAATGATTCCTTTTGATGTATGATGAGCCTTGTCATAGATGACTCTAATGAGGTTCCCAAGAGCTATATATTTCATATTTTATTGCCATGAATTTTGTTCCTCTTGTTCACTTGCTTCTAATGCTTTCATGATGTCAAACCATACCGTATTATTTATTGTAGTCATATCCTATACTAGATTTAGGAGTCATGAAAAGACGTTTTTTGAGGGATACTATCTTAACCATAGTAAATGTCTCTTACTCCCTCTTTCTATGAACGTATTTTCCTCATCTTCCTCCATCCTTTCCAATGGTATGAGTTTTCTTCTTGTAGTGTCTTAGTACTTTATCTTTCAATATTCTTACCCTCAACTTGTCTTCGTCTATCAAGCATAGAATTCACAGGTTGTTAGATAAGGTAACTTTATAGACCCATGGTCATTTGTTACCTTGCCTATTAGAATCAAATATCACAATTGAGGTTCTAAATGACCTACTTTACTACATCTTTAGAGAATATATCTTCTAGCTTATCATATATTTATTTGATGTCTCCACTTCTGCTACATAGGGATGAGAGGAACTTTGAATGATTTCATAAGAATATTTTGAGCCCTTTGATCACTTTATATGTATTCAGATACTACTTGACCTTTGGATATTTTTCCATAGATATGATCAATGAATTAACTTCCTTCGAGGATTATGTCTATGCAATAAAACTTCTAGGACCCAACCAGCTTATGGACCTTCTTGCAATCATGAAGTCATTTTAAACAAAATTGATTATAGAATGAAAAATAATTACTTGACATGTGAAGATAAGATCTTCACCTTTGTCACTTTGATGGCGATTGAAAAAGATGTATTGATGCTCCCTCGGATGATCTTCTTTAAGGATGAGATCCTTGCTGTTATGATACAGATATTTCCTTATGATAATGCCTTCTTACCTTCAAGATATTTATAATTATTCGGTAGTGAATAATTGTAGATAAGAAATGCTTCTATATACATTGGAATGTCATGCTTTGAAGATCTCTTCATATTGATGAGGGTCTTCAGGATCCAATACTTCTTGTTGGTGAACATTTCTAGTTACCTTGACTTGATTGACGATCCCAAGACTTCTTCTTGATGTGGAATTTTCAAATTCAATGTAGATCCTTTACTTTTCCTTGACATCGAGATATTCATTATTTATCTGAAATTGAGATCTCCATTAATGGTTTAACACAGAGATATTTATCATCTAGATTGTTGTATCATAGATACCATTGCCATGGTATCGAGATCACTGATATACTTTGATATTTTTTCACTTGTGATCATTGTTTTTATGTCAATGCAAATTAATCCTTTTTAGAGGGATTTGAAACTGCCTTACCACTAAGAATAACAAAGATATCCAAATACTATGATCCAGTCTCATCTTAGTGGCTTGCCCTCACTGACTCCTTATGTTCCTCATTGTCCTTTCACAGATGCCATCTGAAAAAAATAGTCCTTAAGTGCCTCTTAGATGCCCTACCTTTGACTTTAGCACCATAGTTCTGATACCCTGTTGAGAATTTGATAGGGTATAGTTTAATTTAATTCTATACTTGATAATTACTTGTGAACTTATTTCTCTCACTTAGATCTTCTCTTCATTGGCTTATTAGGTCCTTAATCAAGTCAATTATCAAAACAAAAGACACAAGATATTGGCTCTTCAAGTCATGACCAAAACCTCTCCCTCTTGGAGAGGAAAACCCACAAGTAATTCTTTTTATAGACTTTCAGTTGACTAGTACCATGACTATGACACAGACCCTTGAATTTTGTACCTCCAAGACCCTTGTCGCTATTTCTTACTGCTCTTCTCGACTTCCTTATTTATGTCCTTCTTTTCATCATTGTCCTAAACTACACCTTAGAGAAGCTCATACTCTATTAAGAAGCCCTAACCAATGTACTCCTTGTGTATTTATTTGATCCTAGACTTGGCTTCTTAGAATTCCCTTTGGCCCTTCTTCCCTCACTATTTAGGTGTCTCTTAAGCCCAAAGATCGATCTTACCTTAACGTTTTGGTAACCCTCTTTCACACTCCAATCACCCACGACCTTTATGAAATATGTGAGGTATAGCTGCAGACCCAAGACTGAACCGTAGTGACCTTTTGGATACATCTTTCTTTGAACCTTTTGTAGCCTCCTTTCTTCGTTGATCTCACCTCTCTTACATATTGTATTACACACTTGAGATTTCATACTTGTATGAGGTTTTTATCTCCAAATTAAGTTTTAGAGAAATCTTATATAGGGAATGTTTCCCTTCTTTAGGCCAACATATCAATATGAGAATAGGAGAACATGATCAAGGATAATTCTAGCATATTTCAAGCCAAATTTGTGGAGCATATTTGAAAAGGTCTTGGAGCATACAAATACATGAATAATTTTTCTTTACAAGTGTAAAAATTATTCATATACATGACTCTAATTTATACATTTATGACAATATGACAAACCCCTAAAGACATGAAGAATAATTATTTCACCTATAATAAAAATTTCTTGCTCATCAAACCCATGAGATGAGCATTAAAAAAGTACATTTTATTATCTTTGTCTTCTCCATTACATAAATTCATAATTACATAGTCATTTACGAATACCGAACCTAGTTACACTTTCCAACATAGACAAATAGATCAATCACTCTGAACTGAAATATAATACCTTTTGTATTGATACATATAGTGGTAAACCCAACTATGCTTATGCACATCATTAAGCAAAAACAAGCTGCAAAAAAGCATGATCAATGTTAGTAGACAAATCCTCCCTAGGGTCCTAGTAAAGTATTTGTTACTGTATCTCGGAAAGAAATAACATCTGACACAAATACACTTAAGAATTAAAATGTACAAAGTAAAAAGGCATTGCAAGCACTAGAAATTGCCTCCAAACCTGGCACTCAAAGAACTTCCATGGTAAGACATGTTGTTGATTCAACAAAGTTAATTGAGTTGTATCTTACGAGTAATGACTATTTGGGAGTTGTAGCAGTTGAAAATATATCTTATTTTATTTATTTTTCATTCCATTCCCTATATGTGGTTTTAAGTGAGTGACATAAGGCATGTGTCTTGGGTGATTTGTCTTGGATTTAATGGTGGTCTTTGAAAATATGACTTGCATAATTTTTTTTCTATGTTGGAAGAGACACCTATGACTTAAATTTTAAACCATCTAAAATGTAACATGTTGCATCGTTAAAATATTTCTTCTATTTTTTCCAATATTCCCTTGGATGGATTATTTATCATTCATGTTATTTGTTTCTTGGGTAGGCTGGAGACTCTCAGAAGCCTAAGATGAAGCCTCATGATCCCTCTCATATTCTTCACATGAATTTAGGTAATGATAATGTGAACTTGAGTGGGATAAATAACCTTTTCATCATAGTGAGCATGCATATATGTATGGAATTAGGACCAACAACTCCAAATACGGGTCCAAATTTGTAACAGGTTCCTTTTTTGGAAAAACTTGCATTAATCGCTGAAATTATAAAAAAATATAACATGAAAACATGAATTATACATGGATTTGAGTTTGCTGGAATTAGGAATTATTTCACTTTTTACTAATACTATTATTTTCCTCTAGATACCACAAAAATTAATCCATCTATATGGTTTGCGCTTGAGAATTGTTTTGCACTTCCTTATGAGCACAATCAAATTGAAATATAAGACTTATACCTAATAAGTTAGAGGTTATATATGAAGCTTTAACCATGTTTTACTAGCTCAAAATAGAAATAAATGGAAAGACAAAATTGATAAGTGCCATTTGTCACTATTATAAAATAATACCCCCATTTTCCCTTAAGGATCTTTGGATATGTAGTGATATCATACTTGAGAGGTAAGGCCTTTATAATCAACAACATTTTTGGGTAGTCATTGGTGTAAATTTTATTCTTTACTTAGTTATCAATTTCACTTCATATTAGAGCTTTTATCACTTCTATTCAATAAATTCAGTGCCTATGTATGACATGTCCTGCTTTAGAATATTGTTCATTATGAATGAAGTAAATGAGAAGTTCCATGAGTGAATCATTAAAGTTATGGTACTATGATTTTTCATGTTCTTTTCATTTTCAGACACAAGATAGATATATGCATCGATTGTGATATGCAGATCGATGATTTCATAAATGTCTAATTCCTATGTGAAAAAATATAGCATTAAGGTTCATATGATCGGAAAAGTAAATAGCATTAAGAATTTGTTTTTAATATTAGAGAATTAATTGGTTTTATCGTTTTGTGGTTGGGATTTATTCATTTTTGGCCCTGAACCCAATGCCCCTCGCATAATTTATAGATTTGGAAATATTATTCTTTGTTTGTATCAATGTTATAGGAGTCTCTGATCACTCTCGAGTACTCATGATTCTTACTCTTCTCTTCAACCAAACAAGAATATTTGAATATTGGTGAGTCAAACTTGTGTTGAATGAGTTTGACTGATGGTCAACGCAAGTTTGACTTGTGATTTTGGAGTTAGTAGAGGAATCGACGAGCGACTTAGATTCTTAGGTTAAAAGTTCGTAGGGTTTTATTTTGTGGTTCCAATTTCACTTCTTCTTACCGCCCACCGCACTTGGAGCTTGCTTTATTTCTTCTTTCCGCCTACCAATCTAGAGGCATCGTTGATCAAACAACACCATTGTTGTGTTTTTCCCTCACTACTCATGCTTCGGCTTTGATAAACCAAAAACCTTTCTTTAATTCATCAACATAATGATGGGTTTTGTTGGTCAAATTCATGTATATAGTATTAGGTAGTTAGATTCATGTATTAGGCAACGACTTTAGCATTGGTTGGCTCACTTGTCTTAATAGACCTACGTTGCTTTCTAGGTTTTCTATGCCTTAGGTCTAGCCACACTGCCCTTCCCCCACCCAAAGAGTCATGAAAATGAACTACAGGTCTTCTGATCAAATGCAAACAACTTTCCCTGGTGCTCATGGCAATAGCTATTGACTTGGCTAGTATATGTACATATTTGTGGCTACTTCTTGATGGTCGAGCAATGTTCTTTTCCTTTAAAAATATAATTTTGAATAAAATAAATTGGATGTAGTATGTTAAAGTTATTTATCATTTTTAATAAAATAAAATTGTTGGATAATGTTGGAACTTTACAAGGAACTATAATAATGAAACTGTTCCTTAAATTCGTTTGTCATTGTCAAGTGCATAAGTGATCTACCAATGGGTGTATCACACTAACAATCTGATTTAACCTAGTTTAGAATTCATGCTCCTGTAACCCAAAGTAATATTTTAGTAGGTCCATAGTGTTAGTTGACAAAAACTTGGAAGTTCCTCATTGTGTTTGAATATTTGTACTTGTTTTTGAATGTTTTCCAATACTAAATATATTTTATACTTGAATTATACACATTGGCCTTATGATTTTTTTGACATTTATTGATATTATGCATTTTTGGACATGGATTTATTGAATATCAATGAAAAATGTTTCTTAAATTCAATATATGTGTATTTCTTTATTTATTGTATTAACCGATTTATTCTCGATTTTTTTCTGATCCGATTAAAACTCTTTTCTCTTTCGCCTCGCCGATTTATTGTCGATTATTAGTTTGGTAACTTTGGTTTTCATTCACCAAATCATTTTCCATAGAAATTACCATTCTTTTTGTCGGCTTCAGACCTTTTGATTTTTCCTTCGTTTTTAAACTTCCATATTGGTTTAGTTCAATTCACACTTCAATGATGTTCGTTTCAGAATTTTTTTTCTATCATCTTGTCTATGTTTTAATGAAAGTTTTGGGTTTTCTAGTTGATTTATAAACTCCACCCATCCAGATGAGCAAAAAAATCCTTATATTATAAGTTATGTGTGCAGGTGATATTCATGGTTTCCTAGCTCACCATTTTCATAAAACATTATTATGATATATATATATATATATATATATATATATATATATATATATATATATATATATATAGCAAGAGAGAGAGAGAGAGAGAGAGAGTCTCATGTTGGAATTGTCACATTTATTTTAATGGGCCTCTAGGATAAAGTGTACCTTTATCTTGTGTATTACTTTGGGTCCCATCGAAGGTGAAAACATCTCTGGGAGACACTCATTTTTATGTTGCTGGTCCTCTTAAGAGTTTTTAGATGTTCTAAATAAGACATAAAACAAATTATGTATGAGGAAGTAGTGTTTCTAATAAATTAAATATTTCTTTAACCATCATAGAGCCAAGTAGAAGTCGTGTTAGCTCCTATTATTCATATGTGGAGCTAGCCACATATTAGTTTCCATGAATATTTTAGAGGATCCAAAACCCTATCCTAAGTCTAAAAGAGGGAGTCAAATCATATCCACAAGGAGACATAGGATTTCTTTTCTTATTGGAGTAGATTTCTATTCCAAGCCAAGTAGGTGCAATGGAGACATAATATAGTAGAGGAGAGGAAGAATGCGACAGTGTAGAAGTTTGTACCAGGGAATAGTGTATATTTACTCCATATTTAGTTAGTTTTCTCTTTTTCTTAATTTTAATATTTGTTAATGAAAAGAGAAAGGCACAATTCTTTATTCCTCTATGCAAATTTATGTTGGATATGATAAGCTAAAATTACCTCAAGAGGATTTATATATCCCTTTAAAAGTAGTGGGGTACGATAGATTATAAAAAAGGATTTTAATGCTGAAGAGGTATTATTAAGAACATTACTTACATATTTTGAATTTTATTTTCCTTTCCTCTAATATAATGATGTCAACCTTCAAGTTTTATAAATCACAATAAACTCAATTATTTCAAAGTCACCCATCTTGAGATTGGAAATATTGTGTTTATCCGAGTAGTATTGACATCTCCAATGAGATTCTTGAAGGTATCTGAGATTTCCTTTGCAATTTTATTGTTCTTTGTATGATGAATCATATTTGGCTCAATATTTTCGGTGATTATCTTGATCGATTCAACATCTGTAAAGTCTTATGATGTCATTATTCATTGTTGGCTGAAGGAAGAGGTTTTTCTAGATACATCCACAAATCCTTATTTTGAAGAATGTGAGTCATTTGGTTTGCCCAAACATGATATTTAGTCCCATTCAATTGGGCGATAGACCATTTTAAGTCTAATAGGTTTAAAAATATAACAAAAAAGGAAGCCCTATCCATGTCGTATACAAATTGGATTGATAGATCCAAGAATGAAGAGGTACCAACAATTTTAGGAAATAAATCTGCATCAAAAAGAGGAGAGCACACAGACTGTAAAAGAGAGTTTTAAACCCTAAGCAACTCTAGAAAGATGCGTTGGTTTTAAAAATAACTACTGAATTATGTTGGAGAGGCTTACACTTGCTCTAATACCATGTTTAGATTCACAGTGTTAGCAAGAGTACCCAACAGATCCCAAAACAACCCAAATTCCTCATTGAAGAAAGAGATAAAAAGCACCAAGGCAACGAAGATATGCACAACTTTATAGAGAGAAATAAACCATAGCACATGCGTGCTAGATAGAAATAACCTGATCACATGATAGATCAAACCAGGAACAAGAAATTTCAATGATTCATGGTGACCTTAGGATAAATCACTTGTTTAAGAATAAATTTGAGCACATTATGTGAAAATACAAATAAGGGTTGTGTATGGGTTGCTTTCTCCAATGATGGGTTATGGGCCTATATTAAGTTAACTAGGTTGACCTTATCAAAACCTAAAAAAATGACATAAAATCATCATTGAAAACATTGACAAAGGCTAGAAATCGAAGAGAGTTTGAAAAAAATATTTTTGGAAACATCAACAAAAAAATCAGCAAAAATAAACAAAACACAACAAATATTTACAAATTATTAAATATATTCATTTTTTCAAAATTTTAAACATATAAAGAAAAAAAACATTAGATAAACACATTGACACATACACATGGAGAAAGCAAAAATATATATGATGTAGTGGATGCCAAATAAAAGTGATACATCAAAATTGATATTAAATCCTAAACCATAATCATCAATATTATCCTCCGACCATTAATGATGAAAAAAAGATAGAAAAAGCTTAACATGTCAAATTGAGTTTTTGTTTGGGTGTTAGGTAGAGTTTTACTAGGGTCATGATAGGGAGTTCAAAAATCACTTCCACCATCACCCAGGTATATAGAGGGCTTGATGCGCTTGATTAAATGTTAATTCCACCCCCTCATACATGAAAAAAAAAAAAATGGAAATGTTGTAATACCCCAAATCCTGAAGTCCTGAAAACTGTTATTTTTGTTGGATTTTGAGTGGGATCTAAAATTATACTTTCTCCATATGAAATCGAATTATATATATATATATATATATATATATATATATATATATATATATATATATATATATATATATATATATATATATATATATATATATATATATATATATATATAGATATCTTTGTGTGTGTGTGTGTGTGTTTTTCATTAGCCCATAAATATTTACTTTGAAGAATGAGATTCAATTGATTTAGTTTTAAGAATTTAATGTTACCATTAATGAAATAGCATTAGCATGGCCTAGAAAAATCCACTTGCCCAACATGTGGAATCCCTTCTAACATTGCAATAACCCTCACGTACATTCCAATTTTCCCCACAACTCTAACTTGTTGAATGAAATGAAAAAAAATAAAGACATTATGAATCAAGAGTGATGGTGAACCAATTGTAGCTACCCACTAAGGTAGAAGCCTAAAAATTCTATTTCAATTTTTTTTCTTTTATCAATGCATATATAGTTCTATAATAATAATTATTATATTAATTAATTATACAAGTGAGGAGAATTATATGCTCAGATATTAAGTCTTTGATCACAGGAGAAGACACCATTAAGGACATAATAATAAGCTATGGCAAGGATAAGGTTGTGAAAAATTTCAGGATCTACAGATCCTATAAAGCTAGTTTCTTCTAGAGGTCAATATCAAAAAATGTATCAAAGTGCAGGACTACATCAAGCCTTTCAACAACTTTTTATTTCAATCATGTTTATGTTCTCAAATTTATATCATGTTCTCAAATTTACTCTAGAATAATTGTATTTCAAGTTGCAAATTCTTAAACATTTAAGGATTTCAATCAAGTTTCTAACTTGTTTTTCTGGCCCATTTTTCCCTAACTTGTGTTAAAAAATTTCTCTATTGCTTTGAGTGGTTGCGGGATATTGATGCTTGAGTTGGAAGTGATTGTCATAGGGATAGTTGTCCATACTTCTCCTTACTTTCCAGGAGACAATTGGAAACATTGTGGGAGATTTTTCCTCATTAAAGGTTAGGTGTTTATAATTAATCATAATTAATGTTCAAGAGTGCTACCATTTCTGAGGTCTATAGGGTAGCTGAATCATTTAGGAGAAATTGAACTAAAGGCTACACTGTTAGTCTAGATCACACGAAGAAAAATTACATTCCAACATTTCCAGGAGAATTCTTTCATTAAGACTTCAAATACAAATTATGTTTTACTTGTTACCATATTCCTTAGACAACTACACAAATTTCTAGCATGTTGCTTGAGAACTTAAAAAATTTCCAACATACTATTTTGTCTTAATCTAGAGTTTGAGCAGGGTCCTTTCTTCCTTTTTTAATTTAACAAACCTTCCAGCATGTTAACTTGAATGGTGCTCTTCTTACAAGAGTCTCCAGACTCTTGGAAATCTGGGTTAGCCACCTCTCCCTTTGGAAAAAGTTGTCCTCTTTTCCTAGGGTACCCTGACAAGCTTAAAGGAGTTGACACTCCGACACGTTCCAGGGAGTTGAAACAATCTTGAAATTTCAATGGTAATATATGGAAGTTGGCCTAACAATTGATATAAAAATAAATTAAGATGCAAAGTTTTCCTATTAATTCCCATCTTAAGAAAAATCCTAAGACTTGGTACATTTATGGATCTGATTTCTTGTACTGTTTCAAAAAATTATAGATATAAAATTTCATGCTTTAAAAAAGGTACTAGTTTTGTTTTTGTGTTCATTCCATATCTCATAAATTTCATGGAAACATTTTGATATTACATGAGTGAATTAAATCACAAGAAATCCCATGGAAATCAAGTACATGTTTGGACTTGGTGTACTGTAAAGGTTTGGAGGAAACATGCTTGTATCGATTTGGATCAAATTATGTCAATGATTGCAGTATGAAAGCTTTCCCTCTCATTGATAATGAAAAAATATAACAAGGTGACTGGTTTTACAGTCTCAATGGTCGTCATGCTTCTCTCTATCTGGTGGATTGGTTCACATCGCTCGCCGTAAGGTATTCATGTTCTAACAATACTCCTGTTAGATAGTGTTGTCTCTAGTTACTACAATTAACTCTTCTCTTTTAGTCCATGGTTACTCCTTGAATATGATCTAGGGAAAGAGATTTTCTTGATAATTACAACCCCAAGTCTCAGCCCTTGCCACATTAATAAACATTATGCACTCCACAACAGGATAATTAATTTCGTATAAGCTGGAATATATATATATATATCATCAGATGTGAGGTTTGACAATATATATACCTCATTTTTTATATCATTCATTGCTCTTCTACAGGGTTCTTATTGATAAATGCTCTGCATCTCTTTCCTTGCATAATCCTACAGAAACCCCAATTCCTCTCCCCTTCTGTTAACAGGGCCATTGCATAGAATAATTCCTGAAAATTGCACCTAATGTAGGCTTTGCACTTAGTTTTTCCACTTTTCTAAAATGGCAAAGCTAGGGGAGTATCATGTTCATTTTAGAATGTCTCCAATTATCAACAACCAAATATAATTCTTCACTTTGCTATACAAAATTTAGAGATTGGTCTCTTATCTCTCACTTAAAATCTCTCATGACTTCAATGTGATAGGTATTTTTTGAAATATATCTAGTGGAGATTTTTTACAAGTAACAACTGTTGGTTATTCATCGATGCACTGAACACCATGGACTAATTTTCCAAATCTATCTCCACCCCTTAGGCACGAGAGAAGTTCCATCACACCTTTAAAAATAGGGAATCCCTTTGGGAAAACAATTTGTATATAATTTGTTCAAAACATATCATGGGGATTCCCCTCAAGATAACATTTTATCTTTGATCCTTAAACAAACATAAAATTTTTGATGCAATCATGCAAATAATAATCACTTATGAGCCTTAGCTCAACATACGTCTTCCTTATCTTCCGTGGATAGTTACCTTGGAGGATCTACTAAAGTGAAACAATGTATGAACAAATGTCTTCCTTGTCTTCCAACATATATACCTTTAAACCTTAAGCAGTCTATTAAAGGTAACCAATGGATGAGGATCACTAGATGGGGGAGGATGATATCATGGTATACCTTAGCGAATATTTTCATGGCTTTGAAAAGGAGTAGTTTGAGGTTGTTATTAAAAATATTTTTAGTTTATCTTAATTTTTGGGAGGCAATAACCTACTTTGTGTGCATTGATAACCTGACTTTATAATATCACCCCAAGTTTGGCTCACCTAACAGGCCTAGTGAAACACCCCCACACAATTGAGCAAGAAAAAACTCTAACTGCTCGTAAATATCAAACATTCCTTAACCTAAACCAACATTTACATAATTGGGATGTACGTGCACAAAGTCAGGGTGTGAGAAAACATGGTCTAGTGTCATTGATGGACTCCTTTTTGAACATTTTTGTCTTTTGATAACACAACGTTAGACTAGGTATAAATATAGAGCATTAGCCCATTCAAATGTATATATTAGAAATAAACATGATCCACCCCTCCTGTTCAATGTTTACCGATTGAAAAAAATATATTTGTGTAATTGTTGCTTCTCAAATACATTTCTAGTCAATGTCTCTATCATTTTAGTATATGTGAGGAGATTGGGTGGGAACTAGAATGATATATTGGTTAAGGCCCTACCCATCCATACTTGCCATTTTTTTTTACATTATGCATTTTATTAATATAAGAATCTTGAAACTCGTGGAAAAATACATCGATTATGAGACCAGACCATTGGAAATGTCTTATTGCCCCTAATACTTGATTCCATGGCTGGTTTAGCAAGTTTTTTGAAGGCTAGTCTGATACCATGTTAAATTTTTAGTGAAAATTAGAGTTTAGCACTCAAAGTTGAATCCATAACTACTGGGAAACTAAAAAGGTTAAACTTCTATTAAAACAATAGAACATGAATACTAGGTCTATGTGCATGGAAAAATAGGAAACACTAACAAAAAGTATAGAATTGAACTATCATTCACAACTACTTCTATTAACTCATAAACAAGAATTATAATGCAATAGCTCAAAATTTTGATATTATCAATCACTTAATGAATGATACCCCTATCATACATTTCTTTTATAGATAAACAATAGTTTAGGAAATAGAAAAAATAACCCATCCCTATGAGAATCCAAATTTAGGAAAGGAAGCCCTCAAAATAGTCTATAGAAGTACACCCAAGTGTGCACGGATAAAGGTACCAGGATTAGTGCACCTTAATTGGACATGTATACTAAAGCTTAAGCATGAAGGATTTTATTTTTTTCAATTGAGTGATTGGCATTATAATTTTGTTAATAACTATTGGAGAATGGAAGTCACAGAACTTTGGTTAAATCTTATTGATACAAGGCTCCTTATCAATGGTTGACCAAGATTCTAATACTATTTTATTGTTTCATTATCATCTTTGTTTGTTTCTTAAAGAAAATAAGAAATGGTAATTATTGTTTATATTGTATGTATTTCAATGCATTATGAATTTCTTAGAGAACCAATTATACTATCACAGGCTGCAAAATAATGTCAGACACCAAGGAAAATTAAATTGGATATATTCATGATATTAAATTCTATGTTGAATCACCCCCATTGTGATGCTTACATGACATGAAATTTCAAAATATTTTGATTTAACAATTGATAAATAATTAGTATCTCATGGAATAATCTTTCGAATTTAGTATAAATAGAATCTGTCAGTGATATGTTGTAGAGATGTTTCATATTTACATATTAATTTCGATAAATTAAAGTCCATTTGATCAAAGGAGACATGAACTTCATCATATATTTTGGATAGGAACTTCCATATGAATGAAGTCCATTCATTTTCCTTTCCATTGATGATAATATTCTTTCAACATTATGTATTATGTACTTTGTTACATACTTTTCACATAAGTTGTTCTTCACTCACCTAGGGCATTCATTTGAAAAAGTGTGGAAGATATGGTTTATAGAAACCAAAATTGTATCTATGGTCTATTAATGTAAATTAGTGAGTAGTTATCAATATGTAACATAAATTTCACAATTCCTTAAGCTACAAAGAGAAGATGAGTCTATTAGTCAGTGAAATGAGGTGGTACCACTTGAAGAGCTGTACTTGTTACTGTGATACTAAGAATACTACGATGAATACATTTTCCCAAAAGAAACTAAATTTGCTTGTACAGGTCTACATCAAGTAACTTTTCTTGTTTCTTGTATTTTAATGATTACCCAGTCATTTAATATTGTTTGGCTAGAACTTGAACTATGGGATGTTGCATCAAGGTTAATATTTTAGAATTAATTGCAAAAAGAGGGTGGGGAACAAAAAATACCCATTCAGGAGAAAAAATAATATATTTTTCCAATTTTCTAATGCTCATGAGTTTGATTTGCATATGATACTAATCTATGAAAATAGTTCGTCACAAATAAGAAGCTCACTTTTACGTTTTGTGTTGTTTGTTATGATATATGTATGCTATTGTAGGCCTTATGGGAAGTATTTCTTAGCTGGAGGAGAAGATGACCTAGTGTAGGTATGGAGTATGGAAGATTGTTTTGTGGTGGATTGGGGTGAGGGTCACAACTCTTGGGTAAGCTATTGATTCTTTTATGCTGATATTACTAATATGTGATATGGGTTTGCATGCACTTTAGCTTCTGAAATATACATTATGATTTACGATGAGTGTCATATAGTTAAGCACTGTTGTATTTGATTCATGTTGGAAGCTACCTTGTTCGGATGGTGTAGAAGAAAACACCATGTACCGGTTTGGATTAGCAGGGTAGGTGGTGTACTTCATATTTTCATGGGATACATAATTCATTTCAGGTAGCACTGTTGTTTTGAAATTTATTTGTAGCATTTTGCAAAAAGTTGTTTTGATGAGAATTTGTTGGTTAGTCAGTGTCAGATCAACCTACTATTGAAAAGGAGGTTTGTTACATTATCGATGCAACCCAATTATGTTTTAATTTGTATTTTATATCATCACCCAACTTTATATGTCATACCATGCTATATTCTAATGGAAGCTATCTAGGCATGCCAAAAATATTTGGGTTCCCAAAAGGGAATTTTGTGTGGTATTAGATGTCTCTAGCATATTTGAGTTAAAAACATATCAATTTTTTATTTGAATTTGAAACTTCATTCCAAGATTTCCATGTGTATGACTAAAAACGACAAGCTGTGTCCCAATGGTTGGCTTATAGCTTGAGTCACAGGTCACAAGTAAATTCCACTTGGAATAAGTCATAAGTATCGAAAAAAAGTCTCTATATGGTTATGTATATAGCCTCTAACATATATCTACACCTTTTACATTTTCTTTCAAATGCCCACATCTTGGAAACCATTCATGTGATTTGCATGGATTTTTGATCTAACAACCAAGGATAGAACATAATTCACCCATACTGAAAATTTCTGATTAAAAAAAAAAAAAAATGAATGCTCCTATGTTACTTGTAAGCCACTTATTATCCAAGAAGAAATAATTTGAAGGGATGCATTAACATAAATACCCCATATTTGTGCACAATTCTGAACAATTTGCATCTTGAAAAGTGAGTTACTTCTATTCTTCACCTTGAAAAGTGAGTTCCTTTTGTTGAAATTGCAGCGGTTCACCTCTTGATCTCATATTAATATTTCATGATATAAACATGACCATTGAGAGACATACCGAGACATACTGAGTATCACTACTTCTCATCCATAGCATGAAATGTTTTAATAATGCATAAGTTGCATGAATTTGGGGTCCAGTTATAGTTTTTTGAAGTAATCCCTATGCTTGTATTAATATATTTGAATGTATGTAGGAGATATTTGATTTTATGCCATCAGAAGTAGATGTTTTTTTGTAAAGCAAAGGTGATGGTTTCAAGACTCCTTCAAAAGTAGAAAGGGAGCTTGGGTTTACTTTCTCTTTTATAGTGAAGCAGTTTTCCATTTCTTCAGGCATACTCATTAAATGGAAAAATTGATTTCAGATAGAAGACACAGTGAGTTTTACCCCTTAATCCTTGAATCAATGGTTCATAGTAAGGTTTCCAAAATTTTCTTTTTTTTGATTTTCTTTATTACGAAGAAATCAACTTGGTGCACATGCATGAACATGCATGGGGAAATGTTTAAGACCTCTAATATATGGTATTACATGAATAATATTAAAATGATTATTGGATCACTAATTAACATGATTGCTATATTTTTTCCTAGAGTGTGCATTTGAACGTGCCTCAAGGAAGTCTAAAAGTGTTTTTCATATGTACTTTGTAGATAAATTTGATGCATGATCCTTTTTATTTGGTTTCCACTTGCTTTTTAATACAAAGATATTTTCATCAAATTCTTAACTTAGCTTCCTTATAAAATAACATTGAATCTGTGGATATTGAGACATTTTTATGATGTACTTGCTTAATTTTTCACCCTTATTTTTGAAATAAACAACGTGAGTGCTTTATTCTCACCAAAAATAGGAAAATATGTAGTTTTTCTTGTCAAAGTATCTAGCATTCCATACTACTCATGACACTTGACCTGAAGCCACATATGAATATGTAAGTGGTGCTCCAAATATGTTGGGTTTCCATGTGGCACATATGGCTAGGAAGAAGTCTTTAGGGGCCAAGTGGTTTAGTAGTACAATCATATCTTAGAATTAAAAATCTTCAAATTTATGTATGGGTGGATATCTATGATTTTTCTACACTTTCACCCGAGGCTTAAAATCACCTGACTGCATGTATATAGAAGATTTTCTCGAAACAAACGTTTTATGAGATTACTTTGTTTTGCAGCAATTTGGAGCACATTACATCTTCGTTTAGGACGATTCAAAAGATTTGAGTTATTCATATTGAGTCTTGGGATGTTTTTTGAATAAATTATTAGTTAATGAATAACTAATTCCTTGTAATTATGTACTTTGTCAAAGTCAGCAAGTTAGATTTGAAAAATGGAAATGCAATGTAAGTCATTTTCAAACCTCATTGATCTTGTTTTTTACATTTTCTGTGTGGAGGCAGGTATCTTTCATTTCATGCACAATTTGAATGGTAACCATTAGGTACATATTGAGTAAATGAATGCAGAGACCAAAGCATAAGACACATACCAATTTGAATCTAAAATGCAAGTATGATGTTCGACGAATGAAAAATTAGGGAATTGACTTAAAGAAGCAACGTTCGATTTAAATTCAACCTATCTATGCCCAATCATTTCACATGCATGTTGATGCTGTCAGTGGGTCATTATTAAGAGGACATCATTTTTTGGTTCATTTTAACATCTAATATACACATTTGTCTAGGGTGATATTTGCTTCTAGAAGCTGAACTGAACATGGACATCAAGCATTATGTCAATTGTAGGAAAGGGGATTAAGATTACATCTTCAGTCATAGTTTTCATTGTACTTAATATATTAAGTACATTGTGAGGGAATCATATGTAGTTAAGTTGTGTTGTCTATAGTTGAGTGATTGTTATTTTGGTATCCTAAAGCAGGTATATAGGGCTATGTTCCACCAAGTTTCTAGGACAGAGGATCCAAATAGTGGGGAAATGCACATTTAGGATCTGTGGGATCACTCCCACAGATTGTCAGGGAATCATGAGCCGATGAAATAATCACGAGCTGAATAAATTGGGAATTTTTTCTTCTTAGGATTCCATTTATTTACAAGGACTAGGCAGAACACAATTTACAAAAATATATTTTAATGGATTTGTTGTAGCCCTTTCTTATGGTTGTTGCAGGGAATCAATCAGGTGTTTGTATGGTATGGATGAATGCTTTATGAACCCCATCTCTGCATTAGGATGGTCCCACTTCAAAAAAAACATCCATAAAAAATGATTATCACATAAATTGTTTCAGTGCTCTATGCGTGCCAAGATTGAACTTTGAACCTGGATTATTGGCATGTTGACACCTTGTCCTAACCACCAGACCACAACCCGATGGGTGTGAAAGAATGTATTTACTATTTTTCAGTGTTTAAAGTCATTCACCTTTTTTACATTTCAGGATTTTATTGAGTACAATTTAGCAATGCACATGTATCAATGACTGTTTTTGATCATTTTTGCGGGGATGAGAAGGGAACATACCATGCATTGGATTTAGGTGGGACGAATTTCAGAGCGTTGCGAGTTCCTCATGAAAGTGGAAGAATTATGAATCACAACTTTGCAGAAGTGTCTATTCATTCACATATAATGTTAAGAACAACCAAGGTAGTTAAAAGCCATACCTTTATCACAAAATAATTTCTTGTTCATTACCATTTTGAGCTTCTATAACCAAGCCGGTAAGTATGATATCATATATGTGGTCATTCTACATGAGAATGCAAACATGCATTCCAATCTTGTTTCCTTTTAAGCCATGCTAACTCCAAATAGTGGCCTTTTACAAGTTGAAGTATCTAATGTTTTTTATGTATTTTATCATTTCTAGCTTAGATATCGTCACTACTTCTCACCCATAGCATGAAATTGTTCTAATAATGTAGAAGTTGCATGAATTTTCGGTTGATTTATAGTATTTTGGAGTAATAACTATGCTTGTATTAATATATTTGAATGTATGTAGAAAATATTTGATTTTATTGCGTCAAAAATATATTTTTTTGTTCAAAGAAAAGGTGATGGTTTCCAGACTCCTTCAAAAGTAGCAAGGGAGCTTGGGTTTATTTTCTCTTTTCCAATGAAGAAGTTTTCCATTTTTTCAGGCATACTCATTAAATGAACAAAATGATTTCAAATAGAATACACAACGATTTTTACTCATTAATCCTTGAATCAATGGTTTATAGTAAGGTTTCTAGACTTTTATTTGTTTTGATTTTCTTTATTAGGAACAAAGCTACTTGGTGCACATGCATGAACATGCACAGGGAAATATGTTTCATCACTAATATATGATATTGCATTAATAATATTAAAATTCTTCCTGGATTAGTATTAATTAACATGATGCCTATATTTTTTCATATAGTGTGCATTGAACATGCCACAAGGACGTCTAAAAGTGTTTTTCATTTGTACTCTGTAGATAAATCTGAAGCATGATGTTTCTTACTTGGTTTACGCTCTCTTTTTAATACAAATATCACTTCCTCAAATTCTTAATTTAGCTTCCTTATAAAATAGCATTGAGGAAATGGATATTTAGACAATTTTATGATGTCCTCTCTTAATTGTTCACATTTATTTTTGATATAAACACTGTTAGAGATTTATTATCACAAAAAATAGGAAAATATGTAGTTTGTTTTGGTCGAAGTCTCTAGAATTTCATATTGCTCATGAGACTTGACCTGAAGCCACATAAGAATATGTAAGTGGTGCTCGAAATCTATTGGGTTGGTATGTGGCACATATGGCTACGAAGATGTCTTTAGGGGCCAAATGGTTGAGAATTACAATCATATATTATACATAAAAATCTTCAAATTTATGTAAGGGCGGATATCTATATCTTTTCTACACTTTCACGTGAGGTTTAAAATCACTTGACTACATGTATACATGAGATTGCCTGGAAACCAAATTTTTATGAGACTACTATGTTTTGTAGCAATTTGGACCACATTAGATCTTGGTTTAGGATGATTCAAAAAGTTTTGATTATTCCTCCTGAGTCTTGGGATGTTTTGGGAACAACTTATTAGTTAATGAATAGCTCATTCCTTGTAGTTATATACTTTTTGACAAATGGCAATGCAATGCTAGCCATTTTCAAACCTCATTGATCTTGTTGATTACATTTTCAGTGTGGAGGCAGGTCACTTTGCTTGCATGCACAATTTAACTTATAACCATTAGCTACGTATTGAGTAAATCAATGCAAATACCAAAGCGTAAGACACATACCAATTTTCATCTGAAATATAAGCAGTATTTTGGACGAATGAAAAATTAGGTAATTGACTTAAATAAGCAACATTCACTCATAATTGAACCTGTCTATGCCCAATTATCTCACATTTATATTAATGTTGTCAGTGGGCCATTATGAAGAGGAAAAATTTTTGTGGTTCATTTTAACATTTGATATAAAAATTTGTCTAGGGTGATCTTTTCTTCTAGAACCTGAACTTAACATGGACATAAAGCATGATGTCAATTGTAGGAAAGGGGATTAAGATTACATCTCCAGCCAGAGTTTCCATTATACTTAACGGATTCAATGTATTGTGAGGGAATGATCTACAGTGAAGTTGTGCTGTCTATAGTTGAGTGATTTCTCTTTTGGTATCCTAAATCAGGTTTATTGGGCTATGTTCCACTAATGTTTTGGGGCATAGCAACCCGATAGTGGGGAAATGCACATGTAGGATCTATGGGAGCACTCTGAAAATTTAGGTAAATTCATGGGGGATAGGGGGATGTCGGGATAATCAGAATAGGATTCCCCATATCTAAGTTTATAAAAATAAAATCATTGATGATAAAATCCCAACAATAATAATTCATCGCATGCAAATTCATCATTATAGCAGCCTAGTTGAAATGCTACAATCCTGTCAATCTTAAAATCTTGAATCTAAGTTCTGATTGGGATGTGAAATTATTATTTTTCCATATGAAGTTTGATGAGGTTAGAACCACATTAAAACATCCTAAAACAGTTAATGACAGTGTTAAAAATTTAAGTAAAATGATAGAAAAGTTAAGATATTGGAAAAAAATATAACAATTAAAATAACAAAGAATGTTGGAGAGCATTGGAAGCAAGGCCTGGTTACCATCTGAAGGAACATGTCCCCATGAAACATTGATACGCGATTCAGACATGAAAATTACATGTTTTGTAAGTAACACACAATCCTTTGAGTAATTTGTCTACTTGCAAGAATAGTAGGGTACTAAAGATCCTTAAAGTTGAGTGGTACATAGCAAGTTTTAGTGGCATTATGTATAATTGACAGCTATGTTGACTTATTCATTGATGTGCATTATCCAAATTTAGAGCTTCAAGCAATATAAGCTATGGATGAAAGCATACAATTGTAATTTTTCTGGAAATTATGACTTTCTATTAACATATAGAACTCACATTCTTTGATTGGACACTTCTTTTAGAATCAAGTTGAAGTAATCAAAGTTGATGCAAAAAACAAAGCTGAATTGTGTGCAATTATGTAAGTAAGCTAGTTTAGAAAGAGAAGATTTGTAATTCTTCTATATATGGTGACTTTCTGTATGCATATAGAATCGTTTTTTCTTCATGCCTTGAAACAATCAATTTAATTCACCTAAGCCTATGCAAAAGATATTTGAATTGTACTCCCTCAGTGTCAATATATTTTATGTTGAGAAAATATACATGAAAATATAATAATAAGGGGAAATGTTGAATTCTAGGGACTAGTGTAGTTGTAATGTGGAAATATTATAATAACTAAGTTTTATCATATTTATTTATTTGTTTGTTTAAGTGGTATTTTGCAAGCAACTAATTAAATTAAGGATTTTACATTGGATTTTAGGACATCAAAGGAATTTGTATTTTGTGGGTTAATAATTAATATTAAGGGATGAAATAAGAAAAAAAATAACATTAATACATTTATTCTCAATATAAATACAAATAACACGAGACATAAGCTGGAAAAGTTGCATTTTGAAGTTAGATGAAGATACATTTTTCACATATGGTATTCCTCCTTGGGTACTACAATATGGTATGAGGGAAATTGTGAGATTAGTCAGAGGATAATATCTAGTTAATGTTAAAACAACGTAAACTATGAAACAGGGACTATAAACTCAAAGCATAACTCTAGCCAAAAAACCCCAAAAAACATGAAAAAACACTTGTAAACGAAAAGTGGCGATGCTGGAATAACAATTTTTATTTTAGAGGTAAATTTTCAACATGTTTAAAAAATGGCAGTGAAAACCAATTTTTGTGTGCCAAAAACACCCTCAAAATGAAAAGTGAAGATGGTGGAATAATTTTTTTTTTAAGGACAAATTTTCAACATTTTAAAATACCATGTAAAAGATAAAATATCATCACTCCAAAAAAACTTAAAATTTCAAAAGAAAAAGGAAAACAAAAATTTACAAATAAAATGAAGACTTCAAAAAAATAATAAGTAAATAAAAATATATATTAGAAAAATATACAAAATTAAAAAAGGACAACAAGAAATCAAATAAAAGTATATAAAAAGCCAAAAAATATATAAAAGTATGTATAAAAAAGGCAAAAAAAATCAAACATAAAAATAGAAAAAGAAAAAAAACAAATTAACTGCAAAGATAAAGATCAAAAAAATAAAAAGAAAAATTAAATATAAAAAAATATAAAGAAATAAATAATTAAACAATAAAATATATAATTAAAGAAACAAAATTAGGGAAAGGAACAAAAATAAATAAATAATACTTTATTAGAGAATTAAAAAAAAACAAAAATCAATAAAATTTAAAAATAAACAAAATAAAGAAATTCAAAATGAGAATTCAAAATAAAAATATTAGACAACTAAAAATAAAAAACAATTATATTTTTTTTAAATAAATGAGAAAGAAAAAATAAAAAAAAATAAAAAATAAAAATATTTAAGAAAAAACATTAAAAAAAACATAAAACAAATTAAAAAAATAATCACTATTAAAATTACTTAATAAAACATTTAAAAAAAAAACTAAAAACAAATTAAAATTTAAAGAAATTAATAACAAATATATCAAAAAATAAAAAAAATTATGGCCCTCCAGCCTTTGGGCAGGCTCAACCTGATTCCGAGCCCCAGTGAACCCACGGGCCCCTCAGAATCGGGTTAAGCCCACCTAGGGGCCTGAGGCGCTGAAAGACGATGCACATACTCTGTTGGTGGGGCCTACTAGGTGGCCCGAAAGGCGTCTGATAGAGCTTGCTCAGCTCTGCCAGCTGACGGTGGCCACTCGGCAGGGCTGGCTAGAGCCTATTCTTAGAATAAAATTAAAAAAAAATATATTGAAAAAAATAAAAATAAAAAACATTGAAAAAACTGAATCTAAAAAAAAAAATATCTAAAAAAAATGTAAAAAGAAAACCTAAAACAAATAAAAAATCAATCACAATTAAAAAACTAAAAAAACATTAAAAAATAAAAAAAATGAACACAAATATAATTAAAATTAAAAAAAATTAAAAAAACTTAATAAAACATTAAAATTAAAAAAAAAACTTAAAAAGAAATTAAAAGTTTAGAAAAATAAATAACAATTATATAAAAAAAAAATTATGGCTCTCAAGCCTTTGGTCGGGCTTAGTCGTTGGGAAAATCTGATTCTCAAAATCAGATTTTGTACACTGGCTAGGCAAATCCGATTATGAGAGTAGGATTGGCAAGTCGACGAGGCATATCCAATTCTGAGAATCGGATTTTCCCAGCCGTCGAGGAAAATCTGATTCTCAGAATTGGATTTGCTCGGCTGGCGGGGAAAATCCGATTCTAAGAATCGGATTTGCAAACCGGTGGGGCAAATCCGATTCGAAGAATCAGATTTCCCTAACTGGGCGAGCAAACCTGATTCTCAGAATCAGATTTGTAGGCCAGTGGGGAAAATCTGATTCTCATAACAAAATTGGCGGACTAAAGGTTCATATAAGAATTTCGGCTACATGCGTGGATGCAGAGTGGCTACGTCATTTCCGAAAACTGGTTATAATAAGCATTTGGAGCATTATTTAGTGTTTTTTTTGTGCCACTTGAATTTTTTGTGAGACCTGTTACCTTTTGTGTAGAATTTCCTAGAAAAGAGTAGATATTTGGGTTCCTCTCACCGAGCTACCCAATTTCAAAAAACAAATAAGCTCAAACATAATCTCGGAAGAAAAGTTATCGCTGATTTAAGATTGGTAGTTTTTTCAGGTTAAGAAAATCTGATTCTCAAAATCGATTTTTTAGGCCGAGGGGGCAAATTCGATTCTGAGAATCGGATTTGCAGGCCGCCAAGGCAAATCCAATTCTGAGAATCAGATTTTCCCAACCTGAAAAAACTACCAATCTTAAATCAATAATAACTTTGCTTCCGGGACTCTTTTTGAGTTGATTTTTTTCTTGAAATTGGGTAGCTTGGTGAGAGGAACCCAAATATCTACTCTTTTCTGGGAAATTCTACACAAAATATAACATATATCACAAAAACTTCAGGTGGAAAAAAACACTCAATAATGCTCCAAATTCTTATTATAACTAATTTTCGGAAATGGCGGAGCCACTCTACATCCACCAATGCTACCAAAATTATGATCTAAATCCTCAGTCCTCCAATTCGGATCTAAGAATCAGATTTTCCCTGCCGGTGGGGAAAACATTATTCTCAGAATCGGATTTTGCTGCCAACCGGGCAAACCCAATTCTCAAAATCGGATTTGCCCGGTCGACGGGAAAATCCGATTTTGAGAATCGGATTTGCCTTTTGACCAGGAAAAACTGATTCTTAGAATCAGATTTGCCCCGTAGGGTGGCCACCGTGGGTAGACAGAGCTTGGACAACTTCATTGGCCCACGGTGGCGGCCTCTCAGTCCAGTCGACCAGCCCCTCCGGGTGGCCCGAGGGGCGAATTTCGTGTGCTAACCAGCCCACGGTGGCCGCCCTAAGGCAACCCGGCGGGGTTGGCCAGAGCTGATTCTCGGCGGGGCTGGCCAGAGCTGATTCTCGGCGGAGCTTAGCTAGCCCACGGCAGCCGCCCTCGAGCAGCCAAACTGTTATTTCTTTTTTATTTTTATGATTTGTTTTTTATTTTTTTGTTTTTTAAATTTTTATTTATTCATTTTATTTTACGATTTTGATTTTATTTATTTTTTAATAAATTTATGTGATTTTCACTTTGTGTTTTAAGATAAGAAAAAATACATTAAAAAATTAATAATTAAAAATTTGTATAATGTGATTTTCACTTCATTCTTTATGTGAATCATTTAACTTTTGGAAAAAATGTTATTATTATTAATATTTGACATAAAATTCATAAAAATTGCTAATTTTTATACTTATTTTGGTTAATTTGTTTCTGTAAACATGGTTTATTTGACATGTCACTTTTAGCAAAAAGACTCAAAATGTGTACTTTTATGTAAATTGTTAAAAAATCTTGTTTTTTAGTGACAAGTATTTCATGGGAAATGAAATATTATTTAACAATATATAGTTAGATAGAAGATCGAAACTTTAAAATTTTAGTTTTTTTTTTAACACTACAAAAAATCAATTATCTCACTACAAAAAAATGAAACAAAAAAAAAACCTGAAAATCACTTAAAAATTTGTTAAATTTATAAAATAATTATTAGCATTAAATACATTAGAAAATTTAAAGTAAAAAATAAGTCTTCTAAAAATAACGGAAGATGCTGGCATCAACACTTTTCAAAATCAACATAAAAATCACTAACATTTAAAAAATAATGTATATACTTGGTACATTAGAAAATTTAATGTGTAAAAAACATGCTAAAAAAATTAAGAGTATTATGAATCAACACTTTTCAAAATAAAACGATTTTTTTCTACCTAAAAAAACATGTACTCGTTTCCGTTCTCGTTTCAAAGTCTACATTTTTTTAATTAAAAGTTAATTTAGTGTGTGTGTGTGAGGTTTCTTATTGTAACATTGAGCTACAGGAAAGCTGAGTTTGATAATTGTGATAGGATCATAGGACACTTAATGTAGAAAAGATAAATAATTTTTCGGTTGGAAAGTAGGCATCTGGAGCAAACATTTCAGAAAATAATGATTATGGTAGTTTTCATGGGTTGCAACCCAATGATTAGAACTTTTAGATGGGAAGAGTGGATGTGGTGAAATCTCAATAGGGACTAATTCCCACCATATATCATTGATTCAATGATTTTACATTGAGATCCTTAGGTATACTCCATGCAGCCAATAGATATTTAGAGCGAGAACTAATTTACAAACACATTTGTAGAAATTGTGACCTTTACTTGACTGGTTTCCATGCTGCCTATAGGTGACTGCAACTAGTCATATGCATCCAACAAATACTAAAGTTGCAATTGAAAATATCTTTGTAGGAAGTTTGTTTTGTTCCTTAATTTATATTAATTCATTTGAAGTGTGATCTTTTGAAAATTGGTAATTTATAATTTTGCAAGCACATTTTTAAAAAAAATTACAATTTCAAGTAAACAAGGTCTGTGAAATCTGGTACTTATATAAAATTACTTTAATATATTTTGTTTTATCTGTGGTTTATTATCAAGAACCCCTTTGTCTACTATAAAGTATAGTAATTTCATGAGAATTTTGGTGAATATTTTCTAACACATCATTAACAACTTTTTGTAGCCATTAAATTTTCAAAGTATCTTCTAAGTAGTTATGCTAATGGAATCACACCCATTAGCAAAACAACTGATAATTTATTTGCATGGTTGTATGTTATGAGGAATTTTAGTGAGAAAGTTAATATTCTAAACGATTTAGAGAAATTAATATTTGAAGATATGTATGATGTATTTGAAAATTTATGCATATGAGTATTAATAACATATTCAATATTTTACAGATTGGAGAAGATATTGGGCTTTGCTTACAGTAAGAAATTTCTCAAAAAAGGTTGAATATGTGATTTGTAACTTTGGTATGCATAATAGAACTTGTATTTCCATTGGTATAGTTGATATCTAAGAAATTGATACTGCATGATAGATTTTTCAAGAGCCACACAATTATCATTTAAGTTGTTTTATTTCTTACATTTATTCTGAATAATATAATTTCAGGGCTTATCATATAGTTTGTTATTTGTCAGCTGTATTCTTAAAATTATGCATCTTTGTTATTCCAGATCTCGACAGAGCTAACAAAATAAATTGACTCAGGCTCAATGGAATCATGGTGTTGTAAATGGAAAATTTCCATAATAGCTGTCTGTTGCAAATATGTTAGAATTTTCAAAGACAACTGCATCATAGTTGTTGTGAACAAAAAAATTTCACAGTAGCCTTGAGCAAATATTTTTTGCATTTTGATTTTTTTTTTCAATTTTGACATGATTTAAATGGATGCAAGGATTGTAAGTTCGTAGAAAATATGTGTCTGCAAAGTTGGTTGTTGGTTTTTTTTGTAGAGTATTCTAAGGCTTGTATTTGATTTGGAAATTTTATGTTAATGATATTGTTGGAACATTTGTTGGAGCACGCTATTGTGATGAAGGTGTAATGGTTGTAGTAATTATTGGGACAGGAACAAATGCATACTATGTATAGCGAGTGAATGTAATAACTAAATTCCAACTTACAAAATCTGAAAGCATGGTAACCTTTCACCTTTTTCTATTCATTTTTACCCTCTATAATCTTACTAAGGGCACTTCTCTTCCTGAATATATCAATTAATATTTATTTTTCACCTTTAGTTAATCTTATGGAGTTTGGACTATACGAACTATTTGGAATCGACTTTGATGATTAGGTAATCAATATGGAGTGGGGAAATTTCATGTCAGGTCATTTGTCACAGACTCGTTATGACGATTATTTAGATGCAGATAGCTTGAATCCAGGTGATCAAGAAAATTCCTAATTTCTAGCATGAAAATTTTCATTTCTAAAATTGTAGGGTTATTGAGTACCTGACTTATAGTTTGAAGAAGTTGTAATGGTTCTTTGTAGTTTTCTTCAGGGTTTTGAGAAACTAGTTTCAGTAATGTGTATTGGTAACATTGTGAGAAGGGCGATTCTTAGGATCGGAGAGGAGTCAAATATTTTTGGAGATTTGAGTCCTTCAAGCCTCTTTGATCCATCATCCTCGATTTTTTATGCAAATATTTTTTTTTACAATTGTTTCACTACATAGATTAGAATTTTTCTTAAGTATAATTTTTATAAGACAATAGTTACACCTGTCAGAAGGAATAGTGGGATGGTTATTTGATTGATTGGCAAGGAACTTGTTTCATGCACATCTACTAAGAAAAAATTCATGTTCGTTGGGGTATCTCCTTATTTTAGGAATAGCCCATAAAAAAAAATATAGTACCATTGTGATAATGTTTTTCTCTCTCTAAACACGTTTTTTCTATCCGAAATATGCAAGTTTTATTTTTAACATGAAGTCTTCTAAGAAATATTGTACACATTTTTTTACTTGCTTGAATTGTCTATCACATGGTAAAAATATATTTTTTCAGTACCAGAAGCATTTTATGAAAATTAATGAAATTCACTGCTTCATTTGGCAATGCCTTTTGGAAGCTTCAAAAACCTAAAAGATTGAATGTGAATATTTTTTTGAGGATAGAAAAACATTGCATGAATAGAGAACATAATTTGGAAGATGAGTTCTCCAGGTAGTATTTCTCTTTGAAAAACACCACTATTTGCAGTGGATTGTGAATATTTATAGTTGTTTATCAAGCTTCAGTAAAAATCTTATCCTTTTTTGATGGACTATCAATTGATGGATATTTTAATTATACTTGTTGCTCTATCTTGAAGTTTTTGTGCCAACTATTTTGAACTAATTGAGGATCAACCATTGGTGGTATTGTTGTAATATGTTAAATTCTTGTTTGTATTGAATCAAGTATTTGATATAAAAGGTAAATCAATGTGTTATATCTTTTAAATTACAAGTACTATAAATATGGGAAAAGTATTGGTTCTTTTCATGTAAATATGAAAAACATATCAAAACTACTCTTATTTTATCTTTTCATTATAACGATCATTAATGTTTTGATTTTGAGTCATTGAGGATGGCCACAGGTGTTCCCTCAAATTGGAAGTTTGGTGTTGGAATTCAGTGTGGATTTTACATTCAAGAATCATATAGCAACTCGAATCTGAAAGTTACATTTCAAAATAATCCTTTTTGGGGGATTACTAGTGGTGATTGCTACATATTTTTGATGTTGGAAATTTTCTCCACATCAAAGTTAATATATTGTACCACATGTGAGGAACACAATGGGAAGGGAACTATCTTTTAAATTTATCTACTTATATTGTAGTGATCCATAAATATAAGAAAAACATTAATAATTTGATATAGACTAGTTGGCTTATTCATATGTGATAGTGGACCCATTAGTAGTTCTTATATGAAGAAATGCTTATCATACTTGGGCATTCTTTACATAATCGACCTCTAGCTCTAGAATTATTCACTCAAACTTCTACATTATATACATGTATACAATGCTATCCTATTGTTTTATACTTTTTACTTCATTTCGTTTTATTGTAGACTTAGCTTTGACATTTTTTAGGAGTTTCATTTTCACTCCCACATTGTATAAGTAATCTAAAAATTGATATATTTAGCATGTAACTTGGTTGGAATGATTGTGCCTAATCTTTCCTTGAATTATGAATACTAATTTTACTACGCTGTTATTTTCTATGGTGACGTTTTATTTGCTTTGTTTATATAGGTCATCTGGCCACATAGAAGCCACTATTTCCCAACTGAAGAAAACTTGTTCGAGTTTCTTGCTTTTAAGGGGAAAAATGACATTGACAATATTGTTGATGTTGAGGTATATGTCATATAAATCCTTTATAGTCTACTTTATTTTATATTCTAGTGTTCATCGTCTTTCATGTGTTATACTCTGCATTGTATCTTATTTCTTTTTCAGAAAATGAACTTAATATTGATGGTAAGAAGTAGGAATTGAAGAAAGAGGAGAACAATAGCAATGGAGCTACAAAATGAAAATTAAAGAGAGAGAAAATAACTGCTCTAGTGGTACCTGTAGAGCCAATATCCCACATAAGACACACACATAGAGATTGATGGTCAAGTCTTCAGTGTTGGTCAATTCACCTGCAATGTGTTGGAAACACAATGATAATGTGTGGAAGTGATGAAATAATATTTCATGTGTAAATTGTACTATAACTAATATTAAGTTGGAAACTTGTATTGTAAAACTTCATATTTTATGTAATATTATTTATGTGGTTGAAATTATTTATAGTTGCACTTGATATTATTCAGTATTGTAATTAACATATGTAGCCTTGCATTTTCATATTAGATGAACATGTACATTGTATGCTATTTTTTTTTTTTTAAATTTAGTTGCAAATTCATACTAATTAATTTATGTTGATTAATAATGAATACATAAAATCAATCTAATACTACTAAATTAGTATTTACGTTTATTAATGATGAACAAAAATAAAATGAATATATGACTAAATTAGTTGTTATAATGATTGTTAATGAAAGTAAATGAAATGAATATAAACTACTAAAGTAGTCATCTATATAATGAAAATGAAACTACCAAAAAAAGATAAATGACTATTACAAATGATAAATTTGTGATTACAAATGACGACTAAATTTTTCATATATATGACTATTAGTAGATAAATTACACTATGTTATAACATGACCAAAATTTAGTGATATTTCTTTGGTCATTAATTTGTTTCAAACGATGACTAAATTTTTGATATATATGACTATTAGTAGATAATTTACAATATCTTATAACACGACCAAAATTTATTCATATTTTTTTGGTCATTAATTGGTTTCAAACGATGGCTAAAGTTTGCATATATATGATTATTAATACATAGTTTATTGTATCTTATAACACGACCAACATTTTGGTCATATTTCTTTGGTCATTAATTGGTTTTCTCAAGTGATCATTTAGTAATATATTTTATTATATATTTGGTTATTAATTGTGAAAATTAATGACTAAATAAAGGGCTAAATTAATGACCAAATTAATGACTAAATATACTACTAGACAATAAAGTTGAGACAACCAATTAATGACTAAGCTAAAAATGACTAAAATTTGGTCATGTTATAAGATACTGTAAATTAACTACTATTGGTCACCGACCAAAAAATAGTCGTTTAGATGCAAATTTTAGTCATTTTTAGTAATTAATTAGCCCTTTTGTACTAGTGTCTATTAACCAGGTAATATGCAGTCTCCACTACCTCTAGCCAAAATTCTTGTCCTAACCCGACACTACTGAGCATGCTTATTTCCTTTTCCACCAACATCTTGTTCATTATTTATGAAACTCCATTTTGCTGAGGTGTGTATGAAGTAGTCTTCTACCGTGCTATGCCACACTTCTTATAGAACTCTTCAAATTCCTTCATGCAGAACTCTCCACCATTATCTGTCCTCAGCACCTTTATCTTCTTCTTTGTCTGGTTTTAACCAGATCCTTCAATTATTTAAACATGTCAAAAGCTTCAGATTTCTTCCTAAGGAAATATATCCATGTATTCCTCGAGAAGTAATCTATAAATGAAACATACTACAAAAAACTACTCAGTGATGGAACCAACATAGGTCCAAACACATCACTGTGCACAAGCTCTAATATCTTGTTTGCCCTCTTAGCACCAGAGGGGAAACTCACCTGATTTTTCTTCCCATATACAAGATTTTAACATAAATCAAAATCTAGAGAGAAATGAGAAACAAAATCTACCATACCATTACCATGTAGTATTCGAAGAACCTTATCTCTAATATGTCCAAGCCTTCGATTCCATAGAATGGTCTTTTCTCCAGAGACCACTAGGCTTTCTGCTCCACTTTCAGGAACCACATAACTTTCGCACCCATCAATAATAGTGCTACCCAGAATCTTGTACAAAGTTCTGATCTGAACTCCCTCCATCAATACCAGTGCTCCCCAAACCATTTTGTAAGTATCCTTCTCGAACATTTTTTTACACCTACATCATCCAAATTTCTTACATAAATCATATTTTTGTCCAATGTAGGGATATGAAGAACATGACGAAGAGTTCTAATACTTCCACCTTGCAACTTCAACTTGATTTTTCTGCGTTTTATGATTCTGTCCTTCCTGTCGTCCCGTCACAAGACATCACCACCATCATATTTCACATACTAGGAGAACCACTCCCTATCAGGAGTGAAGTGAAAGGATGCACTTGAGTCAATCAACCATGCCTCATGATCTACATGTGTACTTGAATAAGAAACGAAGTACACATCCCCACCTTCATCTGAGGTGGTTTTCACCTCTTGTGAAGGAGCATCAATAGATCCCTTTCCTTTCTTGGGAGTTTTCTATCTACAATCCTTTTTGAAGTGCCCTTCTTTTCCGCATTTCCAACAAATATTTACAGGATTTCCTCGATATTTAGATTTCCCTCTAGATTTAGATCTTCCACTCAAGGAATTATTTTTATTTCTATTCTAGTGTTGTCCTCATACAGAAAAGGCATATCCATTATGGCCCTAATTACTTTTTCGTTTCATTTCCTCCGACAACAAGGTTGAGACAATTTCATAAAAATTCAAGGTAGTTGTATTCCTACCTATTGCAACAACCAGACTACCCCATGAATCTGGTACATAAAAAAACAATTTGATGTACTTATTTTCATCTAAGATTTTAATATCAATAGATAAAAACTACATTACCATAGTATTGAAGGCATTTAGATGATTTATCACCAAGTCTCCCTCCTTCATTCTTAGCTTATACAAATTTTTTATCAGGAAACAATTATTCACCAGACTTAGGTTGGTATAGAGTCCCTAACTTGTCCGACAAAGCCTTCATCATAGATTCCCTAGGTACATTCAACAATACTGAATATGAGATACACAATTGCATTTTTCTCTTTCCTTTCTAATCCAACTTCGCCCAGTCTTCATCTAACATTGTCATTGGTTTAGTACTTGGATCTACCATGATCCACTAATATTTATCCACCAAAAGATCCTTCATCTTGAGTTTCCACAACTCAAAACTCTGACTATTAAATTTCTCGATCTCTATCTTTCCACTTCTCTCCATATTCTTTCACGGCAAGAATCGATCTCGAAAATTTCCCACTAAATAGAGTCTACCACAGGTCTGAGAAAAAAACCCCCAGCAACAAAGGCATCCCCTTGAAGCCAAAACAATTCTGATACGAATTGTAGGTTTTAAACCTGTACATAAATTATCTAGAAATGAACTCTTAAAATAGAAAATAAACAATAGCAAGAGCATAAAACATAGAACATATATACACATATATTTTCTCCTGGATCCCGAAATCAGGACTACCAACTTGATTTTTCATTCTATTCCTTTCAATGTTACAACACACACACACACACACACACACACACATATATGTCAAAGCATTCATAAAATCGAATCTATTAACCTTCGATTAGAACATAGTTGTAGTTCCCTTGAACAGATCTACAAAATACCATGGGTAGAAAACCATCATGACCAAAACCATGTGCAAACCCATGCACAAAACCATAGATAGGTCTGCCCACCTAATATAGGGTCCCAAAAAAAATTCGGGGCACTACTCACAACCTCGTCTAGGGGGGCTACAAACCCCTTCAAAACCACCTAAAAAATGGTGTTTTTCCCCCCTGTGAACCCATGTTTCACTCAGCGCAAGCGTAGGGGGTTGGCCACCCCCCTCTTACCCCTCGCTTCTTGCCTAAAGCTATTTGTGGAAAAAATATAACACGCACCCAACAATTCCCCATTGGATGGAGTAGATGAGGAGATTGGTGATGCCCATGAGGGTAAGGTACATCCTCACGGGGCGTGGGAATCAAGGGCCATAGGGATAGTCTATAATTTCAGATGGACTTCTGTGAGAGATTAGCCAGGGTTTTTATAGATGAGGGAATTTTTCGTACGAGGGACTGATATATCAGCATAGATCCTAGGTTCTTGGATTTATACAGGGAATTTTACATGAGATGATGTCTTTTATGTGTTATATCATCAGAGCTAGTAAGATATTAGCAACTACGAGGGATGTTGGGCATGCAGTGGTAGGTACATCGAATGAGGGTGGTGATTATGATGATGAGGATGGTGATCACGATCATGATGATGAGGGTGGTGATCATGTTTCTTTTGGTACTACAACCCCATTGGATCATAGTCGTTAGGCTGTCAGTGATCCTTCTGTTAGTACAACTCCTCATTAGTCACCTGATGTTG
The DNA here is from genome assembly GCA_034641835.2 of Pinus albicaulis. Lineage (NCBI taxonomy): Eukaryota > Viridiplantae > Streptophyta > Pinopsida > Pinales > Pinaceae > Pinus > Pinus albicaulis. The sequence continues at coordinate 973,182,653 of CM076584.1, read as the reverse complement.
AGATGTCCATGCTAGAGGATGTGTCTTATGTTTCTCCTGACAGAGTAGAGCAAACAACTCCTCTTTTGTAATGAAATCTTCTTCCAAAATAGAATAAAAGGCAGATCAAATCCTTAGAAATAAGCCACTTCTAGGTGGAAACCTCCTTGACATTACATAAATGAACAAATATTTGATGATACAAATGACAAAACCTCCTTCTATATATAGGAGTCCATGGGGTCATAATATAATCCTAGATGACCTAACAATAATAATGTAAGGGGACAATAATAACAATATTGGGGTTACAGGGGTACACTAATAACAATAAGGGGGTTACACTAACAACAACAAGGGACTATACTATTAATATAGGGTCCTAACATGCCCCTCTCCTTCAAAAAGCGTTTTCCTCAACACTTGAGTAGCTCCGGATGCTTCTGTATAAAATTCTCATCCTCCCATGTATAATATTCAGTGGGTAAGTTCTTCCACTTGAGGAGATACTCTGAAATTGATCAATTTTGTAGCTGTCAAGTTATTGTTTCCATGACTGATTCAAGTTCAAATATGATTTCTCCTTCCTCATCAAGTTCTAGAAATATTGTTTAAAATGGTAGGTTGTCACCTATAACCTTATTTAAGCATGAAACATGGAAAACTAGATGCACTCGCGAAGAAGCAGGAAGCTCCAATTTGTATGCCATAGTACCAATATTTTGTAACACCTTGCAAGGACCATAGTAATTTGACAATAATTTATTATCCTTCATAGCTTGCTTGAGGGACATTTGTTTATATGGTTGTAACCATAAAAATACCCAGTCTCCTACATCAAAAATTCTCTCACTCTGATGTTGATCTACCTGTTGTTTCATTCGATTTTGTGCTAAATTTAGGTTATCCTTTAAGAGTTTGATAACTTCTTGTTGATTCTCGATGTGATCTTCCACTTATTGAACCTTATAATTTTCTCTTAAAGATGATGTGATGGATGGTGGATGATATCCATAAAGTGCCATAAATGGGGTAATTTTTTCTCCAGTATGGAAGGAAGTGTTATACCACCATTCATCGAGAGGTAACCACTTGACCCATTGTGTTTTCTTATCAGATACAAAACAACAAAGATATCCTTCCAAAAATTTATTCACTATCCCAGTTTGACCATTAGATTGAGGATGATAAGATGAGCTATGAGCTAGTTGAGTACCCAAAAAAGAAAGTAATTACGTCTAAAAATTTCCAGTAAAAATGGGATCTCTGTCACCTACAATAATCTTTGGGTTTTCATGTAGCTTTCGAATTGTTTCCATAAATGCAGTACAAACTGTACTTGCTTTAAATGGATGAGATAATGCACAAAAGTGTGCATACTTGGTAAGTATATCAACTACCACCATGATGACACTCTTTCCTTCGGAATTAGGTAAACCTGTGATAAAATCCATTGAAATCTCCTCCCAATGTTGACTTCAAATGGAAAAAGGTTGTTGAAGACCCGAGGTCTTAATTGTCTCATCTTTATTTTTATGGAAAACCAAACATTTCACCACAAACTTTTGAATATCAAATTTAAGGCCATCCAAAAAAATTCTTTCTTCACCCTGTGGTAAGTTTTTAAAAATCTCGAGTGTCCTCCTAAAAGAGAATTGTGCAATTGAAAAATAATATTTTGTTTTAGTTGGAAATTATTACAAATATATAAGCGATATTTGTACCATAAGGAATCATTTTTCCAACTAAATGTATCAGATGTACTAGGATCTTGTTGCAACTTTTGAATGAGTTTCACACTTCTTCTTCCTTCTTCCATTCATCCCTTGCTTCAGTTATACAATCTAGTTGGATAGTAGAAATGGCACAAAGAAATTCTTCCACCTCTTCATCCTTTCTTGAGAGTGCATATGCAACAAAATTTAGCTTCCCTTTTTTGTAGATGATTTCAAAGTCATAACCCAACATCTTTGTGACCCATTTATACTGATCTTCTACAGATAGTCTTTCTTCCAAAAAGTGTTTAAGACTATCATGATTGGTTTTTACCTTGAAGTGTCTTCCCATTAGGTAAGGTCGCCATTTCTTTAGTGCATGTAGTATTGCCAACATTTACTTCTCATAAATAGCTTTTTGTAAATACTTTCCTTTCATTGTACGACTTTCAAAAGAAATGGGTCTTCCTTCTTACATTAAAACAACACCAATTCCATTTCCTAAGGCATCACATTCCACAGTAAAGGTTTTTGTGAAGTCTGGCGTAGCTAAGACCGGTGCTAGGCACATTGCCTCTTTAATATGTTCAAAGGCCTTAGTTACTTCAGGATTCCATGAAAATGCATCTTTCTTCAATAATGTTGTTAGAGGTGCTTCTATTCCCCCATAATTCTTAAAAAACTTGTGATAATACCCTGTTAACCCGAGAAATCCTTGCAACTACTTTATAGTTGTGGGGTCTTTCCATTCCTTAATGGCTTTAATTTTGTTACGGTCTACCTTAACACCCTTGTGAGATACAATATGACCAAGATATTACACCGCTTGTACTCCAATGAAACATTTGGATGTTTTTCCATATAATTGTTTCTCCTCCAATAGTTTGAGCACACTGTCAACATGTTGAACATGATACTTCCAAGACCTGCTGTAGATTAGTATATCATCAAAAAATACTAGAAAATTTTTTCTAAGGAAGTGTTTGAAAATGGAATTGATCAACCCTTGAAATGTAGAAGGTGCATTGGTAAGGCCAAAAGGAATGACCAAAAATTCATAATGACCCTCATGAGTTCAAAATGCTATTTCAGAATATCTTCAGTCTTCATTCTAATTTGAGGATATCCTAAAAGAAGATCCAACCTGGTAAAATAAATTTCTCCATGTAACTCATCCAATAGTTCATCAATAAGAGGAATGGGAAATTTATCTTTAATAGTGAGCTTATTGATATCCCTAGAATCTAGGCACATGTGCCATGATCCATCCTTCTTGTGCACCAATACTACTAGAGCAGAGAAAGAAATTTGACTAGGTTGAATTATACTAGCCTCTAACATTTCTACAATCATACGTTCAAGTTCTCTCTTTTGCACATAAGGATATTTGTAAGGCCTGATGTTTGGAGGAACACTTCCTAGAATCAAATGAATAGCATGATCATGATCACAAATAGGTGGGATTTCTTTGGGATTTTTAAATACCTTAGAATGATTGTCCAAGACTTTTTGGAGATCTAGAGAAATAGATGATTTTGATGTTGGAACTTCTAGTGATCATAATTGTGCAATTATGCCTCGTTGTTATTTATTCATAAGATTTTTCATGACATTAGAGATTATTATCTTTCCTGCCTTCCCTGCGATACCGCATAATTTGAATTCCTTTCCTTCCAAATTTTTTTTCAAGAAAAGTTCTTGAAAATTAAAAGCTATCGTCCCCAAAGATTGTAACCATTGTACTCCTAGTACAACATCAACACCTCCCATTGGAATGGAAAGAATTGGACTATTCAATACATATTACCCCATGGTTAGCTTGATATTATGGCATTTTCGAGAGAAATTTATAGTTCCTCCATTTGCAACCATCACTTGGCATTTTGGTGCTGGGTATAGGAAATAATTCAATTCCTTGGCTACCTTACAATGAATAAAATTATGGGTACTACCCGAATCAATAAACACTATTACCTTTTTCTTCCATATACGTCCTTATATCTTGAGATTTTGAGGAGTGGTAATTCCTACCAATGCATTACACGGTATGGTGAGACTTATTTCTTCTTCTTCTAGGGTTGGTTCTTGGTGTATATCCTCTTATTTTTGAAGTTTCTTGTTCATTTTATTCCTCCTCTTCACAATCTATGTAAAATAATTTATTCTTAGCACACTTATGGCCTTTAGTGTATTTGCTATCAAAACTTTAGAAAATCCCTTTTTCTCTTTTTTCTTCCAATTTTTGAGGTGTCAAACTTGTAGGTTGTGGAAGTCTAGGAGTAGCAACACTCCCCTATTTATAGATGTGAGTGGTAGGCTTCCTTTTCGCCATAATTTTACATTCAATTTTTATTGCCAACTTGAATGCCTTCTCTAATGAATCAACTTCCCAAAGGCGAACTTTGTGTTGGATGTTATCCTTTAAAATCCTTATGAAGTCATCAATCCTGTGTTCCTCTGGAATATTAGTTACCCTTATATTCAATTTTTTAAAGTCCTCAATGTGTTCCACCACTGAACCCTTTTGTTTGAGATTTATGAATTGGCTAAAGAAGGTGCTTCTCTTTATATCCTCATAATTTGCTATCATTTCCTCAGTAAAAATTGATCAAGTGACAATTTTTTTACAGGAGCAAAGCCATCGATACCATACAAATGTATTTTGTTCTAAATGTAAATTTGCAATGCATACCTTTTGTGTTCTTTACATATTATTGATATCAAAATATTGCTCCATCTATAGTATCCATGTTAAAGGATCATTGCCATCAAAATCACTCATATACATCTTTGTAATATGGTGGTTATTCCATCCACGATTAGAGTTTATGAAATAACGATTAAGGTTTATTTTGTTCTCATCATGAGTTTCCTCTACTATATTTTTTCCATTAGGAAACATTTCTTATATCAAGTTTGTCAAACCTTCCATGTCCAGTTTTAGATCATTCTTCATGTTTTCCATGTTGTCTTTCATTTTTTCATCGATCTTAGCTTCCATGTTATCCACCTTAGCTTCCATGCCAGCTTCCATGCCTTTATTCAAATCATCCATCTTAGCTTCCACGCCTTTGTTCAAAACTTCCATTTCATTTTTTGTTTCTCTTTGCGAGAGTGAAATTTGGTGCACTTGCTCTTGTAATTTTGATATGTCATGTTGCACTTCTTCATCTTCTTGAGTCATAGTAGAGTCTTCTGAAGGATTAATGGGTGTTGAATTCTTTTTAGGGGGATTTTTAGAACCTAATACTGATATCTATTCTAAAATATTCCATTGGAATCAATTCAAACTGATTTTTTATACAAGACTTATGCAATTCGAAAAAAAATACACATGTTTTTCTTGCTTTTGAGGAGCTCGATATTGAAACTGAATTATCTATGTGATTTTGGATCTTCAATATCTGAAATTCAGTCCTGTTGTATCCCTCTAAATATTCCTTCGAATGCCACAGGTCTGACCTGATTTTGATTCTTCAAGATAATGTTATGCCCAATCTCCCACAATGACCTAATCATGGACTTGTTCAGTAGAGCGAACTTGTACGACGTGCCACGTGTCACTATTTCATCCTTAGGCTCTGAAATTGATACACAGGAAACTACAATCTATGTACTTGCAGATAATGTTTACATAATTCCAATCTGACGCTCAGAGAGAGAGAGTTATGATGATTTTCTCAAGTTCACCTCTTTGAGATGAAATTCGGGAGCCTGAAAAAACCATAACTTCCACAGATCATATCTCCGAAAATATTGTGAACCAAGATCTGAATTTTTTGCACGTAACTCCTCGGGATTTATCTATAGGTGATAAAAATTTCATCTTCTCAACCTTTGTATAAAAAACTTTATGGCGAAAATTCCATGCTTAACCATTTGGAGCAGCGAAACCCTATAATCCAAAGCTTTGATACCAAATGCTATGAAACTAGTGCCCAAAATAGAAGAAAAGAGAGATCAACGCCTTCGAAATAAGCCACTTTTAGGGGGAAACCTCCTTTACATTACATAAATGAATAATTCTTTGATGATACAAATGAAAAAACCTCCTTCTATATATAGGAGTCCATGGGGTCACAATATAATCCTTGCTGATCTAACAATAATAATGTAAGGTAACAATAATAACTATATTGGGGTTACAGGGACAAAATAATAACAATAAGGGGGTTACAATAAAAACAATAAGGGACTATACTAGTAATACAGGGACCTAACATATTCCACTTCAGAGTTTGATAGACCGCATTGAGGCAATAGTTTACCATCCACCGTCCTCTACTTCATACCAACCACCTCCTTCTCCACCTCAACTAATTTCAATAGACATTGAGGGAGTAGTTGGCCATCCATCGTATTCTACTGTAGACTAGGCTAGCACTACTGTGTCTGTTGTATTAACAGATATTTTAGTACACCTTTTTGACTTATTTTTATATATATGGTACATTTTTTTTGTTCCTGTTTATGTGCTTAATTTATATGTTGGTGTTGATGTGTATATTGTTAGGTCATGCTAGCTATGTTCATTTAATGTGGTTGCAGATATGTGTATGTGATATAAATTATTTGACATGAGATTTATATTAATTTGAGGATGTGTGTGCTGATGATGTTAGATTACAATGTTTTTGTTTTGTTATATGTGATCACGATGATGATGTTCTATTAGATTATTAGATTTGTGTGCAAGGTAATGAAGTTTATATGCATTAGATGTGTATTTAATTAGATGATGGTAGTGAATTCAAATATGTATCTTAGTTGATTTTTATGTTTTTTAGATGGTTATCATCATGATGTTTATTTTTATGAAATAATATTTATTATAGATTATGTATTGTTGAACTTATATCAAACTTTAACATATGAAATTGCATGCAAAATGACATAATTTAAATAAAATACAAAGATATTTTTATAAATTACAAAGTTTAGTATGGTTAAAACTATGATTGTATAATTATAATAAATATTTTTACATTTCTTAGATAGTTCTTTGATATTGAATCTAAATTTATTAGTAACAATATTTCAATACTCACAAGAAAAAAATAATTAAAGGTAAAATAATTAAGTTAGTTCTTATTAAGATGGAAATATGTAACTCATAAAATTTTTAATACGAAAATATTATTAGTAATAAATTATTCAAATACACAATTTAACTAATTCAATATTGGTTTATAAAATTCAATATATTGTTAAATTTAAAAAACTTAAGTAAGAATTTTTTATAACCAACCTATATCCATCTTAACTCTCGATTTACTAAGCACCGACATGGATCACATCTCTCAACTTGTAAATATCTTTTAGAGTGAAAATAGATTCGATCCCTCTAGGCACTTGTAGATCTAGAGTTAAGATGGATCTAGGATGGTATAATATATATGTAGTTGACATTGAAATATTTGATTTATAATTCACGTTCTCCACATTAAAATGTTAAAATATGGCCCCTAATATTTTTTTATACATTTAATTATTTTAATTAATAATATTTTCTAAACTATTACATATCAAATCCATATTAAACATTGAAAAAATTACAAATATCCCTTATACATTGAATTAGAAAGAAACTAATGGAATAAGAATTCTTTGAAGCTTTCTCACTACAATGAAAATATAAGAAAACTTTCAATTTAAATTACTTTATTTTTCTCTATATAAAGTATCTATAAAATAATTTTATTTAATATGGACATTGAAATATTTTACTTATGGTTGACAGTAAAATATTTTTTGTTTTAAATGTATTTTTGTTTTAAATATCACATACAAATGGAACGTACAATCAATTAAAAATAATGTAATATCATTAATATTATTTCTTGTCATGTGAAAAAAATACAGTTCTTCCTTCCAGTAAAAAGTAAATTATATTTTTTACTCCTTACATTTATTCCTCTTAATAAAAGTTGATTTTTTTTTGAAGTTATATAAGATTAAGGTGTAAATTGAAGTATTGTAATTATTATTACTATTTTTTATTTTTGATTTAAATTATTATTTAAATATTTTTAAATGTAACATTACGTGACAATATCTTTCCCATATTGAGTTGTAGAGTGCCTTGTGGAAAAATTAATTTATATTTCATATAACTTCAAAAATGTATTTAAATAAAATTTAATTTATTACTAAAGTTATGATATTTTCAAGCAATTTAAATTTAATATTTATAGCAACTCTTACCAATTTAAATTAGAAATTTCTCTTTCTAAATATGAGGATCAAGAAATGTAAAATAAGGCTTGTTAAGTTACTTGTAGTTGGGGAATTGCTCTATTGGAAGTTCTCCCTTAAAGAGGCAAATGGTTTTTTTCTAGTAATAAAGATATAACATTTTGGTGTTATTTTGGTTCTTTATTTGCTATTGTACTAGTTTAAATTTAACTCTTTTTAATAATAAATATGAGTTAAATAATAAAAAATTATACTATATTAGATTTTAACTTTTGAAAAATCGATCATTTCTTAATGAAAAACTCTAAAAACATTATTTTTGTTCACATAATTTTCTCCTACCTAATATTATATCATGTTCACAATGATAAATACATGTCTACTTTAAATAATTTATTTATAAATACATAAAAATAGATACTTATTTTACGTAATTTAAATAGGAAACAAAAATGCATCACCAAGTCTATTTGAAATTTAAACAAATGAATCTTAAGCACCATCACAAATGTGGTGCACTTGATATGTTATGCATGTACCAGAGTGATCATATTTACCAAACACACCACAAAAATTATATTTTAAAATATAGCTATAGATCAGTGCATTCTATAACGTGAATATTTCATACCGATGCGAAAATGTTATACGTGCGGACCAATTCCTAAGTATGATGAACCGCTATGAAATTTTCAATTTTTGAACCAACAACGATGTGTCATATGTATGTGTGCACCGATGTCCCTGCGGTTATGCTTGATAACGCACCGGATATGGTGCATGACTATGATTTTGGCGCAGTAATGAAATTTTTTATTTTTAATTGAAATTTATGTTTCCATATTATTAAATAAATTTTTAATTTAATATTTTTTTTATGTTATGTGTGGGATTAATGTATTTTATGTTTCAATCATGTAGCAGAGATTTCAACAAATGAAGAAATAACAAGAGAAGGAAAAAATACCTAGAAATACTTAGCTTTAATAGTAAAAACATTTCCAGTGAAAAAAAATGTGTACAAAATTTTGTGAATCTTACCAATTATATTACAAAATGCTAACAAGAGAAGTAAAAAAACAATATAATTAGCGAAATAAAGAAAGAAAAAACGTACACCAATAGTATAAATGATGAAATAAAACAAGCACATATCACTCTCCATCGTCATCCCACCGAATATATTCCTCGCTTGGCGTGATAACACAATTTCTCTGAAAAATATGTTTTCATCTACGGTCGTGTCTTAATACAAACCACCAATCCCTATCCAACACATCTTTGTAAAAAGACACCTAGTTGTAGTGTTTTGGGAAAACATAAGGCTCCCTAGCTTGATGCCACATATTTTTAGAGTTGATAGATATGAAACCACTATTGTGATATTCCTTTACATTATTCCGATAAAAGGTGTCTCGCCACTTGAACCTAAAAAATAACACATTGGAACAAAGAGAATTCCACTTGAATGATCTCTTGTATCTTTCCAATGTAACCTAACATCCTTAGCATTATTTTTTGATTTTGGTGACTAACATGACTAGATTGGTCAAAATTGACTTCCAATCCATAGTCTTGTGTCATGCATCCATCATCGACATCCTCCGTGAAAAAATGATTTCCATATGGCCACATAAATGGGAACAAACACACCTATTAAAAAAAGTGAAAAATCACATTATCATTTGTCTAAGCAGTAGCCACCTATAAAATTTATCATATAAATCATTATTAAACATATTTTTGAGCCTTCAAACAAACTATTTTTAGGTGTACATCCTAATATTAAGTCTTTTTGAGGCTTATCTTATCATCCGATTAATCTTCGGTCATGCACCTCTTAGCTGAAATTGTTGATTTCATGAAGAAAAGTAACATAAAAATCCCATTTTCCTCATTTTAACCCTCTTACTCAATTCAATTAACCTCCATTTTACCTTTTATTCCCCATGAAATTTCATTCATTTTCCTTGTATTTCCCTCCTTCCCCTTCGAGGCCCACTTCCTCAAGGTTTTAAACTCATTCTTTAACCTTAAGAGCCCCAAATCCATAAAAAAACTTGGAAAATTTCATAAAAATAGCTTTTATTTCTGGAAACTAGCCCCTTTGGAGTAGTCTAAACTACTTCCCCATGCCTAAAGATGCTGAGCAAGCACTATGGCACAGAGCATCAATAGAAGGAAGCAATTTCAACCGAGTTCCAAGTTTTGTATTTATATGAGACCTCTGATCGATAGACCCACTATTCTTACGATCCCTTGTCTCATTCACATAAACCTTGGGCACCAATGGTGTTTGTTTATTATCTCGACAATTCAGAATCTACTTTTCCCTTTACTTGATATAAACCCTCTTTTTCCTATGTTTATGTTCAAAACCATAAGTTCATGTTTTAATGAAAGAAACTGGTTGATCGTTTCGAGTGATGAAGTCCCTAACGATCTCCACTGGAGGGTGCCAAATGATATTGAAATTTCCCTCACCATTGTTTTGATGCGATTGGCCCTTTTATAATATATTTGCAGACCTGGTCCCTATATGGTTTTCCCATATAACCCAAGGCCCACAAATGGGCACCAGAAGCCTTATATATACTACTCTTGTAAGTGGTTAAACCTTTGTTTTTCATTAAAATTTGGTTTCCTTATGTTTATAAAAGGGTTTCCACCCGGATATGTTTTAATGAATCCAGATGGTGATCTTGAACCAAATAACCTGGCAGGACAATCTCGCATCGGTAGATTTCATGGAGCACTTATTATTTTATTTGCATTTGTATCGATTGGTGATCCTCCCTGGATGAAGTTATTAGTCTTTGATCTCCTCCTCGCCTTCCTAGATCAGACGGTTTCTTAAACAATGATCCCGCTCAAAGCCCTCTTCCTCTTGCCTTCCAGCCTCCCAGATTCATTTCCCACCGTGATCCCGATGCGCAGTTGTGACCACCACTGTCCTTGCCAGCTTGTTTTTGTTTCGCTGCCCAGGTCATGAAAGCCTTGATTACATACGGGCCGACCACGTGTCAGCATGAATGGTCTAGATCTTTCCTCTCGACCTTGGGTAAAAACATAGAAAACCCTTGTACAATGTTTAACATAGCCAATCTCGGTAGTTGATCCACTGTAATGTTCACTGTTAACCCATTCTCCACCTTATATATTATTTCATTAACCTCGTGGTTTGATCTCCACCATGATTCCCTATTCGGACGGTCCATAAACTAAAATACCCTACCTCTTTCGAATATGCATCTTGCCCTCAGGCACTGTACCAGTACGCACAGGATGGATCTGTGCTTCAACATCAATGACTTTACCACGTTGATTTCACATTTTTACTGCAAGCCAGGTTTAGTGCACCCAAAAAATTATCTAAAAAATGTTTCCTTTGGACATGTGACGAGTGGTGGAATGTATCACGTTTTTTTTGGGGAGGCGGAGGCACACTAAAAAATAAATGCGAAAATGATGGTTTCTCCCGGCTGAGCCACCTTCACTATTTCAGCCATTTGTTGCGACCTCACTTGGTTGATCCTGGATCAGCAGTCCAGTGGATTTTCATGTTGTTCTATCGCCTCCACCTTCACTAAAGACTTCTTAGATCAATCTCAGTTAATCTCGGGTCCCAGTAAGTCTAACATTTGATCATGGAAACCCCAATTTCACTTCAATACTTTTCTTGCTTCAAAAGTTTTCCCTTTTCCTTGGTATTTATTCACATTTCGCTATATAATTATAATATGACCCTTATATCTTATTACAATTATCTACAGTCAGGTGATCTCTGGGAGTAGATGACCTCTTAGCTCTTGTGGTTCATACAGCTTTTCCTCTTTGACCTCCAAGTGATTGATTCCATACGTTGGATGCATTAAATAGACGATGTACTCTAATATTTATTAATATTTTCTTTTGTTTGTGCAAGTGTTTTGAACAATTTAGTGCATCCCTCATTTGCTAACATAAATTATCAACTTGGATTAGTAGCGGGCAGTGGCGCACTATATGTGCAAGATAACTTATTTCTTACTTTTTGTCGTTTTGGATTTTTATTGATCTTGGTTGGTTCCTAATGGATGAGGCTAAAGAATAAGTATGGTTATGAATATTCAAGGCAATGATGTCTTTATAATGATTTACAAAACTGACTAAAAAGGAATTTAACCTCTGATAATAAACTTGAAAGGAAATGAAAGATGTACTCTTTGAAATGAAAAAAATGTCTTGCTAATCTAATAGATAAATGTGATGAACTAGTGAGCATCCAAACCAAACTATTCTTGTTCTTTGTCCCTAAACACAAAAGAAACTATCAGAAGAAATCCAAAGGAGTTACCAATAGTGATCTAAATCAAATTACATCAGCTTGTCTTAGAGTCCTTCATCAATAGTGTGTTCATGATTTTGGAAGCCAAATAGCTGTTTGATGAGTGATGTCTAACTAGGGAAAGTAGGCTGTGTCAAACCACGTTATGAATTCAGTCCCTCACCATCGGTCAGTGCAGCAGCTTTGAATGCTTGTGAAAGATGTCATGCACAATTTAATATTTCTAACTGCAGAAGAGCTAATATCAAACTACAAGCTCATATTTCAATCCCTCACCATCGGTCAATTTGTGACTAGATAACTAATGTACAAACAATTGTATATCTAACTACCAGAAAAGTAAGCTAATATCAAACTACACACTCATACTTCCCAATCCCTCCCATCGGTCAGTACATGGCTTTAGGAGAATGCTTGAAAATGACACCAGAGCATTTAATATTTCTAACAACTTTGTAAGAGAAGGAAACTAATATCCGACTTCTACATATTACTTTAATCCTCACCACATCGGTCATTTGTGGCTTTCGGAGAATACTTGAAAATGTTTAAACAATTAATATATCTAAATCTAACCTATTTGAAGCAAATGTAAAAATTTGCATTAACAAGCAATCTGGAATTAAAAACAAAAACTAAGGAAAAATAAATAAATTAACGAGCAGAACAATATTGATTCCATAATACGTACAGTGAAAAAGATATACAAATGCAGGGATGCCATGAAAATTATGCTAAAGCTAGATTCAAAGTAATCTAAGTAAAGAAATATGACAAAGCAATTGAAAGCAACTTATCTGAAAACATGTAAAAAACCTCCTTGGATACGGGGCCCTCTGCTGCCAATTTGAATTCTAATAGTCCTTAAATAACCAGAAGATAAGATCACAATAGCATCAAAGAACTAAGTTTCTTTATTCAAAAACTCATAAATCTACATCCCATTCCATCTTGAACTTTTGTTGAAATCTACTCTTTCTCATTTACTTTCTCATTCTTCTTTATTCCTATGATGGAGAGAAAGCTTCTCCTATTTATACAAAATGAGACATCTCATTAATGAGGTCAGATCTCTCCACTCCATCTCTAGAGTGTTGCTGATGAAATGGAAATGATACAGACACATGTCTTCTGGGGGTTTCAAAGCAGCTTAGAGATAGGGCCACATATCCTCTTGAGTTTTCAATGCAACAAAGAGTGGGCCCCATATCCTCTTGATCCCTGTCTGTCCTTAAATTCTAATTTTGACATGGAGTGCCACATGAGGTCTTCTAGAATATCATTTTATTCTCCCACATGTCACAAAACTCCTGCCACATATAGATATGCAAACTATGTTAATTTTCTGGTTCTAATATTAAATTCATTCAAATACATAAAATAAATAACTTTGGAAAACAAGGATCTGGCTTATGTTATGAAAATGGTTGCTTGATGTAGGGTTTTTAAGATTGATAGTTTATGAAATAAGAGGCTTTATTGATTTATGACATAATGGAAATATGTATGAATATGGAGAACACTGAGGACACTCCTTTACCCCCAAGCCAGAGTTGTTGCATGTCCTCATGCAAACTATTAATGGTTCATTTGTGCATACAGGTTGATCTTTGTCCTTAGTTACGTTCAAACTTTGCTTCTTGATATTTCTTTTTTGGTAAGAAGTATAATACATTTGATTTGCTTGTTTTTTTTTCAATGGTTGGTTCTTGTGTAAACAGCCATTTTTTTTTTTTTTTTTTTGAGCATTGGTTCTTGTGTAACAATGCTTTATTTTCTTTGTTGCATCAAAGTTCATGAAAACATTTAGAATCAACTACTTCATCAATGAGATGATGTTACAGGCATATAATGTTTTGAATATGTTGCAATAGTTGGTTGGGAAGTATATGTGGATGGAAATGAAATGAAAATGTGTGATGATGTATGACATGTGGATGTGAAATGATGTCCCTTACGCCCCCCAACTAAGAATGTGACAATGTGGAAAGGGAGTGAGAATTTTTCCAAAGTGCTAATTTTAGCATTTAATGAATTATGACTAAAAATTAAAAGAAAAACAACATACTTTCACTTACCTTAAATGTGGATGAGTTGTGTATGTGTGGTGGCTACCAAAGTCGATCATATTCTTAACTTCAGAGTGGTGACAAAGAGGAGTGTGGATAAGAGATGAGATGACTTTTTATTGCTTCTGCTAAACTTCTTTGAATCGCAAAATCAGAAGAAATAATAGTCTTCATGTCTTCAATGATTGACACAATTTATACTATGAAAACATGTTACGATGTGTGAACATGGTAGGAAATTCTTGAGATGAAACGGCCATTAATGGATAACAATTCGTCAAAGCAGAGAACTCTATAGTGATGACAATGAGAGAGTCAAGATGCCCAAACACATCTTCATACAAGTGCGAATAATTTTCTTTGATCATTAAAATTCTTTAGAGAATCAACTGAACAAAGGAACAGTGTCTATTCCAGCCAATTGTCAGCATGAGAACTTGCCCATTGAATCCACTTTATGGCCTCAAGTTATTTTTACAAAGAACTTAGACTCAAGGGACTATGGACTCAATGGTTGGTACGAGCAGGGCTTCATTTACCGGAATAAAAATGACAAAAATGGAAGATGGAAATGGAAGATGGAAATGGAAATGGGCCAATAAGCATGTGAATAGACCTCTTGCTTTTATTTGTGGGTTATGAATGGATAAAAGGAAATGGAAAGTGGATGTGAATGCAAATGAAAACATGAGTAAAATAGGGTGAATGGTTTTATTATGAGGTATGGATGTGATGGGGTAATGGTATCCAAAAAGTTTTTCAGTGTTTGGAATCATAGATTTTTGTCAACATATTTCCTCCTCTTTTTTGTTATTGAATCTTCCTCTTATATGAAACAAATTGGTCTCTTAGGAGAACCTGTGTCTATCTTATAGTCATTTATCTATTCCTCCTTGAGACACATGAAAAAACTAATACTTCATATGCAATGGAATGTAAGATTATCAAAGGGAGAGGGTGATCAAAATATAGGTGTGATATTTTAAAACTAAGAATTTGTAATGTGAAACAAATTCAAAAGGAAAATCACAAATTTATACATATTTTGTTTTGGGTCAGTACCTCAAAGTTGAATCATAGCTTCTAGCAATTTATTTCATTATTGTCATTTCTAAAATCAATGGTGAATTTATCATTGTATATGAATCTTGTTGAGACCTTTCCTAACGTGCTAAATCATCAAATTTGATTTTTATAACAGAAAAGTTAAAATTTGATTTGAACGATGAGTTTTTAATTTTCAAAATCTTGAATAAAAAGTTAGCCATTCATCTTTCATCATGGTCCAAATTAATCAATATGAAAGTGGGCAAATAACTTATTCATTTCATTGATTCAAATTTTTTATTTTTTTATTTTTTAATTTGATTTTTTTTTTTGAATTTTTAATTTTTCTTTTTATTTATTTTATTCTTTTAAATGAAATAAAGCATGAATGAAATAATTGTATGAATATTTTTGAAACAAAGTCAGCCTTATGCTCTTTAGTGAAATAAAAATAAAGAAAACACAAAATTTCTGGATAAATTAAACTTCTTCTTGGAAGGAGATGAAAGCGAGAGTCCTTTCAATTTATACAACTTGATGCACATGTGATAATGTGGCACTCAAAATAATCCATTTGTCCATTTCACTCATATGCCACCACGTGTCAGTTCTTCCCCTCCCTCAAGTAGGGAAAATTAGTTTAACTTGATTGTTTATCAAAGCAAGTAAGTGGTTTCAAAAAAAAAAAAAAAAAAACATTTTTCTCTCACTTTTCTTAAATTAGTGCTCTGAAGAACTACTGATTCCCAAACAGTAACACGAATTTCAGAAAGTTCTTATGATTATAATTCACCCCGTTTGAAAAAACCCCATGTTTTAGTTTTTAATTCGTCCTGGTTTGCTCAGAAATTCAGTTTTAAAATCGGGTGTTTTTAATGATGACGCATTTCGTTTCAAACATTACTTGGTTTGATTTTGTTTTATTTTCACAGGTTTGATGTAATGGCTTGTATCTCTGGAAGTTGAATTGATCTTCATTTCGTTCCAGATGCACAGTAGATCTAATCCCTTTACTCTTATGGCAGTGAAATCCTTCTCTTCATCAATAATTTTCTTCATATGATACCACTTTCCATTCAACATGTCCCTCTGATTGAATTTGTAATCTTCTCTTCATCAGCAGGTTTGCAATCTTCTTCTCTCATCAACAATTTTTGATCTTTTCCTCATCAACAGGTTTCTTCATGTGATATGCATTCCATTATGTTGAAATTTTTAAAATATTCATCTGTGTTGGTGAGGAAGCAGATATCAAAGAAGAAAGAGTCTTTTTTTTTGATGTGGTCCCATGGATCTTTGTGTGGATTGAAATTTTTTTCTATATGTGTAAAAAAATAAATAGAAGAATTGCCCATCATATATGTGGGGTCTTATTTCATAGATTTTTTTTTTTTTTGTTGTTTGTTAATAATTATCATGTGTTATATTTTCAAAGATTTCAAAAATACCACATATATATTGATAAACAAAAAACAATTCATTAAATCAATTTTTAAATTACCAAGATCAGTGAAACATTGAAGTTTATTTTGTCTCCCTTTTTTTCCACCATAATAATTCTTTTTGAATCCTCAGATTACACAAGTGTAAGGAGGAGGCATCTCAAGATATTAAATTTTTTTACATAACCAATCTTTTCTGATCCTCCACAGATCACAGTAGGAGGAGAGCATACTCCAAAGTTATTAATTTTTTGAATATGCTGAAATAAGTACACAGTGCACTTCCCGGCAACGGCGCCAAAATGTTTGATCAATTGGTGTTCTCATTTTCTTAAATTATCGACCAAGGTTAGTAAGCGACGAAGTGTGGCGCACTATATGTGCAGATAACCCATTTCTTTCTTCTTTTTGTAGTTTTGGTTTTATTGGTCTTGGTTGGTTTCCCTGTGCAGGTGGAAATTTCTAAAAACCAGCATGATTTATAAAATATTTAGGCAATATTCTCCTTTATAATGATTTACCAACTTGTGAAAAAGGAATTTGAAACATATGAATAGACAAAACTTGAAGAAGTAGAAAATGTACTCTTTGAAATGAAAAATGTCTTGCTAATCTAATAAATCAGCATGATGAAACAGTGAGCATGGCTTAAACTATTCTTGTTGCTGTTAACACAAAGAAACATCAGAAAATCCAAAAGTTGCAATAGTAAATCTAAATCAAGTGCATCAGCATGCAGTCTTTGTCATTAGTCGGCTATGATTTTGAGTAATAAACCATAGCAACAGTGATGATATCCAGCACCAGAGAAAGTAAACTAATATCAAACTTTTTGACTATAACATTCAATCCATACCATCGGTCAGACAGCATTTCGGAATGCTTGAAGATGTCATGCACAATTTAATGTTTCTAACTTACCGAAAAGGAAACTAATAATAAACCTACAAACTCATATTTCAATCCCTCACCATCGGTCTATTGCTGTAACTTTAGATAACCCAAATATTTTTAAACGATTATTATATCTAACTTTGGAGAAAGTAAGCTAATATCAAACTACACATCTGCCTTCAATCCCTCACATGGAGTCAGTACATGGCTTTCAGATGGCAGAAATGACATGAGCAATTTTAATATTTCTAACACAGAGAAACTAATATCAAACTACACACTCTTGCTTCAATCCCTCACCCATCAGTCCATTTTGTGTTTCAAAGATGCTTGGAAATGACATGACAATTAACATATCAAATCTAACTCTTTGAAGCAAATGTGCAAGGTAAAATAATAACATCTGGAGAATTAAACAAAAACTAGAAAAATAAATAAATTAACGTGAGAACAATATTGATTCCAGCATCATTAGTCAAAAGATATCACAAATGGGATGCCATGAAAAATTATGCTAAAGCATGAGTTTCAAAAAGCGATCCTAGTGAAAATATGACAAAACAATTGAAAGCAACTTATCTAGAAAACATGTAAAAACTCCTTGGATGGCAGGGCTATCTGCTGCCAATTTGGTGTGATCCTTGCTCCTTAGAATAAGGTCTTTAATAGCATCAAGACACAATTTCTAACTGTTTAAAAACTCAAATCTGCATCATTCTTCTTGAACATTACAAATCTACTTCCTCATTTTGCTCTCATTATTATTGCCATTTTCCCTAGGTGGAGAGAAGCTTCTCACATTATATACAAAATGTGAAGACATCTCATTAATGGGAGTCACTTTACAGTCTCTCTCTATACAAATTACAATCAAAATAGGAAATGATAAGACATGTCTTTCTAGAGTTCAAACTTCTATGGCAGGGAATGAACACATATCCTCTTTAGGATTTCAATACAGCTGGAAGTGGGAGCCACATATCCTCTTGATCCCATAATCTTCCTCCTTAAATTTGAATTTGGCCTTAAGTGCCACATAAGGGTCTTACGAAGTCTCCTTTTGACCTACACATCTCACCAAACTCATAACACATATAGATGTAACAGAAACTATATTATTTTCTAGTTTCTAATCATAAATTTATTCACTTCAAATACATAAAATAGAAATAACTTTGGAAAATAAGGATCCTAACCCATATATTTATGAAAATGGTTATGATGTAGGGTTTTAGGTCGATAGTTTGAAACTAAAATAGTAGTTATGATGCAGCTGGAAAATATGTATGAATATGGAGAACACTTTTGAGACTCAGCAACTTGATTTCAAAAGGTTTTCAAATATTTTAAAAAAGAAAATAAAAGCCAGGGACAGTCTCAAAGTTTTGCTCAAATAGATTGTTCCACAGGGTTCTGACACCACGTTTTCGGTGTCTACATGAACCTTCCAGCGGCTCTATAAACGCACCTTAAGCTCCATCAGCAGACAGAAAAAATCCATGACGTAATCAAAGAGTATTAGTCGTTGAGATGTTCACAGTAAATTGAAGATTGAAATTGTTTTCCACGGTTTGTTGGATTACGGCTAAGATCGAAAATAAAGCTGTCCCCCTAAATTAAAATACGATTCAAGAATAAATCAAAAATATTTGCTCAGGACGGAGGATACGGCTCCCTGCCACATTAGAGGCTAATTTTGTTCCTCTCAGCTACCTAATACCACCTTGGCCTCCACAACACATTCCAATAGAGGTAGGTAATGACAAGAACGAGGAGAAATTTTTCTCATAAACAATGAAACATTTAATTCAGAAAAAGAAATTGTTGCAAAAATATCAATGAGGTTATTACCAGTGTGCAGGGACCCTTAAAGTCAACAAAATCATCCCACTAATATAATTCTTAAAAATATGTAAAACAATTAACGGAGAGCAAATATTTGTAATCTTCTCATGAGCCCCTCGAGGTGAGAAGTATTAAATTTGTATTAATTGAACCTTGAATCTTTATCTATCCCACCTCCTCCTTGTCTTATATAAATACTTCTGTAGAATATGAAACAATGTTGGTTTGCAAAACTTTGAAATATGCTTGTGCCTGCTCCAAAACCTACTTGTAAATAATTAATTTTTGGCTCTTGAAGCTTTGTTTTGCTGATCTATAAGTTAGGCTAAGAAGTGAAGATGATTCTTTGAATTTAAGCATTTGAATTGAGCACATGCTTGGTTTGACATCAATATAAAGTGATTCACTGGATCTGGTCTATATCCTTGGTGAAGTCATTATTATATATTAATTGTTTTCCCTTTCATATATGCCATTTTCCATTATTCTCGATGACAAACAACAAAGCATAGAGTTAGGACTTTTGTTTTAGTGCCTTCTCAATGATAAACTTTTTTATCTCATCTTCCCTCTAAAATGTTTATTTAGAATGATTCAATATAGTCAAACGGTCATGAATCAGCGTTCCCTCGATCTGCTGTTTTACTTTAAACATTGTTCTCGAATGTTATTTTCATTGTTTTCTTAGTAAGTTGAACTCGAAAGTGATGGGTGTGTCCTGTTTCCCCAACTCTCTCTCAAAGGTAGTTTTAAAAGTTTCCCTAAGTGTTTACTACAGCAGTTAGTTTAGTATCTTATCGGTCTTAGGGTGCATTTTTGTTTACTCTTTATGTGTTTTCATCACTTTTAAAGGTAATTATGCGGATTACGGATTTTGTCTCTGGAGTTTATATTTATACGAGATTTTCCAAAAGAAAGAGGTTTATAGTGAGCTTTGCCCTTTGCTTGGTTTTAACTTAGGTTGGTTAAAAGGCATACTTTGTTTGAATGAGACTATAAATCTGAATTTAGGTATTATCTATTTCCCACCTCAACACTTTTGTTGTTTCATCCCATCATTTAATCTCAAATATCTTTGTGATATGAATGACTTGCCTTGAACCTCTTGAGATTGTTTCTCAATTAAACCTTTTTATACAGCTCCACCAATAATGGACTAAAAACCCGGCGTTATATCTCTTTTGGCAAGATTGTTAGGTGCTGCAACTTCACACCTTTGAAACTCTTTCCCATTTGATGATTTTCCACTCAACTAACCATACTCCAACCCATCCAAAACAAAACAAAGCCCTAGTTCTTTTAACTAGCCTAAAATATCTTAAATATTTCAAGGATAAATAAATCTTTGCACTTATTAAGAAGATCCCTCTCAGATTGGAAGTGATCCAGGATAAAGTGTTTTTAACAGTGTCTTATCCATTTTTGATTCTCACCAATCTTCTAGAGTATCTGGGGAGCCCTAACATTTACAGCGACTCGGATAGGAGACTTTAAATTAGATTTTCATTTTGGGTAATCATAGGATATCAAAATTTCCTTTGAACAAGAGAAAGATTTGATACGTAACCAGTTAACCACAGGCATAACATTCACAATGGGCTTTCATAGGTGCTGTGAGTGAGTACAAGTAGCCTGCTAAAGCACTACTGACAAATGGCCAATCATGATAAAACTTGTTTGAATCGATGAAAAACTAAGGAAACCTTAGGATTCATATAAATTATCAAACCTTAAAGGATCAGCTGGCTTAGCCATAAGAGAAAATTGTCTTTGTCTCATCTTTGTAGCTAAGTGTTGAAATAGATTTAGGATACTCTTAGAACCCATAGAATTTGGAAAATAACTCAAAAGCCAAATACTTTCCAGTGGTATTCGATAAACATGGTGGTGAATGTAAAACCTTTTACCTCAAAAGAGCTAAATTTCCACTTGGCGACTCCACAAATCCTAAACAAACCTCAAGACTCCGCGGCAAGAAGAACTATGATCATAACATCATTCAAACTAGGTAAGATTATTTTAGGATTAAAGTTGCACCATATTTTAAGATCAGTTAACCTCTTAAAGATTTTCATATTTGGAACATTGTTTTCTTGTTTAGTAGGGTCTAAAAACATCATAGTGGCTCCTAGAAAAATTATTTGACCTACCCTAACCCTAATCCACAGAGATAGATGATAACCACAGAAAGTATTCTTAGGAAGTCTCCTAAGATTAATTTTCTTCATTTTAGATCACCCTTGAGAGCTAATTAAGTTCACCCAGAGCCTTGACTCCATAAAAATCCTAAGTTGACTTAAGAAATCCATTTAGAACTAGGTCTCTTGATGATTTTAGATGACTAGATTCACCAGTCTTCACTTTCATCTCAGAAACAGTGAACATCCTAGTAGTAAACTCTTTACTGGTTACAGCCTTTCCTTTCACAATTTAGGTATCTCTCATCCAGATCGACTCCTTGATCTATTTTTGGTCCATCCACATTCGCTCATCTTACATCCCTTTATCCAAATATCCCTTATTTGATTTTCCTCTTGTTAATCCACCTCTTGTAAATTAACTCCACCTCCTATGGTAGTATGGTATGCCGAATTGGTCCTTCCTTTGCCTGCCTAAGTCTTCTGGACTATTAATTAAAAAATACCATTATGATGCTAGTAATGCTACTAGTGCATCTTTAACATGTGGATAGATGAATGACTACTTTGTGGAAATTAGAATTGATGATGAATTTGTCCAAGCTTAGATTATTTTGCTGATTTTTAGGGAGAAGTAAGAAAATGGTTCAAAGGCTTAGCCCCCATAGTGAAGATCTTCAAAGGGTTCCATCTGGACATTCATAAATAAATGGGAAGTGAAAAGCCTCTTCAAACACTTTGCGATTACAAATCTCGAGAGAGCGCGAGGAGGAGAAGTGCTGTAGGCCTATTCACTAGGTTTAAAAACGTTTATAGCTCACCTTCCCCCGGACCTAAAACCTCCCTAAAGGCTCAAGTTAAACAGTTTCTTTGAAGGGTTTGACCACAGAAATGGCGCATCAGTGAGAGAAGAAGATCTTTAACTCTTGAATATATGCAAAAGGGAGCTCTCGTGTGGAAGTTAATAATGGAGAAAAAAGAGAGCAGCAAGAATGAAAAATGAGAAAGAGAGTGTCCTTTAGAAGAGGAATCTACCTTCCACATCCGGCTCAGATGGAAAGACATGATCGGAGATGATGAAGAAAATGAGCATACTTGAGAAACCTGGCTCAAATCAAAACCAAAATACCTCCTCAAAACATAATCGGAGACCAAAATCAGGAATTTTAGGAGAAACCAGCCTCAAAATAGACTTGAGGTAGGATGATCAAGCAGATCACCTCACTTTTTCATCAAAACTATGTAAGTGATGTTTGAAGACACAATATAGAAACGAGGGATGATATAAATATGTTGGGAGTATAGATAATGATGACTTACAAGGATTTATTCTGATACTGAAAACAAGGTCTTTATATACATGATGATAGAGATGATGAAAGTTGTCTATCAAGACATGGAAAATGTTATCATAGAGCCTCAAAAAAGGAACTGTGACCTTAGAATAAACAATCAACAAACCACATGCGACAAAACCTCTAAATTCTTCGAGAAAACACTGCCATCATCAACCCAAAATTGCAAAACAAAAAGGACAGACAGGTGTTTTTAATAGAGATTACGATAAAGGTAAAAGAGAGCACTCCAAACAATGCAGCAGAGTGTAGACTTTAGTAGTATTAGCACCTGAGCCTAATACTCTTGTTAATCCCTTTTTTTTGAATGTAAAATAGAAATAAATATCAAAGCTTGATTTTTTTGATAGAGTGGCGATTAATAAATTTTAGATAACACTTCAAAGAATCACATTCCTTTTAAGTTTGGAAGCGAAATTTCAGAATAAGATCTATGTTCTGCTCTTGAGTTAGTTTTTGAATTTATATAGAACCCAAATTTTTGAAGGCTTTAAACAAGAATAATGGCACACATTCAATCTGTGATAGTAACCAGCTTATTTTTGGTCCTAAGATTGAAGGTAGATATCAAAGGGACTTGATTCCTCCTTTTTGTAAGTTTAAATCATTCATGACAGATTTGTGGTATAGAGGTCACAGGGCCTCTCACAATTTGATGCCAGCTGTAATGGAAAGCACACAGGTCTTGAAATCACGAGACCTTACAAAAGAAATTCTCCTTTGACTCAAGCGAGCAAAATTCTTAGGATTAGTAAAAGATCTACTGTGTTAACTTAGCTCGGATTCCTAATAGTTAGTAATGGATATTGTTGTGGATGATGTGCCCCCAAAGTATGGTATCTTTTGACTGTCTGAATCTTGGGGAGCTGAGTTGCAAGAACTATCTGATGGACATGACCTATGTGACCATCCCTATTTCAAATGAGAAAAAGAAAACTTTACAGAGTCTCATATGCGTGCATAGTTTATAGCCAAGACAGGACACAAACTCTGTCTATATTTAAATGCAGACCTGAGATTCATTGTGTGCTTTCAACGATGAAAAATTCGGTGAACAAGTCACTTTGCTAAATTGATGGGCGGAAGTAGGAGGAAGGCGGATAACCTCAAAGTGTCTAAACAAATTGTTGGACACAACTGAACAAAAGCAAATAGCACATAAGTCTTATGGGCACCACAAGTGTCATCCTTTATGCAGCCTTAATGATCAGAAAACATTCTCAAACAAAATAAAAAATCTAAGGAATTAAAACAAATTCAATAGAGTGCTAATATTCAAAGAATGATCCAAAAGCACACTTTTTGAAGGATATGATGACCAAGATAAACAGAGACTGATGTCTGAGAATATGAACCGATGGATACACTAGAGCAATCTTTGGTGCAAGTGTGCGGATATGCAACCTTTGAGAAAAACCACACGAAAGCATACTGTAGATTACTTCAGTTGTTGAATAACATGGCAGAATATGAATCCCTTCTTTTAGGCTTGCATTTGTTGAAAAAATTAGGAGCGAGAATTAAAGTTCATGGGGATTTTGAATTAATTATTAGGCAGATCATTTTAGGGGAATATAATACGTCACCCCAGTTCAGAGCATATCAAAACGATGTTGTGGATCTATTAAAAACTTTTGAAGGAATCCCAAATTGATTTTTGTAAATAGAAAGAAAGAATACGTGGCCCACAGTTTGGCCTTTGCTACTAGAACATGTTTAGCATGCTTTAAGGCAGGAATGCTGCCAAATAATATTAAATCTGGACCGAGATGTCACTGATAATAGCTATAAATATTAGCCAGTGTTTAGTGGAACAAACAAATAGAAGACTTCATACGGTTGAGAAGTGGGAGTGAACTACCAGGCTTAGATTCGAGACTATAGGCGGACTATCCTAAGCGAAGAAAATTTTTTCTTGTAAAGAACCATCTCCACGGGCTTTAACGTGCTCACGTACGATATTGAAACAAACAAATAATGAAGTGATTAGAGGATTGAAACGAGGATTTGAAACCATAGTCTAACAATCAAAGGACACCAAGGGTCTAGCCCCTTTAGAAGAGTTGTTTGATTTCAGCACAAGTGTTGCAAAGAAGCCAAAAAATGGAGCTGCAGGGGCCCCGGAGAGTTGAAGAGTGTAATATAGGGGTGAATAAAACCAATGATGATAAGAAAACTATCTAAGACTTTCCAGCTCATTAAACTCAAATACATAGAGTTGTTTTTAAGGTACAGTGTTTTTGCATGGAGTTATGAAGGTGACAAAATCCTATGAAGCTGAAATAATTCAGCACAAAAAATCCCTCTCAAAGGAAAACAAAAAACCATTTAAAAGAAAATACATAGAATAAACCCTATTCGATTGCCATTGGTTGAGAATGAGATCGAAAATGTGTGTTGTGTGTTGTCCTATTTAGATATTACGAGATGGTGTCTAATCACAGTGTGAGTTAGGAAGAAAATATGAGAGATTAGGCTTTGTATAGACTTTAGAGACTTAAACAAAACTTCATAAGGGACAAATACCCTTTTACCCAAGATGGACCATATTTCTGAAGGGCATTTGGTTCTAAAATAAATTTGTTTTGCTAGAGTAAATATTTAGGATACATTAGATTTGGTTATCTGGTACAGAAGTCAATTAAAAGACGGCTTTTTACTCTGACACGAGGCACTTTCATGTACAAGACCTTTTGGTCCTAATGAATGATGGAACAACTTTAGAGAGCCATGGACACGCAGTGCCTATCGGAAGAAATTAGGCTGCTTATGTATTATTTACCTTTGTTAGTCTTGTGTTTTCAAACGAGATGAAGAGCACTTAGAACATTTGAAAAGTATTAGAGAAATGTAGAAAGTTTGGGATATCTTTAAACCCTAAAACACTATTTGGGCTCTAGGGAGGTAATCTTCTTGGGCACATTATTCGAAGGGAGGAGCAAAAATAGACTAAGAGAGGATTGAGGCCTGTTGCAGCTCTCATCACTAAACATCAAGGAACTCCAATCTTCATTATAAAGATTAATTTCTTGAGAAGGTTCCCTTTCCAACTTAGGCTGAGCTCATGAGAAACATTACAAACATCTTTGAAGAAGGAACAGGGGTAAATGGACCTTGGAAGCAAATAAGTCCTTTTGGCCCCCATTTAAGCAGTGTTAACCAAAACACCCCGATTCTAATAAGTCTGGGTGCCATTCTTTTTATATTTTTTTGTTGCATCTGAACATACAATAGGCTGTCGCACACTGCAAAAAAATCCACAAGGACAAAAGAGAAGCTGTGCATTCTTTAGTGAGCTTTGAAGGATACCACGAAGTACAATATGTGAGCAAATCTTTGGCTTTGGACCAAACTTTAAGACTTTAGATTATACATCCTTCACTCACACATCATTGCCTTTGTCAGAATTCGGTTAGTAGAAAGACATTCTAACCTGAGACCTAGATGGTAAGAGGTAAGTGGATAGTGTGATACTTGAGATACTAAGTTTAGAAGATCAAGCCCAATAAACTCATTAAAGAATGTAGATCACAGCTAAGATAGTAGCTGAATCAATTTTGAAGTTTCTTGATATTAATATGATAAATGTCTTTAGATGAAAAAGAGGAACTCTCAACCCCCATTGTTGAAGATCATTTTGAATTCCTCTTGGTACGATGATATTCTATATGTTTTTCTTAAGTTGAATATATCACAGTTTATCAAAAATGAAGGCAAGATTTCTAAAGTTAAAAGGCTTTGTAAACTAAAACATAGATAGTACCTTCTGTTGGAAAAATGCAAGCGGAATATTACTTAAATGTTTGCCCAGGAGTTTGATGCAAAGAAGGTTAAACGAATTTCATGAAGAGGGAGAATGTGGAAGCCACCTCTGGAAGACCTGAAGCTAGCACAAAATCTAGGGTTGGTTACTATTGGCCCACTCTCTTTCTTGATGTACACAGTGATCATGCATGTGTGCTTGAAGGTAAAAGGAAGCCACTACCCTTATCTATGCATCCAATCTTTCATGAGCTCACTTTTCTTAATTGGGGACATGGTGTCATGGAGGAGAATCCGTATTACCTCATCTTATATAAATGGATTCTGCACTACAACGAGACTACTTCACCAAATGGATAAACCATCCCTATAAATGAGTCAATGTTTGAATCATGTAAATTATTAGAGACTATATCCTCTCTAGATTTGGTTGTCCTAGAAAGGTCAAATACATTAAATAATCTTGTTTGTATTTGGATCGAGAAGATGGATTTGGAGTTACAATATAGACTATTAGATAACATTGGGTCATTACATGACATATTACCTCAATTAATGGACATAGTAGAATCCTCAAACAAGATTTGATATAAGACATCAAGAAGGCACATTTGGAGGACAACAAAGAATCTTAGCGCACAAAGCTAGTTCATGCACTTTGGGCTAATAGATTGACACTAAGAAATATATTGGAATGTCACCCTACCGGTTTTGTATGGTGCGGTACGATTTTTAAGACTAGCCAATTGTACCAACTATGGAAGTTCATTCCAAGAGGTGCAGTACGAAGATAATGATATGATCAAAAGAATAAATCGGACCATTCATCTTCAACAAACCGGAGGAGGTTTACAACGAAAGCATTACAAAATCAAAGAGAGCATCAAGAGGATTTTTTGATAGAAAACAGGAAACTAAAAATTTCAATTTTGGGGACAAAGTGTTAAAGTGGAAGTTCAGGAGAGAAGACAAGAGAGCATGGAGAAAATTTGACAAATTATGGCTTGGCCCTTATCTCATTTCATTTAACAACTGCTGAGTAGCAATTCAACTTTTCTTTTGGGTTAAATGGAAGCTGGGCTTGTTTGGGGGTCTTGTCAATGGTAGGATTCTCAAACATTACTTCTCTTGATTCCATCTCATGTTTTGAAAACCTTTTATCTTTTTTCCATTATAACTATTTCACCATCATTGCATTCAAAGTTATAAAGTCAAAGAAAAAAGAAAACAATAGAAGAAGAAAGAGGCGATTGTAAAAACAATAAAATTACAACCCCATACCAAAAACAAAATCTAAAAGTGTACAAGCTCAAGTACCTTAGAAAACAAACTTCTGATTGTTCTCTGATACTAATAATGACTAGTGGTTTTAAATTTGCCATTTGATAGGTTAGTGAATTACCGATTTTCCAAACAACTTAATCTTGGCTTATCAGTTAGGTAGATTAGGATAGAATTTAAAGGTTCAAAAATCTCAAAATGCGAACCTAAGTGTCTAAAGAAGAATGAATCCTATATGTTTGAATTTTGAGTCAAATAAAGGGGTAAGCGAAAGGTTCTAATTAAACAATCTAAACCGGAGAACAAGGAAAAAATAGCTCAAATAAACTCAAAAAACGAGTTGTAAAAAAGAGAAAATTAGATATTTCAGAACTTTTAGATCTTATTCATTTTGATTTAATTCTACGTAAAAACAAATATCAATATTACAACTTTTTTTATGCATAGATCGACAGCAAGTTATCTTTATTGATCTAACTTGTATACTTTAAATTTATGTTTTTGAAATTAAGTGAATAAGAATCGTAGATTGTTTAATCCCCTGGATAGTAGATTCTGGAGAAGCATAGTAGACTCAAGCTGTTCATCCCGAGTTCATGGAAATAAAATGAACTTAGATTAGTTTTTATTTCTTTCAAAGAATAAAATGTTGTAGAGAGTTTGCCAGTCAAGTTTTCTGATAAAGAAGAAAAAAAATATATTGTTTGACGTAGGATTGGGTGGGTAGAAAACTTGTGTTGATGAAGTTATTGCTTTCCATGATTTAATGTTTTGAGCAAAAGAAGATCATCCAAGTAAAGTTGTATCAATGGATACAGCAACGATGTTGTAAAAAGAATGCAGTCTAAAATTCTTGATGCCTTCGAGGCATAATACCCAAAAGTGATTGTATAATACTAAAATTTAATCATATCAAATGACTCAACAATTTTTGAAGCTTTGGCTCGTTTTATTTAAAAATTGTCATCTCTTGAAGTCTTATGAAGACATATTATCTCTTTGATTAATCTTCTTTGCTATTTCCCTTTTAAACTCGGAGAATTAAGCTAATTTCATGAAGAAAAGAAGCTAGCACCACAAATCACCCATTTTTCCCCTCATTTAACTCTCTCTCTTCTCACTTCCAAATTAACCTCCATTTTTACCCCTTTATTCCCCATGAAATTCCTTCATTTTTCATTGTTCTCCTTCCCTTCATGAAGACCCCTTTATAAGGCTTAAACTCATTTTTTAACCTTTAAAGCCCCCAAATCCATCAAAAAACTTTTGAAAATTTCATAAATAAGCTTTTTTTTTTTTTTTTTTTTTTTGACTATGAGTTAAGCCCTGGTTAGATAGTCTGTTTTACACCACATATTCCCTAGCACTAGAACCAAGGTACTTATTTCATTGGAAGTAATCAGTGCAAGTTTTGTGTTATATGGATCTCCGTCAGAGTGGGCCCTTTGTATTTAGCCTTACTGATCCCTTGTCTCATTATGTATGGAGCACTTAATCGGGCAGAAGTAAAGAATTATATGACCATTCTGAATGGCACCTTTGTAAAATCATAAAACCCACTTTCCTGTTTATATTCAACCCTGTGAGTTCATGTTTTTTGATGAAAAGAACGATTGATCTTTTCTAGATCGTGATCCATGATCCGCACTCCAGATTTTCCAAATGGGTAGATTTAAAGTCCTGCTGCATTGTTACGATCTGATTGTTGCCCTTTATATGTTTGAACCAGGTCCCTATAGTTTCCCTATATAACTTAGGCCCTGGTGGCTTCAAACCTTATATATAGCACCTTGCAAGAAGGCATTCAAACCTTTTGTTTTAATTAAAATTTGGGTTTTCATATATTTATAAAGGGTTTTCCGGTTCATGCTTTAATGAATCCCAACCATTGATCTCGAACAAATCAATGATCAAGAGATCTCTGTCAGTAGTTCATTGGGAGCACTTATTATTTTGTGCAAACCTTAGATAGATCTCTCGATCAATTATTAGTCGTTGATCTCTCCAGCCTTCCTAGATTCAACGGTTTTCATTGCTCCTATAAGACCTTTCCTCTGCCTTTGTGCTTATGATTGTTTCCACACCATTGATGAGTCTACAGATCGACGACCCATAGTCAATTGCTCTACACATTTGTTTTGCCTCGAGCGATTGGGAAACTCGGGTGCATATGGTGACCACATGTCAGCATCAACGGTCCAGATCTTTCAGGCCTTGGTTAAAACACCAACCCCTATATAATGTTCTTTTACCAAATACGGCTATTAGTGCTAGATCTAGCGACCCATATTAACCCATTCTACGCATATACCATTATTCATTCAACCTACGATTTGGCCAGTCTCACTTTGTGGATTTGATCGGATGATGCATATCACCCTACCTCTTTATGACCATACATCTTACCCTCTGCTGTGTGAAATCACAGTGGATGCACATTTGCTCAATAAGCTCGCATTAAATTTCACATTTTTTACGCGACGGAGGTTTTAACACCAAAAAATTATGCGAAAAAGTGGTTTTCCCTTGGACACGTGGTGGGTGGGCAGTATCACGTTTTTTGGGAAATTTGGAAACCATAAAAACACGCGGCAGTGAGTGGTTTCTCCGACTAAGACCACCCTTCCCTTGTTTCCATTGTGTTTCAACGCAAAACCTCATGAATTGATCTCTGTGATCAGCAGTCCCAAATAGTTTCAGTTGTTCACCAACCTCATACCTTCTTAAAATACTGTATATAATCTTCTTAGTGATCTCGGGTCCAATCGTCTGTGTGCGATCAATAGGCTTTAAATTTCCTTGTGCATTTCTTCTTCCCCCACCCAAAGGGATTTTTCCCCTTTTCCTTTGTATTTCTTGAATTTTCGCCTATGTAATTATAATGTGACCCCTTTGCATTATCTTTCATTCACTCATTGCTCCCCTAACTTAATCTTTGCGTTCCTCCTTGCTTTCCTCTTTGACCTCCCATGATAGTCTTTTAGTTGGATGCATTCATCCAATGACCATGCTCCCAATCACATCCTCCAGCGATTCGACAATATGCAGTATTTATTAATGACATTTTAATAGGGTTTCAAAGGTTTTCAAATATTTTGAAGAAATGGCAGAGGATGATGATCCTCCAGGCTTTGTTTATCAAATAGGTGTATTCCCACCAAGGTTGCTGCTGCAGCCGTTCACAGGTGTCATGAGCATTAGTAAGCTTTATAAAACCACATGCTTTTAACATCAACAAAGGCCACAACAATGCATAAATGATAAGTGTATCGGTGTTGAAGAGCTGATAACTAGAAGAATTGAAGATTGAAGATTTCCGGTTTTGGCGGATTACGAAGTAGTCTAGAAAAGTCAAAAGCCTAATCCACTAATTAAAAAACACGGTTAAAAACGAATAAACTATTATGGACAAGGATACCTCCTACCACATGAGACTATTAGTTCCTCTACTTTCTATTTTTATAGCCTCACAGCAACTCACTTGAGGCCGAGTAATGACCAGAGTGGAGGATGTTTTCCTCATGACAGCGATAGTTAATTCAAACTTAAAATATTTTATTGCAAAAATGTGATGATTTACAGAATAGACATGAGCCTTAGTCTGTTTCAGGTCATCCCACCAAACATTCTCTTAATACTAAAACAATTAATATAAGTGGAAATATCTTTAATCTTCTCCATTGAAACTCGAGGCAGGAAGCATCAATCTTGTATTAATTTAACCTTGAAGATATTTTATCCCTATCTTACCTCTATCATGGTCTTCTGTCTGTGTGAAGATGAAACAATGTTGGTTGCGAACTTGGAAATATACTTGTGCTTGAAACTCCTGTAAATGATGGTGCTGGCTCTTGAAGCTGTTGTTTGTGATCTATAAGTTAGGTAATAAGTGAAGATGATTGGTGAACTGAATTGGACTTGAAGCCCCATGATTTGGTTTGACATCGCTCAAGTTCTGGATCTTGGTCTATATCATTGGTGCAGTGCTTATTTATATGTTAATTGGTACCCTTTCATGTATGCCATTTTTTCCAAGTGAAACATACGATAAACAACAACAAGCATAGAGTTAGGAATTACTGTTTCACAGTGCCCTTCTGACAGAAGATATTTTATATAATATTTTTCTTTCAGATTTGTTTATTTGAGACAAGTTCAATATACATTCAAACGATTGCTTAATCTTTGAAGGTGTTCCCTCATCCCTCTTTGTTTACTTTAAACATTGTTCTTGAATATTATTTTCATCATTGCTTATTAAGAGAGATAAATTTAGAAAAGTGATGGTGTGCCTGTTTTCTACAGCTACTCTCTCCAAAGGTAGTTACGAAGGTTTCCTAAGTGTTTGCTAAAAACGGACTAGATTTAAAGTATCTTATACGATCTTGATTTGCATTTTTGTTTCTCTTTATGTGTTTTCATCTTTAAGGAAAGGTATTGTCCAGTTACTAGATTGTTGTCTCTTGAGTTATCTTTAATACAAGCTTGTCCGAAAAGTTATGTTGAGCCTTTTGCCCTTTGGTTGGTTTTATGATTGCTTAAAAGGATTTTCTTGTTTGGACATACTATAAATCCTAGTTGAAATTATATTATCACAGTTTCACCTCTGACACTTTTATTGTTTCCATCCCATGTTTAATCTCAAAGTCTTGTGATATAGATGACTTGCCCTTGGGACCACTCTTGGAAAGTTGCTTGTCAATTCAAGCCCTTTTGAAAACTGTAGCCCAGTAGTTTCATAGAACCAACGTTATATCTATCTTTTTAGCCAAAGCCTATTAGATTTCTTTGCTCACACCTTTGAAACTATTTCCATTTTAGGATTTTCACTCAATAATAATCATACTCTTGTAAACAAAAACAAAGCCACTCATTCTTCACCTTCAGGCTAAATCATACCAAAAGCTTTAAGGATAAATCAATCTTTTACTTATTGGAAGATCCTATCTTTGGATTCGGGAGGGCTAGATCCTAGAATCCCAAAGTGGTTCAGTGTCTCTCACATTTTTTGTTCTCTTAATATCTTTT
Source organism: Pinus albicaulis (assembly GCA_034641835.2). NCBI lineage: Eukaryota > Viridiplantae > Streptophyta > Pinopsida > Pinales > Pinaceae > Pinus > Pinus albicaulis. The sequence goes on along the minus strand of CM076584.1, from coordinate 973,149,576 downwards.
AGATATGGGGAGCTACCCACTAGAACCCAAAAATAATTTAAAATAATATAAATATATATATGAATATATGTGTGTGTGTGTGTTACAGACCGGAAGGTGTAGTATGAAGTTCAGATTATGAAAGATATTTCTATTACTTTAGTTATTTGCACAATTCTAATGTTTCTTTATCCTCTTGAACATGTGATAAGTAAATGCATATATTTCTCTGACTTGATCAACAAGCCAACCGTTAGGGAATGCCATTAGAATATTTAATTTTAAATGATCGGGTTAAGGCACACTTATACCATTCAACCATTTTAATTCTTTCCTACCACTGTCACATTTCCTGCTCTTTTATTTGTACAATGTGACCCATGATTGTGTCACTTCCATATTCTAAAGAGTGAGTTTGTTGATGGCTTCAATTTCTGAATTCGCTGATGAAAAAAACCAATATATATATATATATATATATATGAGATCAAAATATGCATTAATATGAATTTTTATGTGAATAGTTATTATGTAGTAATTTGACAAATGATAAGCATGCACTTACACTTTATCATGGACCTCTTTCCATTAGTTTTAAGAAGACATGTTATTCTATTTTCTTCGTCCCTTTCGTCATCCCAAATCACTGCACCTAGTGTGTTGTTTATTTTCTTGATGAACTCACTAGAATAATAGAAATACTCATACGATATATACCCCTCTGCCATAGACCCCTCGGGTTTTTCCCTTTGTCAAAAAAAACCTTTCAATATTTTCATGTACCTCTCTAAGAATAACATCCAACAATAAGAATCCACCCCAACTAATTCAACCTTATCTAGTAGGTGAATTAGAAGATGAACTTGCAAGTCCATGAAACTCGACAACAATTTGTTCTCAAACATGCAAACAATCTCAGCTATCTCTGGACACCATCGTGGAATGCTAGCTATATGAATATCCTTTGATGTGATTGAATGTGAAAATGTAGATAATTTAGATATGACATGTTGCAGGTCTTAGGGGAATTCGCATGAGCAGAGGATAATGACACTTCATAGTAAATAGAAAAATTAGAAAAAAAAATAATTATAATATATACCATTACATAAAATTAAAAAAAATTAAAAAATCATGTTTTTGACATATGTACTCTTAGAAGCTTCAAATTTTCATGTGATTTCAACCCCGACAAATGGTCTTCCATAGTGAATAAGTGTCATAGTGAAGACCCATATAAATAAGGCACCCTCACACTCATTGTAACTTCCTTTGCCAAATAAATATCATCTTTCTTTAAAATCCGTGGGACATAACCTTCTTTGAAAAAGAAAGAGGGAGTTGCCTCTCCTCTATTTCCTTGTCTCAACCAATGTTTATTTTTAGTTTTTGAATAAATAAGTCTCTCCTAATAGCCAATGTGTCACTTTCTTGCAATGATATGTTCCTCCATAAATAATATGAAACATTTTTAAATATATGCATGAGATTTAGTATGTGGGAAATCTTAAGATGCTCCCAATATGGGAGCTCATAAACATCACATTTCCTTTTCATCCCAATGGGAAATTTCTCAACATAGGTGTCGAATAATTCTGTATCATTGAACATAGGCACCCCATTTAAATCAAACATTTTTTAAAATTCCTTATCCTTCTCCCTCTCTCATATGATGTAAGCCATTAAACTAATGTCATTTTTGTAGGCCTTTGGGTTCTCTCTGGTTTACAATTGAAAGTTTATGTTGCTTTTCTGTAAGGGTGATCTTCTGGGAGGAATATCATAGAACAATCATACACTATATTTTGTTGTTGGTCCTACCACCTAACATTAAGAGAAGGTCCATAATATTTTCATCCATGATATCCTTTTGTTACAATACCTACAAAATTATTGTATACATGCCAACATGTTAGTGACCATAAAGATCAAAATATTTGAAAAAATTTAAATTAATATGTGAAACAATATTGTTGTGTGTATAAACAAATAAATAAAAATGTAATTTACGGTAGAAAAATACTAAGCCTATATAATCATGTATGGTGTAAGCACATATGAAATACAATGTAAAAATTGTCTCTATTGCGATGGGCCTTCATACATCATACACATGTACCTTCCCATATTTCATTGAATTCATCTACCAATGGTTGTAAGTAAACATCCATATTCTTTACTTTTATTTTACTAGGGATTATGAGAGCCAACATAATATGTTCATTCTTCTAGAAAAACATGAAGAGATATCATTATTGATCACTACTACTGGCCAAACAAAATAGTTGGTGTTTTGGAAGGAATATGGGTTGATGCCATCCATGGCTATGTTAAGTTGGAGACTTCATACTTCATCCTTGAATATTATAGACCATGTAACCTTTATATGCTTCATGGTTATTCAATATGTTTGGATTCACATAACTCCCGACTCACTTATGTGTGAGTCATGCCATCTTTGCAACATAACTAATTATTTGCAACAAAAGAGTCTTTGAATCCTTGGTATTATATGCATGTTATTCAATATATTATGAGGAAGACCATGTGCTTTAACCATTTTTTTAAATTATGGTAACTTCATGCCCACATTTCGAACATATATCTTTTTCTAAATATTTCCCTCTATATAGAATACAATCATTCAACTATGCATGATATGATATGTACTCAACACCCAACATTTTCAAATATTCTCTGCCTATTCATAGCTACTTGGAAAGAAATTATCACTTGGAATAACCTTATCTTTGAATATCCTGTAGTTGTTAGGGAATATAATTGTACAATGTCAATATTTAACATTCATAAAATCGACCATTTTTAATATTGAATGTGTGAAAAAGTATAAGGAACTTGATTTATCATACATGTCAATTATCCCAATATTATAGAGAAACATGCATTTGACATGAAAATTTTTTCTTTCACGTTGTAATAAAACATTTTTGTCCCCATATGAGTATATTTTTACTTATCTCCAAGTCCAAAGAGAGGGGAGGTGGAACCAGATTTCAAGATTTAAAATAAGGTATTAGTGATACAAGCATAATCGTATAGCTCATCATTTTGGAATGCATCTAACATCATTTCCTGCATGGAAATTGTATCTCGTAAGTAATCATCCATACCCACCTCTATTTGATTGCCTCAATTTCCAACTTGTGATGAGGAACTACTATTTTGTAGTAGTTCCTAATTCTTGAATGTAGAAATAGTGGGAATTGAGTAGTTGTTTGATTCAACCATTCTTTGTATTCTTCGTCCCCAAGTCCTGCTCTTAATGTAACCTTCTCTCAAGTTGACATTGTAGTGGGGTGAGCCAGGAGATGGTAGGTGGGTCTATCCACATCACTAGAATCCTAATTTAAAAAAATATTTAATTTCATTACTACATGTCAATGATATCACTAACAACGTCAATGAAGTTGGTTTGTTGAACTTACATTATATCAATTAATTATTACCATTGTTTATCTAGGATCGCGGCTAGAAGATGTCATGTTCCAATTGACATTGTGGAGGATGTCCATTTTCATCTACCAACTACTTGTGATATGATGCTCCTGATAAGAGCTTCCGAAGTTTTTTTAAATGGAGGAATATTTTCTAAATAAGAACTCAATTCTGAAGTAGAATCCTGCAAATTTGGATACATTTTTATTCAAATCGACATTGATTAAAAAAAACCAATTATATAATCAAAATATAAATAAAATTTCAACTTACTAGAGATGCAAAGGGAAAAATTCGTGAAGGAATTGGATTAGTAATATGGAACGAGTTGGAATTTGAAGAAATAGTCATTTCATATTATGAAGATTTTTTCCCTACAATTTAGAAAAATCAAAAATAGATTTTCATGTGTATATATAAAATTAATATCGAGAAACATATAACCACAATCTGAATTTCAATATGGTTTTCAAACCATTTTTCAAGAATAAGGCCATTTTAAGTGGAAAATGTATACTATGAACTATTTTAATTCATGTGGATGCATCATAAAGGATAATTTGAGATTAATATGCCATTTTATGTGAAAATAAAATTTCATTTGGTTTTTAAACCTTACTAATGCACTTATATGAACAAAGCGCACCAACGTGTTTAAATAATACCATAATCGAGGCGTTTAAATAATACCCAAAATAGTTTCTGACATTTTGAAAACAAATATGCTATCATATTGGTGCTCTTGTACAGAAACACACTGATGTGTTTAATAAAAATAACACCAGTACACCACTATTTCCGGATTTAAAAAAATAAAAATGAATTCAAACAACTTGATGCTATTATAATGTATACTATGAACTACTTTAATTCATATGTTTTAAAACCTACCGATGTTCTTATCATAAAAAAGTGCACCGATCCCCGGATGCAGGTGGTATTTAGTCACACAGATTTTCATGAGGTGGCCATGTGGCTCACCACATGGTGCACCCATGTTCCCCATCCTTGGGATGCACAACGCCATAAAAACTCGAGTGGGATGGGCCTTAAATTCCTACGCGCCACCTTAAACTCTATGTAATCTATGAGCTGGTTAATTACTCCTTCTCTCATCATGTTGTTCTATCTTCTCGATCTGCCTCTGGCTTTCTAGCCCACCCTGACTGTCATCTAGTCGCTCCTTCTGCTTCGACCCTCATCTGCTCTGGTACGAAGTCTTTGTGCTCCCGCCTCTGCAGCGACACCTTCGTCTTATCGACCCAGAATTCCGCGTCGCCATCAAAAGCCTAGCAGAAGAGCGGGGGGAAGGGGCCTCCCTTCGAGACCTCCCCTTCCCATGGCCTCCCCTCCGGACTTGAATTTACCGGTCTCATGGGACGCTACAGACTTGCATCCTCCTGCCCTTGCACTTGCTATGCTCTTTGACCCCATGGCCCCTCTTGCTCCGCCCACGACTCCTCCCACTGGACCCTCCTCCCACGGCAAGAAGCGTGCCCACAAACTGACAATCTCAGAGAAGCCTCCCTTCCTTCCCCGTAAGCTCAAGGCACTCCTGGTTCAGCTCGCCTCTAGTCCCTCTTCGGACGAGAGTGACTTCAAGCCAGCTGAGGAGTTGCAGCCGCCAGGTCTCAGTCTTTCAGGTTCTATGAAGGGTAAGGAAGTCCTCCACGTGACTGGTGCCATGAAAATTTCAACTTATCTGTAGGATAATGATCCTCAGGAAACTCCAGCAGAGCAACTCAAACTTCCGCCCTCCCCTCATGAGCATCATGAAGACAATGAATCGCTGGATTACGGCTACATCTGCCGTATCCTAAAGGAGGACCCTCCAAGCAGCATCGAGCATGAAATCTGTCCTTAGCATGTCCTCGTTGAGCTCCTTAGTTTGCAGGTTTTGGACACCTCTCTTTTTTGTTCTTTCAGTTTCTTTTTGCACTATGTTAAAGGCTGGTCTCCCACTAAGGGAAACCCGGTATATTTGGACTTTTTTGGCCGGTTTTCCTACCAGGGGTGGTCTAGTTTTTACCAGCAGTTTTTGTACAATCCCTCAATTATGGATTTCTCCATTTCTGAGGATGTGCCTTGTAAAATTTTCTTGATGAATTAATAGAAATAGTATTACTTAGAAAAAAAAAAAGTGCACCGATGCATCTTAAAAATACCATCATCGAGGCATTCAACTAATACCCACATCCATTTCTGGAATTCTAAAAGAAAAATTCCATCTTATCGGTGCTCTTGTTCAAAAAACACACTGACACGTTTCAAAAAAAAAAGCACTGCTATGCACCTATTTCTAAATTTTAGAAAATAAAATTTAATTCAAACTAATCAATGACAATTGGGGAACCTACATGTTTAAATACAAACTATTCCATTGCGTTAAAAAAATAATCGCACCATTTTGGGATTGCAAAAAAAAATTCATGTTGATGCATTGAAACCATTTGGTGGCCCGACAATGTGCGTGTGATTTTACTATAAACGCATTAGTGTGCTTGACTATCAAACACATTGATTTGTGAAAAAATTGAAAAAAAGAAAGCGCACTTTTTTTTTTTCCTTTTTTTTTAATTAAAAAATGAGTGTCAATTGATTTTTCGAAATATAATTTCATAAAGTCTTTTAAATAGTAAAAGGTTATTCACTATTTCATTGTTTTACCCAAAATTTCAAGAGTGATTTACAAGAGATACATACTAGGAGCACCGTGCAACAACAAAAAACTTTGGAGTAGCAGAATTATTCAAAAGATCAGAAGTTGAAAGCCATGGTGATTCACTCAAAACCTTTGATAGTAAAAAATTTAAATTGAATTGTTTATTTTACTAATAAAAAAATTTACAATTCCTATAAGGGCTTTTTTAAAGAGAATTCATTTTCAATAGAGACATACTGCGAGCACTATTGAACAAAAAAATATTTTGGAACTGCAAAAATATCATAATTTGAAAGGTATGGTGATTCCCACCAAATCGTGGATAGAAAAAAATAGTTTTACTATTAAAATATTCAAAATTTCCATTAGATTTATTCCTAATTCAGAACAAAAGAAATTAAAAACCTTATATAATAAAAAATTTATTATGGATTTTACTATTAAAAAATTTAGGATCTTTGTTCCAATTTAAGTTTAATTAAAATTCAAAAAGAAAACAAAAAAAATTCAATATTTACCTTAAACCGTTGCTTCTTCCTACAAAATTTCACCTTAGGGTTTAAATTCCTCTACCACTTCACAATTAGGGTTTTTTCATTTTAGGCATTTTAGGTTTAATGAGTATGTGTAATTACTATATATAGGGTGTTTGACATGCAAAGTAAGGGAATCACTTATTAATTTATATCCAAACTTTGTCGGCCCTCTCTGTTTCAAAAAAAGTGACTATATGTTCTATGGTGCTCCTCTATAATATAACACGCTAGTGCGCCCCATGTAATAAAACACATTGTTATATTATAACACTATCGATTCTATTCAATTTGTTCATCATTTTTCATGGTGTAATATAATGCACTAACGTGCCTCTTCCAAAGAACACTGTTAAATATTTACAGTGTGTTTAACCTTATAATCACACTGTCATAATTTAAAATTATTTTAAAAATGTAAATTTTCCATGATAGTGCTAAATAATTAAATGTGTTAGTGCATTAATGGGATAAACACACGTGTGTTTATTTAGATAAATGCACCAATTACTAGAGCTATTTTTGGTTGAAAAATATCTGATATATTTGTGAAAATATTTAATGGATTTTGAATTGAATGGTAAAATTTGTATATTGATAAAAAAAATCTCAGAAGGTGTCAAGTAAGAAAAATATTGATCGACACAATGATAGCACATAAAAAAAAAGCATAGAAGGAAAGTTCATTGTATATTCTTTACAAAATTAATATGTTTTAACTATATGTAAGTTTAACTAATATGCATTGGTTGGTGTGTATCATTCAAAGCCACAAAATAAGGAATGTCAATAAGATTATTTGTAATCTAAGTGTAGAAGATGTTAAAATCATGATATAAAAATTGCTAGAGGGTAAACTAGGTGAATGAAAAAAAAACTATTCAATGTGAGTTTTTTTTTATTTTTATTTTTATTTTTATTGGTATTATACTTAAGAATATTAGGTAGCATGTTTCAAACAATATATTAATTCATATATCTTTAGTTTTCTGTAGGGAGTAAAAATGAATGAACATATCAATGTCGTTCTAAGAAAAGGAAAATTATAGAACATGTAAATGATGATGAATTGGTCCTTAGCTCATCTAGAGTGGTGTTGGAGGTTCACGAAAGGGGGTAATTATTTTAAAAAACTATGAGGGATGTAGTGGAAGGAATATATAGAAACACTTTCCACTTACAATACGAAAATAAATCCAACGATTCTAAGAACCAAATTATATCTAAATTGTAGGAAGCATTTCCAAAGAAATGGTCAATGATACATGTCAGACTTGCAATAGAAAAAAGATAAAACAACAAAAGAGAATCATTAAAAATGTAATATTCCTAATTAAATTTTTTTTAAAGAATTATATGTATATATTATTAAAAAAAAATCATTTATTAGTATCTATTTTGTTATATTTAGTTTTCATATATCAATATAAAAATAAGTTATTACTTTTTTCATGAAAATTATGAAAATCCAAAATGATCAATGAGTTGATATGAAAAACATGCCAGAAGGAACGTCCAAAAATGTGTAAAAGGATATGGTCAAAGAATGGACATTATTGCATCACAGGAAGATCCATCTCAACAACTACATGCTTAAAATGCATGTAATCATGATTCACTTTATACATATAAAAAACAAATTATCATTAAATATTAATTTTCAAGTATTTTCTTGCAGAAAATAAAATAAAATGGAACTCATTAAACACATAAAACAAGATGCCAAGGAAGAAAAGGGTTGATTTCAAAGTTTGTAATTAATTGTTAATATTTCCTTATAACTACTCAAGGTTTCATTTTTTGTATAATTTAAGTTGTTTTACAACAAAAATCCTTGAATGTCTTCAAATGGGTGCTAACATACAAAGAAGAGCCATCAAAATAATTGATTAGTCCATTGGGTTAAATAAGTGTTGTGAGTATATGTTGGCATATGAAAATTTAATTGTGGAGTTTGTAAGTATCTATATTTTTTTAATTCTCCGAGTTTATAATTAATAGAACAAAAAAATCCTTTATATTAAATTATGATTTGTACAGAGGTTTAAAACATGTTGGAAACAAATTATGGAACTACATCAGCAGAAGACTTGTTGAAACAAGGCATGAGACTTGGTTTTGAAACCATGTGCACAGTTTATGTGTTACTTCTAGCTTTGAGACATTGATATTCAATTTACATGGATTTATATTATTTATTTCAATTTTCATTGTTCTCACCAATGTAGATACACTCATTACTTTATTTTTATGTTTGCAGATGGAACAAGATCAAGAGTATGAAAACAAATGATGAAATCAATAAATAATTCCTCCAAATAACCCAAGTCATGGAAGTGGCTTGATCACTAACAATAGTTCCAGCAAATAATGATTATCTATTTGGATATCAATTCAACCTGTTGTATTTTTTGAAATAATTGTCTCTGAAAATAAGACTTTTTTTTTTAATGTAATGGACATAGTTTCTAAATCCAAAGACGAGGCATTATAAATAAGAGTCCCATTTTCTATGACAAAGAGACTCTTATTGATATATAATAAGATAAGTTTTAATTTATTTTATTGTGTTATCCAATGTCATTGTGAAATGTTACACCACTAATTAATTATATGGATGATTAGATATTATAATGAAGATATGTGAAATATGATAATAAAACAAATTAATTCAAATATCATATACAAATGCACTAATCAAATTTTAATTTATATGAATATTGTTATAAGATATATGTTGATTTTTTTGATAAATAATGGATTTAAAAAATTACAATAATTACATTGTGATAGGTTGATTTTTTCCAAAAAAGAGAACCTCATTCAAAAAAATGGTGCATCCCAAACATGAAAATGCATGGGTGCATTATGTTATATAAAATCACCATGGTGAAATCATTTTTCATGATTGGTGCCTTTTCGAAAAAGATAACACTGGGGTGTTTATTCCTTCAAGAACCAGTATTGTTTGCATTTAACTCTCCAGTGCATTGTAATTATCAACGCACCAAATCTTTCATAGAACTGACACCCCATTCCTAAAATATAACATTTCCATCCCTGGAGTATAATTAAATTTAACAACATTGGTCCTTTAATAAAACAGACACAACGGTGTGTTTATACAAACAACACACATCTGAGTCGCGAGTTTAAAAAAGAGCACTCAGAGTGAAATTCTGCTGCATGCCCTAGTGCCATTCCTTACATGAATGCCATAGGAATTTTTTAATATATTATCACCGGTGCATTATGAAACATAAAAACATTGATACAATTATATAACTAGTGCACTAAGGAGTTTATGCAAACTATACATATTGGCTCTGCAAGTTTAAACAAAAGCACCGACACAAACAATAATTTTTGTGTACCCCAATGCCGTTCCTTACACGAACACCCCTGGGATATTTTTATCTATTAGTACTAGCGTGGTATATATTATGAACTAGTGTACATTGGATTCAATGTCTCGATGCTTTTAGTTATTTATGAAGCCTGATTTGATTATATATGTGGTGCACTGGTGCTACTTGTTCCATCAAAAACAACAAAAGCATCCACTAAAACCTCCAAGTGCCAAGAATTTTTTATTTGTGATGAAAGATCATTAAAATCTGTGCTAGAACATCTTGTATAGCAAACAAACGTTTTATTGGATGCTTTTTTAACAATTATTTCTAATATTATAACATTAAAAACCTTCATTATAATCACTGCTAGAAGGTATTTTCCTTGTTGTATTTTTTTATTGGACATTGTAGTAATATCCATAAAATCATACTATGTTTTTATTTCTTTAAAAACTTGACTCAATACATTTGTTTAAACAACTAAATTCATTACCCTATAAGAGCTATAAGAAATAAGAACACTTCCATTGTAAAACACTTTCTTTGTATTTGAAGTGTAGTTTCCACAAGATGAAACTGTAAATGGTTATATTGAATTCCCTCCATATGATTCCCATATAGAGTAATATTGGAGAACTAGTGTTGAATCAATGTCATTTGTTAAAGTGTGCCTAGAGTTATAATATAGTTTGTACAAATTGACACAATTAAAGGCATGATGTGTTGCACACATGAAATATTAAAATTTTTTTCATTCTATTTTTTGTAACTCAAGCACAATTTGTATTATTCATTCATAAAGGAATATACATCATGCTTTAAACTCAGTAGCTTGCCACTAGAGAAACCACACTAGTAGCATAAAAACAAAAAAATTGTGCATTTGAACATTTTAAAGTTAACGATAAAATGAAATGGATAATACAGTTTATGAAAGTTGAACATTTTACTGACAAGCTTAAAGCTATCAACAAAAAATATATATGTCGGTGTGCATATATTAGCCACATGGAAAACCGCATTAGTAAATATGGTTGAGATACTAAGATAGACTACATTAATAATTATTAGGTGTATGGAAGCCATTTCATATTAAATAAAATATAACTGTAATAATTAGATTTTAGTATTACTATATTATAGTTATAATTATAATATCATTATTAATTAATTTATACTAGTTTTTAAAGAGAGAATCCATACAGGTGAGATAGTTTATAGAAGATAGGAATGACCTGTTCTTGAGTTTTTTTTAGTATTAGGTTTAAGTATTGGGTTTTAATATGAGGTACTTAAAATTAGCATTTTAACATAAGTAAGGATAATTTAAGTGTTCAAATAAGTGAGTAAGTTTCAATTAACATTTAAACCCTAATATTAAAACCTAATATAAAATCGTAATATTATAAAACCTAAATTAATCCCAATATTATAAACTCTAATAGTAAACCTTGCATATTAACAACCCTATATTATAAACCCTAATATTAAACCTAATATTATAAAACAAAATATCAAATATTAATATTATAAACCCCAATATTACAAACCCAAATGTTAAATATGGTGAATGAGGTTGACTATTGTTAAATATGATAAACATAGTACTGACCGAGTTTCATCATGGTCAACTATTTAAACATTAACTATTAAGGGTGACATTGCTTGAGTAATGTGATTGAATATGTTTGATTAATAATATAAATAAATAATATTAATGATTTATTATTTTTGACTAAAGTTGAAGAGTGTTGAATGATAAACGTAATTGAACATAGTAAACCACATTATTAAATGTGGTTGACTAATTTTGTAATGTCACAATGCGAAATTGAACAAATTTAAATGTGGTTGTGTGTGTGGTTGATATTACCAACTTTAATATCATAAAACCTAATATTAAAACCCTATTTTAAACCTAATATTATAAAACCAAATAGTTTAAGCCCAAAATTTAAAACCTAATATTAACCAATATTACAAGCCCCAATTTTAAAACCAATATTGACTTTAATATTATAAACTTGAAAATTAAAACTAATGTTATAAACCTAATATCAAACCATAATATTATAAACCCTAATATCAAACCATAAATTTCATTGCAATGTAACATTGCGACAACGATTGTCTCATTGTGACAAAGTTTGATCATGGTCAACAATTTCAATTATTCCTATAAAGGTTGACTTTGTTTACTAATGTGGTTGACTATGTATCATTACTAATATGAGTGAATAGTAATAATAAGAAATTATGTTTGAATGAATTTGAAGAGTGTTGGTTGTCAAACATAGCCAACAAACATAATTGAACATAGTCGACCACATTATTAAATGTAGTTGACTAATATTTTTAGCGTCAAAATGTGACATTGGATAAATTGAAATGTAATGTAAGATTGTGGCAATGTTTGTCACAATGTAACAGTGGTTGTATTTCTATACCATTCCAATGCCACAATATGTTTGATTATGAATATTAATCAATAATATTAATAGGAGATTACGTTTGACCGAACTTGAAGATTGTCATCAAATATTTTAAAATAGACTACGGTGGGCTTCTTTGATGGTGTTTTACATTATTTGAATATGTTTTTCAAACATAATCAAACATAGCCAACCACATTAGTAAATGTAGTTGACTAATTTTTTAAAATCACAATGCAACGTTGGATAAATTTCAATGTAATGTAACATTGTGATAATTATTACCACTTTTCAAAATTGTTTAATCATCCTCAACAATTTAAACAATGATTATAAAGGTTGATTTTTTTTGTCAATGCTCACTAATGTGGTTGACTATGTTTCACTATTAATATTAATCATTAATAGTAATACAAAATTATGTTTGGATGAAGTTAAAGAGTGTTGGCTATCAAATATATTCTATAAACATAGTCCAACATAGTCAACAACTTTAGTAAATGTGGTTGAATAATTTTGTAATGTCACAATGCAATGTTAGATAAATTATAATGTAATGTAAGATTGTGAAAATGGTTGTGAGATTGTGACAATGTCTGTCACAATGCGATGTTGGATAGATTTATGTACCATATCAATGTCACAACATGTTTAATTATGAATATTAATCAATAATATTAACAGGATATTATGTTTGAATTAAGTTGAACATTATCTTCAACTATTTAAACATTAACTATAAAGGTTGTCTTATTTGACTATTTTTTACTAATGTGGTTGACCATGTTTGACTATTATTAGTCAATAATAATAATAATAAGCGATTATATTGGACTGATATTGAATAGTGTTGAATGTTAAACACATTCAAGAACATTAGTAAATGTTCATGACTAATGTTATAAGGTGGTGTTGCAACATTGGATAAATTTCCATGTAATGTAACATTACAACAATGTTTTTCACATTGAGAGGTTGGATAAATCTCACTACCATTACACTCTTAGGATATTAATTTTAATTTTATTATTGTTATTATTATTATTATTTGTGAAATTTATTAGTATTAACATTGATATTATTAAACACATTAAAATCATGATAGTGATAGACCATGGTTGACAATGACTTTTCATGTTCAACCTTTTTAAACATCACTCACTATGTTTTCACGAAGAATGACTATGTTTAACAAATATTTGACTATGGTTGGCTAAATTTTCCATGTTCGCCATGTTTAAACATCGCTAACTATGTTTTATGTATGGTTATCAATTGTATAACTATGGTCAAATATGGTTTGACTATGGTTGATCATGATTGAGTATGGTTGACCTACACTTCCCATGGTTGAACATGATTTCCCATCGTTTCAGATATTTGGCCATGGTTGAACATACATTTGTATGATGTATTATGGTTTCCCATTTAAAAATGGTTGAGCACATTCAATCATAGTTCACCATGTTTGGCCTTTCCAAACTTGGTTGACCATAGTTTTCCATTAGGAATGGGTAGAGAAAGGGGTTTTCTAGCTTGAGAGGGATATAAATGATTGACACACATTGACTATGGTCGAACAATGTTTACCATGGTTGACTAATGCTAACTAAGGTTAATATATTGTAAACCCTATATTAAACCCAATATTGTAAACCCTAGTTGTATACCATAATATTATAAACTGTATATTTTAAATATCAATAAAAAATATAATATTATAAACATTATATATATTAAACTTGAATATTAACCCTATATATTAAACACTCTATATTATAAACCAAATATCATAAAAACTAATATTAAACCTAATATTATAACTCAATATTGAAAACCCTATATATTAAATCCTAAAATTAATATATCAACCACTAATGTTAATATTATAAACCCTAAGATTAATATATTAAGCCATAATATTATTATTAAACCCTAGGATTAATATTATAAACCCGAAGATTATAATTAAACACAAAGATTAATATATTAAATACTAAGATTAATATTATAAACCCTAATATTAATATAAAAAAGCTAACACTATTAATAAACCATAAGATTAATATATTTAAGCTTAAGTCCCATGGGGTGTAGCTCAATTGGTAATCTCCTTGTTCCGAAGCATGAGATTAATGTTAAATTCCCCATAGGTTAGATCAAGAAAAATATATATATTCAAGCTTAAGATTAATATTAAATATTAATATAAATATTATAAATCCTAAGATTAATATTATAAACCCTATATTAACATATTAAACTCTAAGATTAATATTATAAACCCTAAGATTAACATTAAACTATACAATTAATAATAAAACCTGAAGATTAATATATTAAACCCTAATATAGATAAACCCAATATTATTAACCATAATATTAATCCCAATATTATAAACCCTGGTTGTATACCTTAATATTATAAAGCCTATATATAAATCCCTAAATCCTAACATTATAAATCGTCAATATATTAAACCAAGTATATGAAACACCTAAGATTAAGCCGAGTCTTAGAAACCCTAATATTAAACTCAATATTGTAAACCAAAATTATAAATCATAATATTATAAACCCTATAAACATTATATTAAACATTAACATTAATATACAAAGCCCTAAAATTAATATTATAATCCTTGGGATTAATATATTAAAACATAAGATTAATATTATAAACCGTGAGATTATACTCTAAGATCAACATATTAAGCACTAAGATTAATATTAAGCCATAATTTTAATATTATAAACCCTAATATTAATGTATTAACTCTAATATTAATATTGAATTCAAATATTAATATATTAAACACTAAAGTTATAAATTCTAAGATTAATATGATAAACCCTAAAATTGTTCCAAACCCTTCATATTAATATTAGAAAACCTAAGATTAATATTAAACCCTAATATTGTTATAATAAACCATAATATAATTATATTAAACTTTAATATTAATATTAAATTTTATATTAATATTATAAACCCTAAAATTAATATATTAAGCCCTTAGATTAGTATTATTAACCTTAATATTAATATTATAAACCCTAAAATTAATGTATTAAAAACCAAAATTAATATTATTCCAAGCTTTATATTCTTACTATAAAGCGTCATACTGATATTAGGGTTTGAGTCTGAAAACATTGGCTAGATTTTAGTACCTAATCTTGAGTGGGCCTAATGGTCAAGCGGATGTGTTTCTTCCTAAGAGGTCACAGGTTCAAAACCAGAGGGTGGTAGAGTATGTATGGCTTCATAGAATTAGCTGTCAAATCGGTGCGTGGATGTGGGTCTCTTGTCCCCTGGGCGTCTCTTGTCCCACAAACAAGGGGGTCTCATAAACCAATTTGGTGTGTGGATTTGCGGTGACTTAAAATTGGATAATAATAATAATAATTATAAAACAAAATATAAACCATAATATTATAAACCCTAGATATATTAAGAGCTATCTTAAATCCTAAAATTAATATTACAAAATTTAAAATTATAAACATTAAGACTAACATATTAAACCATTACATTATTTCCCTAAAATTAATATATCAAAGTCTCACAGTAATATTATAAATTTTAAGATTAATATTCATATGAAAATTTTAATTTATAAGACTAATATTTTAAACCTTTAGAGTATAAATCCCAAAATTAATTTATTAAATCTTTAATTAATATTATTAACTTTAAGATTAATATCTTAAACCATAAAATTAATATTATAAACCCTACTATTAGTATATTATAAACTTGTTATTATAAACCCTAATATTATAAAATATTTGAAATAAATTTTAACCCTACCTCACTATCAAGAAAAATAATATTATTAAATAGAAGTTAAATCACATTCTTCATTTTTCTTCCATAAATAGAATTTTGAAGCCCTATTCCAAAATAGGACTCCAAACAACAAATAACATATGTTATATCCATCATTGATGAATCATTTTGATATAAAAATAATGTGTTAAAAAACAAAATCATAGCTAAACTCAATTTATTTTCGTGATTATGCATAGGCTCAAGTATAGATGTTGTGGTTCTAAAGATTCACAAGAATTATGGCAATGCACAAGACTATTACATCAAATTATTATCATAATTCTAATGTTAACAATGTCCCTTTTCCATCATCCATACGAGAACACAGATCACAAAACTGATTCCATGGTTGGCTCATGCTTGTTGGTGTTGAGGAAACTGTTGAACTGAGCCTTGGAGAATCAGTAGTGTGACCTCCCAATTTTGTGCACGCCTGTTCCTACAACAAGAAGAAGTTAAATTTATTCTGGGGTCTGGGGTTAAGGTTTGATTCATAAGAAAAATAATGTAGAAAATATTTTCCAATGGCCATGCCCTAGTGTACCCCACCAAGTGTTACACAGATAAATTCCTCTTGCGGACTAAAGCGATCTCCCTAGAATCCTAGTGGAGAAATAGAAAAAAAAAACATGAGAATATATCTTTGCTTAAGCTAAAATTTTTTAGATTACTAAAACTAGAAGAAGAGGATGATGCTCTTACCTTTTCAAAGAAATGCCCGATGAAGACCCTGCACTTTTTCCCAATGAAACTTCTTAATTCTTAGAAGAAACCTTCGAACACAAACTTACGAAGAATCAAAGGAATCTGTAGCATAATAATAATATAAAAACAAACTTAACCTAATGATCGAGGAGATTAGGAAATAATTTTTTTTTAATGAGTATATGAACACAAACCATTCACAATTCCAAGAAAACAATACAGTGAGAAAAATTATCCATATGTATTATAAGAGAGAAATGACAAATCTTACAAACAAGCCTTGATGTCATATAGGTTCCTTCCAAACACGTCCAATATTCCTCCTTGGTTAAAAAACTCTCCAATCCCAAAATACCAACATAATATTACTGTATGTGATCTCCCCTAACCCTGAAGTCTCAACTCAATTTATAGGAGAAACATAGGAGTTTTCAGATCCACCAAAGATAGGTGATATCCATAAATGAGGTGATTAAGGTTCCATGATCCAAGGAAATTAGAACCATGATTGGAGGAGTTTGGCTCAAACTGATATGACTCAGAGTCTTCTAGTTCGGACATATGCGCCCAACTATTCTTCTAGAACTTACTTTTATTTTTTACTTTACCTTGAGTTAGTTGTGCAGTTTTGAATGGAAAAGAGAAAGTAGAACTGTGAAGGGATTCTTAGTAGCAACACTCCATGCACAAATATTGATTACAAAAAGTGCGCAAGTCATATTTAAGAGTGTAAATAACCATTTTCCCAAAATTCATTATTTCCTCAAGGAACATGAATGTTTGACTTGGAAGGGAGCATAAGTATGGATGCTGATAGATCCGTTTTGATTGTCAAGTGTCATGGTGACAAAATTATGTGTAACAGATTGCCCCCTAAAGTGAGAAGTATGAAAATTCATTAAAATATTGAAGTGCTTTATCATACCAATTATTGGATCAAAGACACCAGTTGGAGACCTGCAACGAACATTCAATGTAAATATATAAACATCAGTGAGGTAGGAATTCCCATTCTCGGAGTAAAACCTAACTTGATGTATTTGTGTAGAAATAACCCATAATTAAATCAATGGTATACATAGTATGGACGCAAGCATCTATTATTAATTGGTCTACTCATAAATGAATACATAACTCCTCACAAGCTAGATGGATGAAACTAGATCCAGCGTCTTGATCATTGTCTCTCATTGTAGTACAAATCTAACCATGTGATTGAATGTGTCGAAGTCAAACATGGTATAAACCACTTGATTACCAGTAAATAATGAAAATTTTTAACAAGTGCAAGAGAACCCACCAATAATGATAATGGCTCTCGAGGTACTCCAGTACAATCTATGAAGTGCAAATAGATGATCTGCAGTCGAGCACTCATAGAGTCGCTCGATTAAAGGGAAATTATTAGAGCCTATCATCGAAGGTGAGAACCCTACCATTAGGGCATGCAAATTTCAAGGTACTGATAAGGTTTATAGATCAACTTCCTAGATAATGAGCTCAGGTCGCTAGGAAATGATTTGTCATGGGAGGGCCTATGACATGAAAATTTTTATGTCAAGTTGAATAATTGTTTTTGCAAGGACTGACTCAAGGATGGCCAATGAGAATGGAGACAAATATTTGAAATGGAATATGAACTAAGGTAGAACTTTCTCTTGAACAAATAACGAAATGATAATTGACTTGGAAACATTTGACTTAAAGAAAATACTCAAAACTGGCTGAAGACTTTCAATAAGGTTCTATTAACTGTAACACAAATGGATTACAGAACCCAGAAAAAAATGTGACAAAGTGTTGTGTTCAAAAGCGACATGCTGCTTTAAAAACACGTTCAAAAAATGGATTATTTTTCCTAATTTTTCCCCCACCATTACTGGCAAGTACCTCTTTATTTTTTTCAAGCATGAGGAGGATAAAATTTTCTTGTTTTATAAGCTCATCCTTCAGCTGAGTCCTCTAAATTATTTTTAACTAACGCTAGGAAGGAGTGGTTTGGTGTTTTTCAGTTTTAAGGAGTTTGGAGAAAAACATAAGTAAACTCCATAATGTTATTTTTCATAAATTTAGTCTCCCAAGGCCAAAAAGGATAAAATAATATATGAGAGAACTCTATTTACCATGCTTAGTCAATGTGTACCTTTTTTTGTAAATATTTTAATTCAGTCCAGAAAAGGGGTAAACTTATACTAAATAGACGATTGTTCATTTACTTTGACGAGTTTGAATAGTCAAGTACTCGATGATATTTTCATGTTTAGGGAGTCTGAAAAGAGTTTAAAAATGACTATGATTTCTCTTTTTCATGTTTTTCAATTGTCTAAAAAGGTGATAAAATTTCACTCTCTGTAAAAATGATTCATTCTTTAAACGCAACATGTTCTCTGAACAAAAAACTAAAAAAATTACGATAACTTTTCTTCATTATGGTAACCATATTGAAAAATTGAACTTCTAAAAGGTCAAAGGAATAAAATAATAATATTTTATTCATAAAAACTTATAAAACTTGAAAAAGACAAGTCATTTTTACCATTTCGCTTTGAGAGAAGTAAAAAAGGTTTTTACCATTGAATTTCTAGAGATGATATTAGGCGAGCGAGTGAACCATTCGATGAAATTTCTCTTCCAAGTAAGAAATATCTTCATTATCTTAAATTTCAACCACTTAGATTTCCTTTTTAAGCTTTAGGATGATTTTTAAGGAGGTATTATGTTTTCAAAAATCACCCGTGGGGTGCGTGAAGTTTCCTCATCGGGGCTGCGCACCCCTGATAATTTTCCAAAAAGAAAACTAATGTGGTTGCATGGTTTTTCAATATATAAACTACGCAAAAAGACACAGTGTGTAAGGAAAAAATACGTAGGCACCATGAGTTTTCAAAATACTATAATCTCACCATTAAAAATCTCTAAAATTTCTCCCACAAGGTTCTAATGTTCCTAATTTTTCTTTTGCAGGTTATTTGAACCAATCATGTTTGAGTGGGGAGAACGTGAACATTAAACACATGATGAAAAATCAATTGATAGCCCAACAACATTACGAGCTCTAAAAAATTGTGGACTTTATATGTTTTTGTCTATACCAAGGATGAAAGCCCAAGTAGAGTTGATGACTTGGCTAGTGAGGGCCTGTGATATCCAGGAAGAATGTTTTTTTATTGGTGATCACTGGCTTGTGGTTGACTCAAAGGATATTTACTTTCTCACTCGGTTGTCTCATAGGGGATGTGATATTTCCTTGTTTGGTGTGCAACCAAGTGGGAAATTTACCGTGTCCTATTTGGCACAATATTGTGCTCCAACTTCACAACTCAAACATGGAATAATATACATAAAAATTATCCAACGACTTGATTTAAAAATTATTGCTTCTATAGTTACAAATCTATGCATTAGGGCGACTCCCCACATGGCTACCAAGGTTCGTATGCAAACTGCGGTTGAGTGTTCCGAAGGAACAATATTTAACTAGTGTGTGGGAGTGATTGTTAATATGAAAGGAAAAATAACTCAAGCTAAGGTGGGAAAGATGAAGAAATTCAGCTATGGAAACATCTTGATATCATTTTCTCTTGAGAGGATTCCACTCCTCATTCCAAAACAACATTTGGTGGACCCCAAAGGACCTAGAGATCCTCATATGTTGTGATGGGTTTCATTGATGGCACTCTATGGTGGCAATGGTGGTCCAATTTAATGATATACACCTCCATTTTTCGTGTGGATGGGAAGCCAAATATCATGGTAGAGGAATTCCCATATGCAGGGATGGAGTACAAGGGAGACCCAGATATGGCACTCCCAGCTGGGGTATAATGGGATGAAAGAGGTAAAAGAGTCTCATTTTGAATTTTTATGTCTTCTAAATTTTTATTTATTTTTTATCATCCAATGCTAATTGTCAAAAATTTTATGTAGATGTATATCCAGTCTGACTAGTAGGACTTTGGCGATTTGACCGATGGGGAGATCAGCCCATAGTAGAAATGCCACCACAGAATGATGTAGTCGAGGCCTTGACTAAATTGGATCAAAAATTGGAGAGGCTCATTATAGATATATGAAATACTGGGACTGATAAGTTTCCTCTTCAGTGCTAGAGGCATGTCATTAGGGTTCTAGGTCCGCTCAGGTGGTACCTGCGCTAAGTGGCATGCGCTATAGTCTGCTACCATGAACATCATAACGGATAAATGATAGTATTTTTAGGATAAATTTTATTTTTTGTATCAACATATTTGGATCATAAGGCTTTTGAAGGTTATGTCCTCGGATGATGTATATTTTTTGACACACTTAACAGATTATTATTTAACCCAATGATGATCACTACATTTCATTATCTAAGTGCCTTGTTTAATATGGATGAAATATTGTTTTGATTTAATTTCAATTTTGAAAATTACTATTTAACACTCGATGCCAATGCATCAACTAAAGTGTTTGAATTTCTTGAAATGTGTTGATATTCAATGTAATCAAATTATCTTTCCAAGAGACGAACCTTTAATTTTTTTTTAACATTGATGGACTTCTAAATGCATAGACACCGTTCAAATGTAATACACTAAGTTGTGAATCTAACCTAACAATCAAACGTCAAATGCAAAATTAAATGGCATCAAATAATAGCTCAATGACTACACTATATTTTTCTATTTTGTTCGTTGTTTGACAATGGAAAATCCCATGAATATAAACTAACTCATCAGTGGGTGAATAGATGAACCAAGTTGCGGAGGATAAATTCCAAGTACTATGACAAGTATCATCAGCAAGAAATGTAAGCTTCCATGAACGTCAAAATCTACAATATCAAGAGTAATAAAAATAAGCAGGAAAAGTAGTGGAAATTCATAAAGAAAAATAACTAATCTATGGAACACACTCATAAAAAATGTAATTAATGTACAAGGAATATCTCCACAAGGTAAATCACGTATAATATCTCTTCAGAAAAATATCATTTATGGGTTGACCTAGAGGGATACCATAATAATCAACTAATTCATAGGCAGCTTTTGGAAATACACGTTTAACAATGTAAGGGCCATGCCACATAGGTTCGAACTTACTATTGCCTAGCTTTTCATGTGCTTGATCGTAAACTAAGACTAGATTTCCTTCTGAATAGACACAAGGATTAACACTTTGATCATATTGTGCCTTCACACATTTTTTATGAGCCTTAGCAGTGAATGCAATGGTGCGACGAGCTTCATCTAATTGTGCTAAGTGTAAAAAACGTGCTTCCTCTTCAAAGGTAGCTGATAATAACTCAATGGCTAGTTTTAATGACGACATTTCACATTCAATTGGTAAAATATATTCCAAACCATAAACGAGTTGGAAAGGAGTAAAACTAGTAGATGTTTTTGCAGAGGTACAATATGCCCACAAGGCTGAAAAACAATGGTATGCAAGTTAGTTTTATGAATGCCGACAATCTGTTTGACCATATTGGTTAAGAATTTGTTTACAACTTTGACTTGACTATTTTCATGTGGGTAATAAGGTGTATAATTTTCATGGTGTAAGTTGAGCTGAGCAGAAAGTTAAGTCATCATAATGTTTCGAAAATGGTTACCATGGCCCATAACAATAGCTTAGCATACACTGAACCTAGCAATTACGTGGTTGAATATGAAAATAACTACAATTTCGTCGTCTCTCTTGAATGTAGGCATCGCCTTGACCCATTTGGTAAAATAATATACAACGAGAATAATATACCCATGCCCCCCGGCTGAGTGAGAGTTACATGCAACGAAATCGATGCCCCATTTTGCAAATAGATTGACATCTATGATTGTGTGAAGAGGAGTGGGAGGGGCATGCCTATTTTGATGTTTTTTTTTACAATTGTGAGATTTGGTAACCGCAATGATACAATATTTAAAGAGTGACGAATAGAAATAACCAACACGCAGTCTCTTTTGGGCAGTGGTGAACCTAGACGCATGACCACCACATGCTCCATAATGGTATTCATTTAAGGCCTTTTCGGCTTCTTCATGGGTTAAACAATGTTGGAAAATATAATTAGCACCACGACGATAAAGAGTATAAACAACAATTTTATATTACTGGGATTGGTATCGAATAATACGATGATGAGATCATGATAGCTCATGATAAAAAGTTTGGGTTTGAAGATATATGAAGATATATCCATACCAAGTATCTAGAGTACTGATTAGAAACAAAGACTCATCAAGAATACGATCTTCTGCCACGGATTCAGTTTCAGTATAGCTAAAGTCACATAATAGCTCAGTAAACACCAATGGTTTCTCTGATTTAGATTTTTCAAACTCCAAATAATACTCTTGTAGGATAAGTATCCACTTAGAGTATTTTTCCCCTAGAAATTGTCTAGTCAAAATATACATCATAGGGTTGCAATCAGAGATCACGGTTGTTTTGCATAATAATATGTAGTGACGGAAACGTTAGACATCTTGCACAACTACCAAGGCAAATTTCTCCACATGTGTGTAATTAAACTAGGTAGGTGTAAGGTTCCAACTCAAATAGTAAATCACATGTTCACTAGTGGATTCATCTTCTTGAACTAATACTATCCCTATGGTGGAATGGGATGCAACTAAATACAAAAAGTAGTCTCGATGGTAATCAATTGGATGAAAAAATGGTGCATAGGTGAGCGCATGTTTATGTGCATCGAAATATTTGTTAGCAAGCCCATCCAAAAAGAATGGAATGCCATTTTTCAACAATCGAGTAAAACCTTTAGTCAGCTTTGCATAGTTCGAGATAAATCGACATAAAACATTTTCTTTCCCTTGAAAACTTTAGAGTTGGAGAAGGGTATAAGGATGAGGTAAATTGATGATTTCCTCTACCTTGAGAGGATCGACATGAATACCTTCCTTATAAATGATAAATCCCAACAATTTTCCTGATTGTACACAAAAATTACATTTGTGTGGATTGAAACAAATATTTTAATGCCTACATCAGACAAACATAGCTCGTAAATGCGTAGGATGATATTGTAATTGCATAGAATGGGTTAGTAAGTCATCTAGGTAGGGTTTCAAAATATGTTTGATATCATGAAATGCATAAGATATGGCCCTCGGAAAAGTAGTTCCTCATTTTTTAAAAACAAAAGGTAGTTTGTGATATGCGAAAGTTCCCCATGGACAAATAAACACAGTTTTGGACTGATCGGCAGTGAGTATGTTTATTTCATTACATCCAGAAATTTTTTCCATAAATGAAAAGATTTCATTTCTGGCATAATCATCAACAATTTGGTTAATGTATGGGGTACGATGATTTCCTTTAGGAAAAGCCTTATTTAAATCCATATAATACACACATACTCCAATAGTTCCCTATTTTTTTTCACTGTAACAATATTGGATACCAAATAAGTTAAAGGAATAGGATAAATAAAACCTAATCGAAGTAGATTTTTCAACCTTAGCCTTAATAGATGCTACTTCTCATGGATGGATTGCACAAAATATTTTTCTAATGGGTTTAGCATCCGAGTATATCTTTATTTCGTGAACTACAATACTAGGATCAATTCCTGGAATTTATTCGTAAGACCAGGAAAAACATTCATGGAATTCCTGGAAGAGGGCTTTGTACATGTTGATTTCATCAATTGAACAAGAATAAACTATATGAATGTTCTCATTTATTCCTGGTTTGACCGAAATGTCAATGGGAATCATTTCATAAATTTTTCCTAAATTCATTTATGAATTCGAATGAAGGATTGACATGGGATTTTGAGATTCAATGGCATATTAAGTCGAAAGGATGGTTGAAATTTCATTCTCAATTTTATAGAGGTTAGGTAGAAAGGATGAATGATGATGAAGATCATCCAAATGTAATTCATATAATGCCAAAATTTCATGAATACTTTTGTCAGTCGAAAATACCTGGTTGAAAGGATCAGAGAAAGGAGTCATTGTTAAACCTGATAAATGAGAAGACTCGTTACTAATCACATTCACTTGATCAGTTTCAATTTATGGGGGATCAAAAAGCAATTTAAATACCACATAAGCCAATTGATACGAACCTAAAGGCATATCACTACCATATATGTCCAACTCAAATTCTAAAGCCATAATCTAAGTGTCTTCTAATGGCATTATGCTTGGTGTAATCATGTTGACATTGGAGATATTAGGAGGAATATTTAGAGGAGGAATAGAAAAAGTTCCCATGAGAGATGAATCCTTAAGCAATCCTACTCCAACATCTTCATAAGGAGCATTCATCTTTCTAACATAAGGGATACTACTCATAGAGGCAAGATCTGAAGTGCAGAAAGACAACTGATCAACTTTCACGATCTTCCCTTTATGGGGGAAGATTATCAATCGAAAGACCAATGAAAC
This sequence comes from Pinus albicaulis, assembly GCA_034641835.2. Taxonomy (NCBI): domain Eukaryota; kingdom Viridiplantae; phylum Streptophyta; class Pinopsida; order Pinales; family Pinaceae; genus Pinus; species Pinus albicaulis. Next base: position 973,124,221 of record CM076584.1, on the reverse strand, counting down.
TACAATTTTCATAGCATAATCTAAAATTCGTCCTAACATAAGGTTGTATTCAAGTGGGGCATCACAACCTCCACCTTAATCGTAATAGTTTTTCCTTCTACCTGTATAGGTAAACCCTGGAGAATTCCAAAAGGGTGAAAACCTCTTCCATCAAAGGCTTTCAAAATTGTGGGTGATTGATTGATTGTTGGAGAACTGAGGGCTTTCCAAAAAATCAAATACATTATACACGTAGATGCTCCCTCATCAATTAGTGTGTGAAAAACTCTCCTGGTTTTGACAAAGACTGGTATTTGAAAATCCATTTGGTGTTGGAGTCTAGGTACAAAATTGTCTAGATTAATGATAATGGTATTAGAGTCTTGGGGGGCACTAGCTCCAATAGATGACAATACTAATTTCCTTTTTGTTGGAAACATTTGTAGTGCTTTAAGGGCCGACATTGTTGAATGTGACATAGGCATATCTTAAAGAATGTTGTAATTCTGAGCAACTCTCGCATGTGGATTGAGTTACGACTTTATAAGAACACCTTTAGGAGGAAGTTTAATTACCATGTCAGAACTAGGGTTCTAGATCTGTAATGTTTCAGAAGTAGGATAATTTGACGTAGGATGTTGACTAGATGACAAATTTTCATTTCCAGTTACAGGATTCTTAGATCCATAATATTTAGATCGCGTTGCAACCATAATTTTGGAGGAAATCATCATGATATCCGCCGATGAGTTGGAACAAGATCCATTATGAGAAATAATTTTATTGTGCTCTGAACAAAATGTATCCTTAAAAAAATCGGGTGTGGGTGAACCTTTTACGAACTTAGTTACCTCGGCCTGATGCGGACATTCTTTTGTGAAATGATCTTCGTCACAAATCAGACAAAGATAACGAGGTTTCCTCTTCTCGTTAGATGGTTTAGTTTGATTTGTTTTATCTTTTGAAGATTTGTTCTATTTGTTTTTACCCTTCCCTTTAATTTTACCTCTGGTTGACTTGGTTTTAGCAGTAGATGAACCTACAATTTTAATTTTGGAAGTATTTTTTAGAGAAGAGTCTCCTTTAGGTGAATCACGTAAAGTGATAATCAAAGTGTAAGATTTACATTTTTTCTTTTTACTCTTGGATGTATTAACTGTATTGATTACGCCATATAAGGCATGAGACCTGGAAGGAGTTGTAGTTACTTCACCAGGGAAAGGTAAATCTCAAATCTTCTCATACAAAGTGCTATACTACATATAAATGGGGTCTAGATATTGGGCTTGAGCGATAACCTTATTTTCCATAACATTGCCTCCTTTGGTTACATATTAAATAATCTTTGGGAGTAAAGACTTAATAAACCATTCAGCCAGAATTTGATCTGGGATAAAAAATTTGACTAAACAACGTCTACATCTCCATTCATGAATGTGATCTCAAATATAAGTAGACATACTTTGTTTGAGTGAGGTCAAAATTTTAGACCCATTATCATAACATATTAGTAACTAAAAATGAGATAAGAAAGCAGTTGTTAAGGCATTGAAATTGTTGAAAGAGGCTTGTGGTAACTCAATGTACCACTTTGCGGCTAAACCAATCAAGGTTCTTTAAAAAAGACTTAATTGAGTGGAATCATCAATTAGAGAGTTGGATGCGCACCAAAAATGATAGGTCATAACATGGTTTGAAGGGTCGCCTCATGATTTTCCTGCGAACTCTGAAAAGGCACTGGGAAACTTAGTAGGCATTTCTGACCAAAAAGGAAAATAATCGGTAGGATAATTTGTTAACCAAGACAAATTTGGTAAATCTAAAGTTGCTATAAAAGCTAACCATCGGTTAGGGTCTTGCTGTGCAAACCGATAACCCTGACGGACAAGTCCGGTACCTAGTGGAGGGTATCCAGGATATCCTAGAATAGCCTGAGAAGTTGGAATATGCATACCTCCAGGGTAACTAGGGTTAGCCATACCAAATTGAGGTTGAGGTGGTATCTGAAATGTGTTACCAGGGTATGGTTTACTCTGGAAAGGAATATTTGGTCTTGTTTGTCCTAATTGATATTGTACCTGAAATGGTGGGCCTTGAAAAGGTTTACCTGTAAATTTTTTCCCTTGAAAAGGTTGACTTGTTTGTGTAGATACTGCAACAGGTTGTCCTAAAGATGTTTGAGGTATATACTGGACCATAAGTCCAAGTTGAAAAATTGTAGTGTGATGGATAGCCTGTGTGGAAGTCGAAATTTACATTTCAGTGATAGTAGAAATAGAGACTTGAGAAACTCCTAGGATGGGTGTTTGAGGAGTATTGGTTTTCTGAATAGATATTTGCACAATAAGTTGGATGGAAGTATGAGAAGTACTCGGGCTAGATTGCTGACTACTTGGCACAAACGCCCCTGGTGTAACTTGAGGTATTCCTTGAATAGTTTTTTGGAATTAAGTATAAACAAATTTCCCAATTGGTTGAGTAGGTTAATTGGAAGGAATTTGTGGGGTAAGCTATAGAGGTTTTTGAGTAAACGAAGGATTCCATATAGTGTTCATTCCCGGATAAGGGGTTCATATTAAATGTTGTGACACATAATGTTTACCATAACCCATTTTAGGCATTGGACCATAACATGGATAATTATTGGGTAAAGGTTTCCCTACAACCATAAGATATGTTCCAATGTAAGGTTTTCCTCCTGGAAGAGTTTGTTTCCCCCTTGGAGGAATGTAGCCACCTAATGGGTTAACTTGAGGGGTATTCCCGGAAAGCATATAAATGTGATCCTGAGTCAAAGTTTTGGTAATAGACTCTGATAAGCTAGTTGACATAGTAGAAGTGTGAGAGGAAAGTGATGCTCCTGAAAAAGTTCCAGTAAGTGACTAGCACCCAACAAGAACATAAGGACCTCCATACAATAGGTTTTCTGAATTAGATGAAAACATAGATGAATCAATAGACACGTTTCCAAAATCCATATTAGGTATACTATATCTAGGTAAAGATTAAAATGGAATTCTGCAACGTGGCTGACTGTAACTAGTTGATTGTGCAAATTCAAGTATCTTAATATACCAAGGGTTTGGTCAAAAAGGGGAAAAAGGTAAATCTAATGGAAAATCTGGTTCACGAAGCTGTAAATCTAATAAAAGTTGACGAGTGGGAATATCTTCTTCTTCTTCAGCGTTAGTAATTTATTCAATGCTAATGAGGCCAAAAGGAATATTCTCAATGATGAGAAGTTTCACTCAAGGTGAACATGGACAAGGAGTGGGGCTATAAGGTTTGAAGGTGTCTCAGGTTATGTAAAATTAGACTCAGGTTTAGAGATTTTCGATTCAGATAATCGTGCATATGAGGCTTCACCAGTGACAGACTCTACTATAATGGCTTCATAATTTACTGGTGGATATTGTGATCAGAAACTAAATTGGGGGAAAAAATTTGCTAAAAATTTGAAAGTGCTCAGAATTTCTCAGAAACTAAATGACTGAATAGGTCCCGTCATCATGATTTCATCACATTTTTTTCACTCAAAATAGAGTTCATATGGGAAAGTTAGAGCATTCTGATCACTTAATTAAACAAGTAAATTTTGTGACATGGATGCTGACTAGGCATTCATACAACCTAGTCAACAAAAATAATATTCCAAGGAATATTCCCCCTAGGTGAACCAGTGAGTTACTAACAAGTGTCATTTTCGGATTGGTTGGTTTGTTATCGCAATTGGATTGGATGTTGGAGGACCAATCAGGTGACAAAACGTGGCTAGCCTGGAGGCTGCCACGTGCCCCACCAAAGGTAGAAATGTTATATAATTTTGTGGGTTAAAAGTTTTATTGAGGCGCCGATGTTCTAGCCTGCAACCTCCCCTCCACCATTTCCAAGACTTACCACTTCCACTACAACATGTTTCTTACATATATATGCCATCCAAATGTATTTAAATTCAACTTTGGTTTATGGCAGAAGGAAATGTGGGCCAGCCTCATGGTGCTAGCCCCAACGCACAGGAGCACACGGCTACGACCATGGCAAAGCTCCAAACCATAAGCGTGGAGTTAACCACTAAAATGGGTTTAATTAACCCATAACCATGTTTTAAATGCGCTAATCCACATGTTAATTCAGATTTTTATAATTACGCCATTAGCACTTAATCGCACCTTAATTATGCTTAAACCTCAACAATCACACTTATCCATGCGGATTAAGTTTGAAGAGTCCACCAAATTTGGCGAGAAATCCATATTTGGTGGAGTTAAATGGAGTTGCTCAAGTTTTAGAGGAGTTTTTTCTAGGAAAATTTGATTGAGCCATAACTTGAGCAAATTTTGACCAATTTTGGCTCAAAAAGAGTCTATCCTAGAATTTTTGGATATTTTGAGCAGTTTGGTGCAGGGTTCAGATGTAGAGGAGCACTTATTGAAGTGATTTTTCCACTTTTAAGATTAAATATACTTAGGGCCACAATGAGAGGAGGCCATGTCTACTTCACCTAAAGACCATTTGCAGAGCCATAAGAAGCTACTTAGGGGTTTTTGGGTCTTCTAAATCCATTGGAGCAAGTTGGAGAGTGATTGGAGCACTGTAGGTGCATGTAATCAGAGAATTTCCCATTAATCCACAGAGGTTCAAGCCACTGGAGCATGTCCAAGGAGACGTAGCCCAGGAGGGGTGAACTCCTTTATCATCTCTGTGTAATGTGTTTGCTGTGTATTACATTTTTTGTAATTTACTTGATGTTCATGTGTTTTTATAGCTAATTTATCTCATTAATTTCTCATAAAAGACACATAAATTTAACAAATAAACCCTCTCATAAGACTTGTTATTTGACTCAATCCTTAAGCACAATTTTCTTTTATACTGATGAGGAAGCTACCACAAGAAAACTGGTTTTCCCATATTCAGATCAAGTTCGTATCAGAGCTTAGTTTAGCTCAGTTTAGCTAATTTTAGCCCAATTTTATCTTAGGGTTTTCCAAGGTTGCTATAAAATTATATATTGGTTTTGCATATGTGCAAGGAGAATTTAACTGTGTCCAAGTTTATGTGTGTAAGTTGAAGAGAGGAGAAGGTCAATATTGAGGACCCAACTCTCAAATCACAACAAAGAAGATTTTTATGCATTACAACTGTGATGAAAGTTTCATCAAGTGATGTTTCTAATCAATCTTCCTTAGAAATACTCCTTGATGAAGAGTTTTTGCAGGAGCTCTTCATCATGAGAGATATGGTGCAAGAAATGGTTGAATATAAGAAGGAGAGCACTACACTTCAAGGGCAGTTAATGGCCATGAACGAGGAGAATCAATAGATTCTTGAAAATATGCATGAGATGGAGATTCAACTCCATAATGTTAAGGAAACCCTATCCAAGTATGTGCATGAAAATGAGGTATGAAAATCAAATTTATCTTCAATTTCCTCCCAAGATGAACATTTTTGTGTTTTTGAAATACACACTAGAGTAATAGGGTTCAAATTGTTAAAAAAAATGGCTATGAAGGTAAATTGTTAGGCAAACATGCACAAGGAATTATAAACTTTGTTATTGTTGAGGGAAGGAATAGGTACATGGGTCTAGGTTTTAGTGAGCAAGAATATGGAGAATGCTCCAAAGCAAAGGAGGCACATGAAGGTGTTCCAAGAAATGATTTCATTACATGTTCATTACCTCAAGTTGTGAAGTTTTTATTCATGAGGAATGCAAAATTTTTACACACACTTTGTAAGAAGATGCTCATAAGAATTCAACAAATAAAAATGGAAAACATGAGGATGTTGAAATATATAAAGCCATGGAAGACATTGTTGTTATTCCAAAGAGAGCCACTACGTCATCAAATTAACCTCCTCAAGAAGGCAACAAAGGTGAATGTGCAAGGTGTTGGATGAATATATCCGTACACGAGAAACTTTCAAAACAAAGGAGACAAAAAGCCAAAGGTCCAATGGACAATGAAAACCATGTTAAAAAGAAGATGCAATTATTTTTCACTCATTTCCATAAGTAGGGTCATATTGTAGAAAAGTGTTGGACTTTGTATCCAACAAGTCATCCATGACATTTTAAGGTGGAGAGAGATTTTGACAAGAATGGAAAAGAGGATTCCGTAGTTGATGTGGGTCAGGATGATACATATGATGAAGTGAAGCTAAAAGAAGTGCATTGAGGTGGCTTGGAAAGAGATGGTTAGAGTTCCTAACCAATTAAGGTCTTGAATTTATTTTGATAATTGATGCAAAAATTTCCTTATTGTTGCATTTCCTTGTTATCTGAATGCATTTCTTTTCTCTTGAAATTATGTTGCATATTACACAAAGCAAGATGTTGGAAAAGTAGAGTTATGTTGACTCACTTAGATGTAACAAAGATGGAAATTTGTAGTTTCAATTTGATGTGGATGCATTTCTTTTTTCTCTAGAATGCATGTTGCATGTTTACACTAGGAAGGTGTTTGAAAGTGGGGTATGTTTACTCACTATTGCTGCAGTGAATTTTGTCATTTCAACTCTTTAAGAACTTGTACATACGAATAGGATTCTTGTACTTGTGATTGTACTTGCATGAGAGTTGAGCATTGTATACATGGATGAGAGTTTGTGTGTGTGAACAGTGGAATTTTTTATAGTTTCATTGTTCTTGAACATGCATGAGTGATTAACTTGTGTTGGTTGCTTTGTTAACATGTATGTTTTCAACTTAAGAGTGTTGATAATTTGCACATGGATGAGTGATCGACTTGTGTTGGTTGATTGATTGTTACATTTATTTCTTATTGAATTGAAACATCCGATTTAGTCTCCAAGGATGAAAGGGAGATGTTGACGAATTGTTGCATGAGATGTGAAATTCTTGTTATTTTGGGAAAATAATCGTCAAGTGTTTTACATGCTTTTGTTCTACTTAAGAGTCAATGGTTTGAAGATGCATGCTTTGTCGACTTGTTTTTGGTCAATGGGTTTGTACACTAAGATGTAAGAATGCATGGCGATGTTCATAGGATGTGAGATTTGTTTCTTTGAAGGAGCAAAAGGAAGAGGTCTTCAATTTGTGTTTCTTGCATGACGTGTTTTTCAAGTTAATGGTTTTTCTTGTGAGAATATGTCTTGGGATTTTTGAAGGTCCACTCTTGAGCGAGAGGCTCATGATTAGCCTTCATTCTCAAATAATGGCATGAGAAACATGTGAATACTAGACAATTATGGAATCAAGAAGCCAAAAGAGGGACAATATGACAAAATATTGTAGCAAAAAAAACAGTCGTTTTGTAGACGATATGATGCATGACACCAAGAAGCGAAAGAGATGGTAAAGACATTCTTCCAGATGTGGAATTTGGTAATGTGGAGGTAAAATAATGGTCATTTCATTTCAAGTGATTGTTGATATTTGAATTCATTTCTATAGTTCACTCAGATGGGCTTAAATTGGAAGAGAGTTTCCAAGGAGAATCTTGCATCAAATGCATGATTATGCAAAGCAAGATCAGGATTCTCAGTGGGAAGTCCATCAATCAAGCTTTCCAAGCACCAAGAGATTTCTTTTGTTACAGCGAGATTTTTTTTGGTAGTCAACAAGCATCCAACAAGGGTCAGTAGCTAAAGGAGGACATTAGTTGAAGTACTAAGCCATTTGCCAGAGTAGGTTTGTCAAGGAACCAACGTGGTTGTAATGAGTATTTTTCAAGTAGAATCACATTGATAGAACCTGGAAAGGTGAAGAGGATTAAAATCTCATCATATAACTGGCTTTTGTCGGTCCAAAAGCCTTTCAGTTGGAAGGAGTGATAAAAAACTAAATTCAGGGAAAAAATTTGCTAAAAAAATGAAAGTGCTCAGAATCAATCGGAACCTAAATGACTGGATAGGTCTTGTCTTCCTGATTCTGGTGCACTTTATTTTTCTCAAAATAGAGTCTGTATGAGAAAGTTAGAGAGTTATAATCGCCTGGCTAAATAGGTAAATTTTGTGACAGGGATGTTGACTAGGCATCCGTACAACCCAGTAGGAAAAAATAATATTCGAATGAATATTCCCCCCAGGTGGACCAGTAAGCTACTGACAAGTGTCATTTATGAATTGTTTGGTTCATTGTCACAATTTGATTGGATGTTGGAGGACCGATCAGGTGATGACATATGGATAGCCTAGGGGCCACCATCTGCCGCCCCAAAGGTCGAAATATTATATAAGTTTTTGGGTCAATTTTTTTATGTAGGTGCTAGGGTTCGACCCTGTGACCTCCCCTCCACCATTTCCAAGACCTACGACTTCCACTACACCATGTTTCTTACATATATATGTCATCCAAATATATTTGAATTTGAATTTGGTTTATGGCGAAAGGAAATGGGGGCAAACCCCAATTCACAAGACCAGGTAGCTAAGACCATGGTGGAGCTCCAAACCATAAACGAGGAGTTAAACACTAAACTAGGTTTAATTAACCCATAACCACGTTTTAAATGCACTAATGCACACGTTAATTCATCTTTTTATAATTGTGCCATTATCACTTAACTATCCCTTAACTGCGCTTAGCCCTCAACTAATCACACTTATCCATGCAGATTAGATTGGTAGAGTCTTCCAATTTTAGTGAGAACTCCATATTTGGTGGAGTTAACTGGAGTTGCTCTAGTTTTAGACGGTTTTTTCTAGGAAAAATTGATTGAGCCATAACTTGAGAACATTTCGACCAATTTTGGCTTAGAAAGAGTCTATCCTAGAATTTTTGGATATTCTGAGTAGTTTGGTGTAGGTTTCAGAGCCAAAGGAGCAATTGTGGAAGTTATTTTTCCAGTTTGAAGATTAGAGATGCCTAGGGCCACCAGGAGAGGAGGTAATGTCTACTTCACCTAAATACCATTTGCAGAGCTAGAAGAGGCTACTTAGGGGTTTTTGGGTCTTCTGAATCCAATGGAGTAGGTTGGAGATCCATTGGAGCACTGTAGGTTCATGTAAGAAGATAATTTACCAATAATATAAAGAGGGCCAAGCCATTGAAGCAGGTCCAAGGAGACATAGCCCAGGAGGGTTGAACTCCTTTATCAGTTCTGTCTAATGTGTTTTTTGTGTATTATATTCTTTGTAATTTACTTGTTGTTTGTGTGTTTTTAAAGAAAATTTATCTCATGAATTTCTCATACAATACACACAAATTTAACACATAAACCCTCTCATAAGAATTTCTATTTGAAACAATCTTTAAGCACATTTTTATTTTATATTGATGAGGAAGCTAGCACAACAAAACTAGTTTGTCCATATTGATATCATCTTTTTCTGAGTATGTTTCAATTTCCTGAATTATATTTACTTCAAAATCAAGATGTATGACAATGGATGATTCAAGTTCTTCTGAAGACTTGAATCTTGTTGATTTTGTCCTTTCAGTTTTAAGTTTCCCCAATTGACTCAGTGTGTATTTAGGGGGTTTCCCCTACATTTTATGTGAATGTCTTGATAATTCAACGACAACTAATTTTAAAACACAAAACCATGAAATTTCAATAAATCACGCCTAATGTATCTAAAAAATGAAAACAAACAAATTAATAGATGCTATAAATTCTAGGATTCAAACCACACATAAAAAATTTCTTTCCATAGTAAAATCACTAGTTGGTGATGAAATCCAACCTCATAGAGATCAATGTGGAAAACTAGTGGATGGAACAAGTTACCCTCACAACCTACTTAATGAAACAGTTTGATGCAAGCAACTTCATTATGACATCTCGAGTGAAGATTGCACTCCAAAAATTCCAAGTGAGTCTAGTCAATGTTTGTTCCAGGTACAATGGGACCTTTCCTCCACCGTCACATTGGGAAAAATCCTAATATTATAGCCACTAAGGTTACTGACTAATACAGTCAAACCCGAGGGGACAGTCCATGGCCAAAACTACACGCAAGGGAAAAGTAACTAAGCTCAAACCCCTGGAAAGCTCCTCGACATGATAAATTTGAGGTTTACTTAACAAGTTACCCAAAGCACCTCGACATGGTAAATATGAGGTTTACTGTTTGTGATGTGTGAAAATATTCTATCTTTACCAATGAAGTAGGTATGATTACTACACTGGGTCCAATATGAACGCGTGATTAAATCTTCTACAACAAGAGCTTCACAGAGAAAAAATGCAACAATTGGATTTTCTCCCTACCGCAAGATACTAATGTTTGTTTATTTGCTTTTGAAATTTAACTGACTTCCCTATTCCAAAACACTAACTTGATCTAAATTGGTGGAATGAACCCTAGAAAATATAAAAACTTATAGATAAAGTTTAATTAGCGTTGTGTCAATTTGGTTGTTACTTACACAAAGGGGTGTGAAACTTGATGATGTTTTGGCCAACTCAAAATATTATAATATATTCAACAATGAATAGGCAATATTTTCACTTGATGAAATCCTAGTTAAGGGAAAGTAACAGGTTCTTTAAAATTGAAAGTGAAAAACTTCTAAAATCCAAAAAATTATTTTTCATAAAGAAACCAATTCACTTTGAAGTTTATTCAATTTGAAAAAACTTTTAAAGGAAAATCGTCCTCTTTAAGCCAAAACATATGATTCTTTTCACAAACAATTACCTTCAATTCCTCAAAACTAATGAAAAACTATAAAAACTCTTAAATTTATGAAATTTTTTTATAAAAACAAAAGTTCTTAAAGAAATATTTAATTAATGATGCCTACAAGTGCATTTTCAATTACTTTAGTTGAAAAAAAAAAAAAAACAATTTTCATTCAACAAACAAAAGCATTCTCACAAAACACTACTTTTTTTAGGCAAACCCCAATTCACTAATCTTGGAAGGTTTCTTTCACAAATGAGAAAAATAAATCACTCAGACAAGAAAGATCAAAACAAATCTGGAATATTTGGAGGAAACAAACAGAAAAACAGTGATCTACAGAGGAAATCTACCTTTTCCAACAAAGAAACCAAAGAAACCAGGGAAAATCCTACTTGAAAAAGTAAAAGGGATGAACTCTAAAAAATTGGCACTAATGTAAACAAAGCAAGCTCACAAACAAGTTCTGAAGGTCGACATAAGAAAAAATGACCAGTTAGAAATTTACAGGTAGACTCTCATAAGAAGGAAATTTATTTTTTTTAAATTCCAGAGGGTACGCAGGTAACTAGTGTAATTCAGTGTGTATGCACACTATGTTACAATGTAGACTCTGCAATATTGCGCTCATTTTATCAAATAGAACTGCGTATGGGAAAGAAATTTTAGAAAAATAAAAACAAGGCATCCAACCTAGAGCATCTAAAAGTTCATTAATTACACAACATTCAAAGACAATCAAACAAGTAAAAGGGGAAAGTTAAAGAAAAGAAAACTAAGAGAACTAAGAATTTTCCCAAGGGAGTCGCCAATTTTTTACCTGGATAAATCCCTCTTGCATACAAGAGCGATCTCGCTAGAATCCTACTGGCGAACTAAAAAGAAACAAACATGAGAATATCTCTTTCATTAAGTTAACAATTTTCAAATTTCTAAAACTAGAAGAAGAGGATGATGCTCTTGCATTTTCAACGAAATTCTTGATCAAGACCCCACACTTTGTCCCAATGAATGTCCTCAATGGTTACAAGAAACTTGGAAACAAAAACATGCAAATAATCAAAAGCAACTACATCATAATAATAATCTAAAAACAAAATTAACCTAATGATCAAGGAGATTAGGAAATGAAATTGTTTTAATTAGTATATGAACACAAACCATTTACAATTCCAAGAAAAAAATACAGTGAGAAAAATTGTCCAAATGTATTATAAGAGAGCAAAGAGAAATTTTACAGCCAAGCCTTGATGTCGTAGAGGTCCAAAAAATCTCCAATCCAAAAATACCAGCATAAGGCTACTCTATGTGAGCTCCCCTAATACTGAAGTCTCACCTCAATTTATAGGAGAAAATGAGGAAGCTTGAGATCCACCAAGGATGGGTGAGATCCAAAATTGAGGGGATTAGGGTTCCATAATCCAAGGGAGTTAGCTCCATGATTGGATGGGTTTGGATCGAACTGATATGACTCAAAGGCTTCCAATTGGGATATATGCACCCAAATATGCTTCTAGAACTTAATTTTATTTTCTACTTTACCTTGATTCAGTTGCATAGTTTTGAATGGAAAACAGAGCACAAAACTGCACAAGGATTCTTAGTGATAACAATGCATGTGCAAATATTGATACCAAAAGCATGCAAGTCATATTTAAAAGTGTAAAGAGTCAATTTTCTAAAAATTCATGGCTTGGTCAAGGAATATGAATGTTTGAATTACAAGGGAGCATGAGTATGGATGGTGATAGATCCATTTTCATTGTCAAGTGTCATGGTGAAAAAATGATGTGTAACACCAAGCATATCCATCGCTGAAACTCCATCAAACTCCAAAGTGTCTTGTATCAATCATATCCATAAATTCACTCCTCAAGAAAACACACCATAATGTGCCTAAGATGTGCATCCCATAATGCATCAAATTCAAGGACACATCCTCACTTCGGCTCAAAAATGAATCAGATACTCTAGTACCACTATAATATGAAGTCTCCAATGGCTTCAACCATCTCCAAATCATGATGAAATCCTGTGTATCATCTCCATCCAAAGCTTTGGAAACCATACCTGACTTGGCCATGAGTTCCATCGCAAGTTATTCCTGCCCTACAAAACATATGAATTTCCTCATAGGTTTTTCATCCAATTATGGTATTGTTTCTCAAAATTGAACAACATCCCCATCAGTCTATCAATAAAATGTATCCATGTCACACTAACAAATAATCTTGCTCAACATCATGCTTTGACACTCCTCCTTGATGCTCATAAGTGGCATCTTCATAAGTGCACCTACATAATAACTACCATGCTCTCATGTCAATGTCCAGGAATTTTGGTTGTCCATCTGTCTATCAAAATTAGACTCAACAAAACTATATTCATCTAGTTAAGTGCCCTTGGTTATCTTAGTAAGTGCCCTTCACTACTGACTCCCCGACTAAAGGTACACCAAAGTTTCCTTCTTGGTTCTACCCATGAAGAAGTCTACCCAATAGTGTGCCCTTCCTCTAATCAGTCCATGAGTCATGTTGGGCACTTACATATTTATCCATATGGCTAAGCATGACCCATCTATGGTAAATTTCATCAAGTTCCACCCTTGTCACGAGCATTTGAACCTTCTAGAACGAGGTCACAAGTTTCCCTAAAATTTCTGCATCAACCAATTCTTAGTGCTTCTTCAATGTACAAGGTCTCATCACAGTCATCCAAGGAAAGATCATCCATGGCGTCATCAAATAATTTATCCATTTTCTCATCCCAACATATGGTCCATCCTCTAAAAGCTCCACTGAAGCACAATTCATATCAATACTTGCATCTCCTTGAGATCTGTCCAAGTGAGTTTCCTCCATAATCAATGCGTACAATGGGTACGATCCTGGTTCAACTTGCTCATCAAATTCCTACTTAATCATTGATACACTTGAAAAATTCTCATCTTAACCTGTCTCGGCGTCTTGTTCTTCCTTATAGCAACTTACAGCTCTATCCTGCTCCATTTCCCAACCAAGTCGAAGAAGTTTCACCTCAACATTCTCTTCCATGACTTCAAGTTCAGCATGAATCCATGAGTTCTATTCTTTCATACGACTCAACCTGTAAAGTCTTAAAGAGGCTCCCTTGGGATTCTTTCCAACTTTCCATGTCTTGTTCTGCAGCTTCAGTTCCAACCAATGTCTTGCCCTTGCCAATGTCTCGAATAATATAAGCCCAAGGTTCAATACCACTTGCAATCCTACAAATATATTCCTGATTACTGAATAATCAATGCAGCTCGACTTGCTCTGATTCAAGCTCTGATACCATTTGTCATGGCCCTATACTTGTGGTGCTCTTTCAACCACGTATAGAGGGTGCGGCACTACTACACTTTTTATTTTAACCAATACTAAAGTGCATATACTACGTCTATCTTTAACACTTAACCATTTTTCCAATCAAGTGTTCCTTAACAATGCAAGGAAATATCAATAATATTCAATATTTAATCTTTCAACAATTAACCATCACAGAAGTATGCCCATACATACTTGGGAGGGGAATCTCCTAAAAATTCTGCCCAATAATAATAATAGTTCAATAATGTACAATTTACAACAATTATATAAGTTTCCAAGCATGTGTAGCCACTTGCACTTCTTTCCAATTCATTCCAACACTTCTGCTCTTAGTCGGGAAACAATGCCTATCAAGAACACCTTAATCCGCTAGAAACCCCAAATTTTCCTTCAAAATATAATTTTTAAGTTTGCTGAAAAGTCGTGCAGGTCGAGTCACCTGGGTCACCTCTTGCACACGTTTTCTCGTCCTTACCTCCTACCATGTAGCAGGGTCACCCGTGTCACGCGTTGCATGAGTCTTCCCAAACCTTACATGTTTGCATTACTCCGCACGTTCTGCATGCAGCTATCGGGTATGACCCGACTCTGCCCGCACCCTAAACACCTTCCACCTGACCTGCGTATTGTTCTGAACATTCTAATCGTGCTGTCAGATATGACCTGACTTTTCCCATGCCCTCAATGCCTTTTTCTCAGTACACTACAAAAAAAAGACCCTATAGCGGAGGTTATAAAGGAGGTTTTTACTGTTATAAAATTGGCCGAAATTGTAAAAAAAAACATTTTCTACAACATTCGTTTTTGGTAACGGAGGTTTTAGCGGACCTTCTAATTAAATTTCAATAAAAATAAAAAAATTGGGCTGCTAGAGGTTATTATAGATGTTTTTTCATCGGTATGCTACTCAAGTGTAAACGCACCAATGTGTGTCATCTAGACGGTAGGCTCGGGGCGGCCGAAGGTGCATGCACCGGGTGCACTGTAGGTGATAAAACACACTAGGTCGTTCTAATTGGTGTTGGGATTTTTGTGGTGCACATAGGTCGTATCAACGCACCGATTCATAGTATTATAGAAACGCACATGTTCATAGTATTATACAAACGCTCCAATGCACAATATTACACAAACACATCGATTGTTCTAATTCATATTTGTATTTGTGCGGTGCCCACAGGTCATACAAACACACTAGTGAGTAGTCTCACATAAACTTACTGGTGCCCAGTATCGCATAAACACACTGATTGTTATAATTTTTATTGGTATTTGTGCGGTGCCCATAGGTCGTACAAATGCATCGGTGAGTAGTCTCACATAAATGCACCAGTGTGCAGTATCACACAAATGCATTGAGAGTTATAATTGGTATTGGTATTTTTACAATGCCCATAGGTCGTAGAAACGTACTGGTGCGCTGTATCATAGAAACACACCAGTGTATAGTAACTGACATGCACCGGTGTTAATTTTGTATTTTTTAGAAACATCGACCTGTGACAATGCAATTATTGTGATTTTTAAAAATTAATTATTCATCAAAAGTCAACACATCTTATAAAAATATTCATATTAATTAAATTTGTATTAATGCATTTGAATGTGATGTTTGGATTAATTTGTTATATCATATCATAATTATTGTGATTTTTTAAAATTCATTATTCATCAAAAGACAACACATATCTTATAACATTATTCATATCAATTAAATTTTTATTAGTGCATTTGAATGTGATGTTTGGATTAATTTGTTATATCATATCATTAAATTTCACATTTCTTCATTATAATATTTAATCATCCATAAATTTAATCAGTGGTGTTACATTTCACAACGACAATGGAGAAAGAAATAGAATAAATTAAAATATATATATGAATAAGATAGTATTTTTCATACAAAATGGGACAGTTATTGGTATCCATTTTCCTTTCAATTGGGACACTATGTCCATTACATTAAACAAAATATCTCATTTCAGAGACAAATATTTCAAAAAATATAATGCCTTGCTTTGATATCCAAACGTAATGATCATCATTCTTTTCTTGAATTGTTGTCACTGCTTGATGTACTTCCATGACTTGGTTTATTTTGAGGAATGCTTGTTCATGATGTTGATTGTTTTCTTCCTATTCACCTTCCATCTACAAACATAAAAATAAACGGTAATGAGTGTATATGCATTGGTGAGAATAATGAAAATTTCAATATTAAATAATATACATCATTTTAAATCGAAAGGAAATGATGTACCATAGCAACAATTGACTCATGAACTATATACATTCTTTCAAAACCTAATTTCATGATATCTTTCAAGATTTCATCTCTTGGGCAATTCCATACTTTGTTTCCTGCAAGTTTTATACTCCATAAAAAATCATATATTTAATATAAAAGAGTTTTTTTCTATTAATTATAGACTGAGCTAAGTAAAACAAGATCGATATTTTCTTACAAATTCCACAATTGATTTCTGATACGCCAACATATACTCACAACCTATATTTAACCCAATGTTAATCAATTCATCTGATGGTTCTTCTTTGTATGTTAGCACCTGTTTGAAAACATTCAATGATGAATGTTGTAAAACAACTTAAAATATAAAAAAATGAAATCTAGTTAAGTTTTTATAAGCATGTAACAATTACTCACAAACTTAGATATCAACCCTTTTCTTCCTTTTCGTCCTACTTTATATGTTGAATGGGTTCCATTTTATTTTTTTTTCTACAAGAAAATACTTGAAAATTAATATTTAATGTTAAATTGTTTATTTATTGTACCTAACGATCGAAAAATTCAATGATTACATATTACATTTGAAGCACGTTGTTGTTGAGATGGCTCCTCCTGCGATGCAATTTTGTCCATTTCTTTGACCATCTCCTTGTACACATTTTTGGACACTACTACTGGCATATTTCTAATATTAGCTCGTTCATCTTTTGAGATTTTCATAATCTTCCTGAAAATGTAACATGACAATAAACTATTTAATTTTGATATTGATATATGAAAAGTAAATATAATAAAAGTGATATTTATAAATGATATATTTATAAAGAATTCTAGAAAAAACATTTAAAGGAATATTGATTTTTGTATTGTAAATGGAAAGAAAATTTATACATTCATTCCACTAGATCCCTCAAACTTTTGTAAAATTTTTGCCCCCTTTCGTTAACCTCCAACACCACTCCAGATGAGCTAAGGAGCAATTCATTTTCATTTTCATGTTCTATTTTTTTATTTTCTTAGAACAATATTCCTTTTCTGAGTTGTTGGTCCCTGTAGAACATTAAACATATAACTTCCATTAATAGATTGTTTGAAACATGTTATATAATAATTTTAAGTATATTATTAATGAAAATTAAAAAAATTAACTCATATTGGATCGATAGTATTTTTTTCATTAACCTGATTCATCCTTTTGCAATTTTTCCATCAAGCTTTTACGCTCTTCTAGTCCTAGACCAGAAATAATCTTATCGGGCTTCATCATTTTGTGGCTCTACATGATACACAGTAAACAATACATATTAGTTAAACTTACATATAGTTCAAAAATAATATTTTTTGTAAAGAATTTACAAAGAAATTACCTTTTTTTCTTTTCTTGATGTGTTATCAGTATTTTTTTTACTTGATCTTTTTTCAGCCATTTCTTTATCAATATTAAACATGTACCATATCATTCATTAATATATTTTATAAATAAATCATCAACATTTTAGGTAAAAAAAATATCAAGAAACCGATGCACTTTTCATGGTGTACACACCGACGTCGGTGCATCGTGTTCTTATAAGCGCACCAAAAAAATAGTATAAAACATCGTATGGGGCTCTGTGTCAACAAGGAGCACCGATGCATTAAATTTTAACCACTGCACTTATTAACACATAAAAAATATAGAAAATCATCTAGTGTTAGTTTTTGTAGCATATGGTGTCATGGAAGGGGCAGTGCGGCCTATTCTTATAAATGCCTTGCGCAAACAAGGGACCGCCGTACGGTGCTCTCTGTCATTAAAGAGACTTGGTGCATTATATGTTACATGGTGCACTAATTAAGACACAATAAAAAACTATTTTTTCCAAACAATACTTGCATGGTGCGCTATGATGAAATAGCGCACTGGTGCCCTATTTTACATATGGCGCAAGGATTAAAAAAAAAATGTTTTTATCAAACAGTACGTGAGTAGTGCGCTGTGATAAGCCAGCACACTGGTGCATGAGGTTATGTAGGGCACACCAATTAAAATAATTCAGTGTTTTAAAAATTCAAGAAAGGGCCAACATGGATTGGGATTCAACTACGCAAGTCGTCCTGTGCATTATATGTCATTCACACACACACACACACACACACACACACACACACACACATATATACAAACCCTATAAATATAAAATGAAAATCCCTAATTCTGAAATCACAGAAACAGGAAGAAGCAAGGGAAGAAACAAAAAGAATGAAGGGTTTAGGGTAAAATAGATTGATTTTTTTAATTAATTAATTAATTTTTTTATTTATTTTTTAATTTTTTTAATTTTTATTTATTTATTTATTTATTTTTATTTTTTTCTGAAGATGAACAACAAATTTAAAGTTTTTACTTACTGTGTAATAAGTACTGCAGAAAATGTAAAAAAATAAATAAAATTTAATCACGAGATCATTTGAAATTTTATGCTATAGGGTTTGAATCACGAGAGGTTTGGAATTCTGATTGTCTGAATAGTTCCGTTCGAGTGTATTTCGTTGCTCCACAATGCTCTCTTGCTCCATGTATGTCTCGTGCAAATCTCTGGCTGAATTTTTTTGAAAAAATAGTGAAATAATGAAAAGTGTTTAGTATTTAAAGAATTGTTTTATGAAATTAGATTTTTGAAAATATTTTGCTACCCATTTTTCAATTTACCATTTTTTTATCACTTCAAAAAAATAAAGTTATGCTTTTTTTATTTGCGGATTTTCGTCACCGGTGCGTCAATTAATAACACCGCATCGGTGTGTCAGTTAATAACATGGCACCGGTGTGCAGTAACTAAAACACACTGATGTGTTATCTGTACCTAAGCACCGATAATAGTAAATCCATTTTTAAGGCACCAAAATTACTTTTAGGTGTGTGCACTAAAATTTATTGTTGATTTTGCTCAAATGCGGGGAGAAAATATCATAATTTTATCGAATGGATGATTCTTCAAAATCCATCTCATTCCATAATATTTATCAAATTCCATCGCGAAGTTCTCCCTATCCATCTCGAGACGTAATATTTACTTCAAATTTTATTTATGTTTTCATTATCTAATTGAATTTATGTTTTTTATCCATGTGAATCAACTTAATAAAATTTATAATGTCTACAAAATTTGTAGGTTCATGTAGATTCAGAATCGCGTTCAGATGCAAAAAATATTCAAATAGCTCCAAAACGTCGAAAGATCTTATCAGGAGTAGCATACCGCAAGGCGCATTTGGTAGACGAAAATGGACAGCTGCTTCACCTTGCCAATTTTAACAATATTGCATCTTCTAGCCACAATCCCAGGACAATGATGGTAATAATAATTGTTTGGTACATTAATGCAATTATTTCAATGTCAAACAAATTAATCATGCATTGTCAACGTTCTTACTAATTGATATCATAGATTTTGTACCAATCATGTTCAAATATATTTTTTGAAATTATAAGGATTCTGGTGATGATGAGCGACCTACCTACCGTCTTCTGTTTCACCACACGAAAATTTTAAATCAAGAGAAGGCTGAATTAAGAGAAAAAAATTAGAGAGCAACAATACCAAGAATGGTTGAACCAACCACCGATTCAATTCCCGCTATGTCTAGATTCACCAATTAGGAATGACTACAACAATAATAGTTCTTCACAAGCTGGCAATGGAGGAAATCATATAGAGGTTGGTATGGATGATTACTTAAGGGATATGACTTCCATGGAGACAATGTTGTTAGATTCATTCCAAAGCGATGATCAGCTAGGGGATGATACTCATATTGCTCACACCTTTTTCGAAAGCCTTAAATTTTCTTCCACCACCCCTCTCTGTGAAACTGGAGATCAGTCAAAGTCTACCCAGTTGGGGACAATGATATTATTGTACAACTTGAAAGAAAATTTTGGCTTGTCAAATGCATGTTTCTTGGAAATTTTGAGGTAAGTTACCATAAAGTCCTCCCTTATATAAATTTGAGAAATATAATCACACAATGAACATTAAAAATGGTCAATTTTATGACTGTTAATAATTATATCGGCATTAATGTACATTTAATATTTTCCATGATCACCAACTATAGGTTATTTAAATATAAGGTTCTTTGGAGTGATAATGTCTTGCCCAGTAGCTGCGAAGAGGCAAAGAAATTGTTGAAAATGTTGGGTGTTCAATACATATCATATCATGCATTTCCAAATGATTGTATTCTATATAGAGGATAATATGAAAACAAAGAGATATGTCTAGAATGTGGGCATGATAGGTATGATAAATAAAAAAAGAAGGTTAAATCACGTGGTCCTCCTTTTAAGATATTGAGGCACATGCCTATAATCTCAATGATTCAAAGGCTCTTATGTTGCAAAGAATTAGTTATGTTGCACAGATAGCATACCTCACACATAAGTGAGGTAGGAGTTATGTGAATCCCAACTGATTCAATAGCCATGAAGCATATAGAGAATACATGGCCCGAAAAATTCAAGGATGAAGTACGAAGTCTACGACTCAACATAGCCGTGGATGGTGTCAACCCATATTCCCTCCAGAACACCAACTATTTTTTTTCACCTCTAGTAGTGATCAATAACAATATCCCCGCATGGTTGTCTGTGAAGAATGAACATATTATGTTGGCTCTCATAGTCTCTGATATAAGACAAGTGAAGAATATGGATGTCTACTTATAACTACTGGTAGATGAATTGAAGGAATTGTGGGAAGAGATAAATGTATACAATGTATGAAGACCCATCGTAGTAGAGAGGAGTTTAATGTTGTATGGCATATGTGCTTACATGACACATGATTATCCAGGCTTAGGAGTTTTCTCTAGTAAATTACATGTTTATTGATTTTTTTATATACGTAACAATATTATTTCGCATATTAGTTATTTAATTCATTGTAATTGTTCTGATCTTCATGATATTATTTAACATGCCATGCATATAAATTGTATTCAATAATCTTGCAGGTCTTGTAACAAAACGATATTTTGGATGTAAACGTTGTGGACCTTCTCTGAAAGCTAGATGGTCCAACGACCTACGAAAGCCAGTGTATGACTGCTCCAGGGTATTATTCCTAGAAGAACACCCTTACAGAAGACCAACATCCACTTTCAATGGTAAACAAGAGAGAACCCAAAGGCCTCCAATAACGACACTAGCTGAATGGCTTAGAGCATATGACGGAGAGAAGGAGAAGGAGTTCATAGAAATGTTCGATACAAATGGGGAGCCTATATTCGATGATCCAGAATTTTTCGAAACCTATGTTGAGAAATTTCCCATTGGGGTGAAAAGGAAATATATATTTTATGACCTCCCATATTGGGAGCATCTTAATATTACCCACTTATTAGATCCCATGCATATATTTAAAAATGTTTCATCTTCTTTATTGAGGAACATATAATCTAAAAAAAGTGACACATTGGTTGTTAGGAAAGATCTTATTACTTCAAAATCTAAAAAGAAACATTGGCCAAGACGATTAGAAAGTACAAGATCAGACACAGGCGTTGGTCTATCTAATTCATGGTATTTCAAAGAAGGTGATGTCCTATGGATTTTAAAAAAGATGATATTTATTTGGCAAAGGAAGTTATAATGGGTGTGAGGGTGCCATCTTCATATAGGTCTTCATTACGGCACTGCTTCACTGTGGATGACCATTTGTCGGGTTTGAAATCACATGACCATTTGAATCTTCTAAGAGTACGTATAATGCCAAAAGCATGATTTTATTAATTTTTAAATTAATAAATTTTATCCCATGCGGGGATCATAAAACATAACTAATTTTGTATATTATTGCATTTGTTTATAACTTTGCAGTGTCATTATCCTTTGTTCATGCGTGGGTGTGTGAAACATGAATTCCCTCAAGACCTAAGACGTGCCATATCTAAATTATCTTCATTTTTATGTTGGATCATGTCAAAGTAGATTCATGTGGCTAGCATTCCACGGTGGCATCAAGAGATAGTTGAGATTGTGTGTATGTTTGAGAAAGAACTACCGACAAGTTTCATGGACTTGCAGGTTCATATTCTAATCCACTTAGTAGATGAGGTTAAATTAGTTGGGGTGGTTTCTTGTCATTGGATGTTCTTATTAGAGAGGTACATGAATAAATTGAAAGGTTTTGTTCGACAAAGGGAAAAACCCGAGGGGTCTATGGCAGAGGGGTACATATCTTATGAGTCTTTCTATTATGCCAGTGAGTACATCAAGCATATAAAAAACAAACCAGGTGCAGTGATTTGGGAGGATGAAAGGGATGAAGACAGAAGAGAAGGGGAGTTTCTCCAAACGAATGGAAAAAAGCGCTTGAAAAAGATTAAGCGACTTATAATTTTTCAAATTTAAACAAAGTATATATTCATGTTGAAATTTGATATAATGTATATTTTGATCTATATGTATTATATAATGTCAGTTTTATTTCATCAACGAATGTAGAAATTGAAACAATCAATAAATTCGTTCTTTACCATTCCGAAGTGACACAACCTTGGGTCGCATTGTGCAAAAAAAAGAGGATGAAATGGGATAGTGACAAGAAAGAATTCCAATGGTTGAATGGTAGAAGTGTGCCTTATCCCGATCATTTAAAATAAAATATGCCAAAAATATTCCCCAACAGTTGGGTTGGTGACCAAGTTAAAGAGAAATACGGTGCAACCGGTCATTACCTGCGTGTTGAAGAGGATGCGCTAAATGTAGGGATTGGGTGTAGCAACTCGGTAATAATATATTTAATTTATATATACATTTGAAACTTAATAATCCAACTTTTAAATGTAATTACATCTATATTTCATATTTTAACTGTTGGGTTATTATGAGATACATGACACGATGATTTTTTAACTTTTTTATAGGTGCTTTTTTTTCCCATGTATATGGGCATATGGATACTATTTTCACACTGAAAATGCCGTTGATCGACACATGACACAAGACTATGGAGTGGAAGACAGGTTCGATCAATCTAGTAGATCTAGCCACCATGATCAAAACTTAGTATGAGGGACGTTAGGTTACGTCAAAAAGATACAAGAGATCATTGAAGTGGATTGCTCTTCTTTCCAATGTGTTATTTTTATGTGCAAGTGGCGGGACACCGTTGATCAGAATAATGTAAAATAAGATCGCAATAGTAGGATGATTTGTATAAACTCTAGAAAGATGTGGGATAAAGCTAAGGAGTTTTCCCCAAACACTGCAACCAAGTGCTTGTTTACCCAGATGTGTTGGATAGGGATTGGTGATTCGTATTGAGACATGAACCTATTTTTTAGAACAATAGTGTTATCATGCCATGCAAGCGGAAGATAATGAGGGTGATCATGAGAACTGAGAGTGATATGGTACATGTGTTATTTCATCAATATTTATACTTTTTAAGATGGGTTTTTATAAAGAATAAGACTCTTTTTTTCAAAACATTATAATATGTATTTTGAATTAATTGTTAATTTTCATTGTGTTAATGTTAAAATCAATATTTCACTTGATAATTTCCAATTATGTTGATCTCAAAAACAATGATGTACTATATAAAGTTCTTTTTTTTTTGTATGTAAGATCATAATAAAATAATGATAATTCTAAAGTACATGAATTTATTAGCATGATTTTCTAAACTGTATTATGTTACAAAAATTCATATTATTCTAGATTTATTATTTTACAATTATTTACAATTTTACAATTTTACGAATTTAAAATTTAAAAAAAAAATCATTTCACATTAATACAATTAAAATTTTACAAATATTTTACATACAATTACAATTAAAATTAGAATTACAATTACAATTAGAATTACAATTACAATTACAATTACAATTTTACAATTTCACATCCAATCACAATTAAAATTACAATTACAGTTATAATTACAATTTTAGAATTTTACATACAATTACAATTACAATTTCTGAATTTTACAAAAATTTACAATTACAATTACAATTTTACAATTTTATATATATGCCATTACAATTACAATTTTACATATATACAATTACAATTAAAAGTACAATTACAACCATTTCACAATAAATTAAATATTATAAATACAATTAAAATTTTACAAATATTTTACATACAATTACAATAAAAATTACAATTACAAATACAACTACAATTTTAGAATTTTACATACAATTACAATTACAATTACAATTTTACAATTTGTCATATATATAATTACAATTAAAATTACAATTACAATCATTTCACAATAAATTAAACATTACAATTAAAATTACAATTACAATCATTTCACAATAAATTAAATATTACAATTGAAATTAAAATTTTACAAATATTTTACATTCAATTACAATTAAAATTACAATTACAATTTTAGAATTTAACATACAATTACAATTTTACAATTTTACAACTCTAGGTACAATTAAAATTAAAATTTCAATTACAATCATGACATAATATTTAATAAATATCATGATCATTTAATATTAAATGAAATAAACATCACGATCATGATAAACATCGTACAAGCATCATATTCGACTAAAAAACACATTCAAATTCGCTAACATCATCTAATCATTGTGATCACGATCATCTAACAAAACACAATTAGCATTGTATAACATCATCAGAACACAAACATCAAATATACATCTCATGTAAAATAATTTCTATCACATACACATCTATCTACAAGTTGCACATTAAATGAGCATATCTAACATGACCTAACAATATACACATCATGATGATCACCAACATGTAAATTAAGTACAACTACAACATGAACATAAAATACATGGACCATACATACATACATACATACATACATACATACATACATACATACATACATACATACATACATACATACATACATATATATATATATATATATATATATATATATATATATATATATATATATAACTGTATAATGTCAAAAATATACAACTTTAATATAAATGTCAAATATCATCTTGTGATACATTATCAATAGTAGTACTAGTCCAGGCATGCTCAGTCAATGTGGTAGCCTCGACAAACTCAGATACATGTCGATTATCATGTGCCTATTGATCTGGTGGTGCCTCATACTGATCGGGATTAACTGTCGGTTGATCATCATTATGACTCGACATGGTCGATGGTCCAACCTGCTCATGACCATGAGTAATGCTGGATGTTATAGGCTTCTGATTCGATGTGGCCGATGGTCTAGCCTGCTCTCCATCATGATTGCTAGTCGATGCTATAGGCTGCTCATCTGTGACGCAAGGTGAATGATGATCACTTCCCTGATCATGATCATCAGATGGTGCATCGTTGCTCACAGACTTTCGATGTACTACATCTCGACCACGCCTATGTCGAAAGGGCCCTCCTCAACCGCATAACTAAGCTTGTAGTTCCTACGACCTGCCACATCATGGTGAACATGTCATGCAGCATGCCTCTCCACATTTGTACCAGCCTAGCATCGGTCTGTATCTCTCTCACAATGGTGGGCTTGACTCCCACCTCTATAAAAAGTGCACAGAGTTGGTCACCCAACTCCATCCTTAATCTACTATCAAGACTACACTTAGCAAAAGGTGGTACAAGTGCACCATGAGGACCAAGTATGTCTGCACCGGCCTAATCCTCGGCATCTGCCATATCATGATCGTCATTAGGATCTACACCTAGATCATTTGGTGGCGCTGCCATATCATCGCCATCAAATGACCTAATTTCTACAATATATATATAAGTACACAACAATAATTATACAATTTCATTAAACAGTTTAATAAAAACAAGTTAAAGAACATGTTAGAATAAATTTAAATAAAATAGTAATACTACCTCTATCATCCGATGGCTCATCATCTATTAAGAGGATGTTGGCACACCCTCGCCAATCCAAACCAACATACGGACAAGGGACCAGAACGAAGGGATGCTCATCAACACTGGCTAGTAACTCCAATGTATCATGCGATATCCTTGCGAAAAACTCTGAATCGCCCCTCTTGGGTATCATCTGTCCCCACATCTACATCCGTACATGCAGCATCGGCCTACGAGAATATCGAACAAAAGCAAGCCTCATCTCTGGAAACCTCTCAAAAAATAAACAAAATAACTTTGAAGCAAAAGGGAAGTTCACCCTCCCTTATGCCTGAGCACGACATTTATCTAAAGCTGTACAGAACTTTTGCAAAAAAATGGCAGACCACGTCACAAGTCATGGCTCCTGGAATAAAATATCAACATAAAATATAAGCAGACAAGTAATGCGTTGCCTGTTGCTGGTATGGTGTGCAATGGTTGAAATCATTAGTGAGAGGCATCTCACCTCCTCTCCACCAAATGAAGCAAGACGTAACTAACCTCTGGAGACATGAAAATTTGAAGGAGACAATATATCTGTGCTAATGTATCTCTAGGAGTACACCAGCTGACTCCCTGTTGCATAGCCAATGGGGACCTCTGGGAACGAGGGAAAATCCACCCGTCTCCTCGATAGACCAGTAATGAAATATATGTCCTCCTCAGTGGGCGTGTACCACTGGTTTGGACCAACTCAAAAAGCCTGTTGGTGGGCATTCCACCTACGGATAAGATGTCACAAAAACACACCATGTCCCTTTAGGGATGTAGCCTCCTCATAGAGCTTGAAGAGGCCTACCTGCCTTAGGAGCCCCTGGGTAGCCTCTATAATAGGGTGAGGGTACGTATCTCTCTCCCTCTCTCATGCCTCCCACAGACAAATATTGGTCCATTTGTCGTTGTTGTTGTTCCCTCTCTTCTCTCCTTTCACGTCGTTGAATTATTGACATATTAAATAAAAAAATTATTAAATGAGACATGTATTTAGGAATATACATATATAATTTTTTTTGAAAAAAAAAAATAGTTGGTGCACCCAAAAAAATAGGCATACACCAATAACTATGCGTCTTTTTTTTTCGCACACCAGAGGTGGTGCACTAGAAAATATTCAGCGCACTGGAGGCGGTGCACCGGCAAATTTTTAGCGCACTGCCCTCCTCACATTGTTACAAGGTCAACAGTACGGTGGTATAATAGACCACACCATTGACTATGTACCATTTTCGGGAGGGCAGTGCGCTGACAAAACTGTATGCCCCGGGGCATATAGTTTAGGAAGCGCACCGCCCTCCTGACATCACTACATAGTCAACGGTGCGGTCATTTACCCGGCCGCACTATTGACCATGTCGAATTTCCGGGATGTTGTGCACTGACAAAATTACCCATCCCGGGGTGGATATTTCTGTCAATGCACTGCATTCTCGAAATTTGACATGGTCAAATGTGTGGCTGGGTAATGGATTGCACCTGCAATTTCCAAATGGGGAAAGCAACAATATGGCTCATAAAATAAAAGCATCAGCAAATATTTAACACATTTAACCATGAGACCAATATGGAGCCATAAAATTATGTATTAGAGTAGCAAATCGATACAAAATAGTGAGGCATAAATCATATACAATGAAGAAACCAACCTCCCATAAGAAATCACTCCCAAATATGAGCTGTTGTTACAATTAAAAATGTCGAAGAGAAACTACAACGCAGTCATATTCGTCATAAATACAGCTAGATATGATACAATGATATAAAAATACTGATATAGGCCCCAATAGAGTCTAGACATACATATCTGGGCACTAGATCATCTTTCCAAGACAACCCAAGAGGGTCTCTGGAAAATGCACACAATGTTCCAATGCAAGCTGCAGCCCTAGGGCTGAAGATATGTTGCAACAACATAAATGAGAAGATATGTATAAATTTGATGTATAAACCTACATATCTTCTCCAACTTATCCTCCGGATGAAATAATGGCTCCTCCACTAAAGAAATCACCTCCCAAAACAACCACTGTAACTACCCCTGCAACTCCTCCCTAAAATAACGCAGATCTGGGCTAAAACTTCATTGTGGGGGATAAATCCTTGTTAGTGTGATGCTAAATCTGTTAATAAATCTCAAGGGGCTTCTTTACGGGCCTTCCAATGGATGGAAACCTTCCTCCACTGTAAAAATAGCTCTGAAAACACCCAAAATGATCGTCCACTACTGCACCCTGCAACACAGAACAATATTCTATAGAAACTATGCTGATGAAGAAAGTTGTAGCTTGGCCTTAAGCATGAGTGTGGAGATAAAGTGCAATTCTCCTCCAAGAGGCCTCTCAAGGAAAGAGATGGTATTCCCGCTCGGGAACACCCTGTGCCAAACAGAACTACAAACCCAACTAAATAGCTGAAGAATGTCAAAATTCTAAATAGACCATATACAAAATAATAAGCCAAAACATAACCAATATGGCTGCCATCCTATTCCTTATATAAGTTAAGAGATTCCTTACCCTTGGCCCCACTCAATTAGGTCACTACCTCCATGCAATCAATCTCCCTCCAAAATTGCATTATTCCTCATTAAATGTCCACTCCTCCATAACAGCGTTGTTGATTTGGTCAAAGTTGACCTATTCAACATGATCCAACCCCTGTTCACACTCAAAGGTGCCTTATTTAGCTACTTAGAGGGTCTCCTTTCACACTTGAAGTGTTTTTATTGCTGCTAAGGAGATTTATAGGCCTCTCCACCCATTTATTCACCTACCTAGTGAAAAAATAATCTATAATATTAAATTTAGCTAAGAGCTAAATTTTAGGAATATTACAGTCCTCCCCTCCAAAAATTTTCTTGTCCTCAAGTAACTGTAAAGGTGGAGAAAATTTCCTCCCCTCCTCTTCTTGTGGCCTCCTCATCAATAGTCCCCACCATTTCTTCAGATATTCTATAATAATTATGTTTCCCAATGGTTCCTCCCAAATGTGTAAGTTGGCCTTTGGTGGATAAACCAAATGACTCTCATCATGTGAAAATTGAAGGTCTATATGGGATCCTCCTTGCTATACAATGGCCTCTTCAGGGTAGGAGTAATGACAAGCATAAGGGATCTCATTCCCAAAGAGGGACTCCCATATCCATGCTATCATCCAAATGAAATGCATCACCTTCCAACATGGTAATTCATAGAAAATTTCCTCCCAAATTTTCATGAAAGGCATATCCCAAGTGCTCCAAGCAATCATATGGCTCACCTTATAAAGAAAAAAGTAATCTACTATAGTGGCCATATCATCTCCCATGCTCCCCTTGAAGCATGACGCATAAATGGTGTGGGAAATTTCATTCCCCATGGACATATCCAAAAATGTGCCTTCTCTCCAATCATGTTCCCAACAAGGATAAGAAAATCATCAACATATGAAATCACAATCAAGGTCCTACTAGCTGCCATCTGTGGTAAAGGAGAAGGAAAATGGTCCCTCATGTGTAACCAGTGTAGTTTTTCTCCTAACTTCCATAGAATATGATATAACAAGTGTTTTCCCCACCACTTGTTTGTTGTGCCATTCTTCTTGCATGCCTGGAAAAGGTGTATGAAGTCTAGTGTCAATGAAGCACACCAGGAAGAATACATCAGCTCCCCAAAATCTTCTAGGGAACAGTCCACATCATCATTTCCCATGGCCCCTAGTAGCTCATGGAGCCCATAAGAAAGACTGTTCCCTCTTGGAGAAATGCCCAGCACATGAGTAGTAAGGAAATGCAAGTACATAGTAAATATATCATGATTCCCATTAGTACAATCCTTACCATACACTTGGTTTAAATCAATGAGGTAGCTCATGGATGAGCTCCCTCTCACACCCAATGAGTAAGGAGGTGGTGTTGATAACTCTTCCCAAGAGTTATGTTTCTCCTCACCCTCCAAAAAATCTATGCACTTCCTCATATGATAGTGCATCTCCTCTTTGAAGTCGTCCCACATGAATCCCTCCAAGATAGTATGGTATGTTCTAATAAAACCAGTGGGATTGGAAAGCAAGATCTCATAGGCTACATGTAGTAGTTTATCCTTGAGCCTGGAGTCTCTAGTCAAGTAGATCTGATCAAGAAAATAAATGACTCCATCAACCACTCTAAACCTCCCATCTATCACTTGCCTGTCAAGAACCTTACATGTGAAGAGGTTCTTGGAATATTCTAGCAATAGTTGGGACTCCTAATATGGATCTAGGCTTCCCAACAATGACAACATTGTAGAAATCTGAAATGAAGTATATGTCAAATCATAACTCCCCTCTTTGACATGCTCAATGCCAAAGTCACATGTTGGAGTAATGTTACCCCATTTTTGATGCCTCTCTTGCAGCTGATCTTTCCCAAGACAAGATTGGAGTACATGGAAGTCAACCTCCTCTTGAACGGTATCTCTCCTCAAAAACTTCCATAGTTTTTCCAATGCATGCAAGAGTGTTAATAATATCTTGTCATATTCATAAATCTTCCTAATGTGTAGAAGTATCATCTGTTGCTCCAAGGCTATGGAGTGTCCATTTGACACCATGCTCATGTCATCATAGATTTCTGAATAATTTTTCAGCTCAAATAGATGAGTGGGAGATCGTAATTTCCATATCAGAAAATTTTTCACCCCTCCTTTGAACCCATCAAAGGTCCTCTACGTTGTGATAGCTCCTCCTAAGGCTTCTTCCCTAGCCAAATGTACCAATGTTGCACCATGTTGAGAGAACTCTTTATTCATCTTCCAATGAGGGGGTCTCCCTGGTGGAATTCCTCCATGTATAGAGACATCAAAATCTGAAGTAGACTGTATAGGTGAGTGGATTTATTTGTCCCTCCCTTCACTGCATAAATTAGCCTCCTTCTTCTGTATATAAACTCCTTGAAATAAACAAGGGTGCATGCTCCCCATCCTTTGTTGTTGATCCACCTTTTCTTCTCCTCCTTTGATCAAGGAGTTACAACCCATCACTATTGTCACAAGATGCTCCTTGGAAAATTTTTACAAAGATGCAAAAGCTCCTCCACTTGAAGAAATAGCCTCATGCCCATCTGCATGTGGTGATGGTTCTCCTCCCAAAGTGACAGCGCTGCTACTTCCTCTCTTCTCCTCCCCCTCATCAATATTTGAGAATACCTCATCAACAATGATAGGCCCTAGGTCTTGGTATTCCCTTAAAAGAGGAATCTCCATGCCTTTCTTTTGAGAAGAAAGCTCTTCCTACAATGGGGATCTTTCCCTTGGAAAGGTATCATACAAGTTTTTATCCCCGTCAATATAAATTTGGAGTGGAGTTGGTGTAATAGATATTTCCAACTCATCCAAAGGTTTTGAATGTTTATGTTTTGCTAGCTCAATCAAGGATGTTTCAGATTGTTTTACATCAAATTTCTTCACTAATCTCTTAGTGAATCTTGCATAAGTAGCTATATTTTCATGATTAAATGAATAATATTCATAAAACCACCAAGTATGAGCCTTACCTTCACAATGCAACAATGCTATCCTAAGGGCTGCCTTTTGTGAAACTTAATGTAGATGCAAATATGAGTCTAGCTGATCTATCCAATCCTTGGTTGTGCATGTGGAGGACCCATAAAAATTTGGTAGAAAGAATATACCCCTTCTACTTCTGTTTTGATTTCTGGGTCTTCTTTCCTCCTTGAGTTGGAAAAAATCTTGGAAGTTTAAGTGCTCCTGGAATCTCCAAGATTGAGATTCATACTCCTGAAGATAATCACTCAAAGTCTCCTCCTTTGGTGCATCTTCTTCCTCCATCTCTCTTGTAGTAAATCTGGGCATAAGACCGTGCTGTGGATCATAATGTGTGGCTGCATGCTCACACCCATCATGAAAAAATATAAGGCTTGCTTCATATTCAAACCCCCTTAGATATTCCCTACACATCTCCCTTCTCATCTTCTTGATATCTCCCTTGATGCTTCGCATAGTTTGAAAAAGAAGCTTTGAGAGCCCCTCTTCCTCCTTTCCTCCAAATAGTGGAGTATTTTCTTTGTTTCTTATGTACATCTCTTCTTATTGAGAGAAACTTCTCCTTATGGTGCCATATTGGCTGAATGCACAGGCTGAGCCAAGATTATGCTTTGATACCACTGTAATATTCCCAAATGGGGAAAGCAACAATATAGCTCATAAAATGAAAGCAGCAACAAATATTTAACACATGTAACCATAAGAACAATATGGAGTCATAACATTATATATTAGAGCAGAAAATCAGTACAAAATAATGAGGCATAAATCATATATAATGAAGAAACCAGCCTCCCATAAGCAATCACTCCCAAATATGAGTTGTTCTTACAATACAAATTACCGGAGAGAAAGTACAACGCGGTAATATTAAGCATAACTATAGCTAGAGATGATACAATGATATAAAAATACTGATTTAGGCCCCAATAGAGTCTATACATATAGATATGGACACTAGATCAACTTTCCAAGAAAACCCAAGAGGGTCTCCGAAAAATGCACATAATGTGCCAATGCACGCTGCAGCCCTAGTGTTGAAGATATGCTGCAACAACAGAAATGATAAGATATGGATGAAGCTAATTTAGAAACCTACAACTCTTCTCCAATATATCCTTTGGATGAAATAATGGCTCCTCCACTAAAGAAATCACCTCCCAAAACAACCATTGCAACTACCCTTACAACTCCTCCCTAAAATAATGTAGATCTGGGATGAAACTCCGCTGTAGGGGATAAATCATCCTTAGCCTACTGCTAAATGTGTTAATAAAGCTCAAGGGTCTTCTTTACAGGCCTTCCAATGGACGGAAACCTTCCTCCACTACAAAACTAGCTCTAAAGACACCCGAAATGATCCTCCACTACTGCACCCTGCAACACAACACAATATTTTGCAGGAACTACTCTGATGAAGAAAGTTGTATCTTTGCCTTAAGCTTGAGTGTGGAGATGAAGTGAAATGCTTCTCCAGGAGGCCTCTCAAGGAAAGAGATGGGATTCCCGCTTGGGAACACCCTATGCTAAACAGCACTGCAAACCCAACTAAATAGTTGAAGAATGTCAAAAGTCTAAACAGACCATGTACAAAATAATAAGCCAAAACATAACCAGTATGGCTGTCAGCCTCTTCCTTATATAAGTTAAGATATTCCTTACCCTTGGTTGCACTCAATTAGGTCACTACATCCATGCAATCAATCTCCCTCCAAAACTGTGTTATTCCTCATTAAATGTCCACTCCTCCATAACAGTGTTGTTGATTTGGTCAAAGTTGACCTATTAAACAAGATCCAACCCCTCTTCACACTCAAATGTGCTTTATTTAGCTGCTTAGAGGGTCTCATTTAACACTTGAAGTGTTTTTATTGCTGCTAAGGAGATTTATGGGCCTCCCTACCCATTTATTCACCTACCTAGTGAGAAAATAATCTATAATATTCAATTTAGCTAAGAGCTAAAATTTAGGAATATTACAACATCGCACTTTTTTTAATTTTAAAAAATAATGGTGCATCATTTAGGTATCGCCCCAGAACCGATGCAAATATTGTTACCACCGGTCGCGGTGTGGCCTGTAAATTTATAGGCAGCACCGCAAACCGATGCGAGCCGAACGGCTCGAGCGCACCACCCGGGATTTATTATTTTTTTAAATAAGGTGAATTCTAATCTCTTTTACAAAAATAATCCCCTAAAAGGTTTAATTATGGAAAAATAAGGAAAATTCCTATACATTTGGTTGTCTATGAGGCA
Organism: Pinus albicaulis; assembly: GCA_034641835.2. Taxonomy (NCBI): domain Eukaryota; kingdom Viridiplantae; phylum Streptophyta; class Pinopsida; order Pinales; family Pinaceae; genus Pinus; species Pinus albicaulis. Next base: position 973,090,357 of record CM076584.1, on the reverse strand, counting down.
TATTGGCTGCAGAATTTGCAAAACTAAAGTTGCCCATAGTTTTGCAAAATTGAAAACGGAGATGGTGGGAAATGGATAGCAGTAGTGCGTGCAACGGGAGCATCGATGGCAGGGCGCCTCACACAAGGTAAATTTGCACCAATGATTGAGAGCTATGGTGCACTAAAAAGTGAAAAATGCAGATTTTTGGCCGTAATTTTTTATTTATTTAACCCTATTCTGGTGCACAGGTTTTACAGGCGCACCGGTACAGTTTCTTAAAATCGCACCAGGTTGTTTCAGTTTTGGCGCAGTTTTTTAAGATGCAATGGTGCACTATAGTGATAAGACGTGCCATGCGGGTTTGTACCAAGTGCACGGTGTCTGAGTGTGCCAATGTTTTGTGCACACCGATGCTTTCTCTAGTTGAACGGACTGGTGTGTTTTAGGATGATAAATGCACCGGAAGAAAACCAACCTCCTCTAGTAGCCTCCGGTACAAACGGATGTTTGGGGTATTTTTATAAGGGGTTTCTAAAAAACATTTGCTATAGGGTATTTTCCTTATAGTGGTACTTCCATTCGGCTCCTGATTTTCACGACTCTACCTATGCTCCAATCCTCTACGTTCAGTTGTCTGTCCACCCAACCTATGGGCTCATCCAATTTGGATGCTTGTTGTTTAAAAAGGAAATCTCTCCAAATGTTCAAAAAAATGAATGCCTTAGCCAACACATCCACCACTTGTATTTATAACACCAAGTGTTGTCCCATATTGCTAAACATCATGACCCCTCGACCTGTTCATGGGTCGGCTTGGGCACATTTTTCTACTTCCTCTCTGTCATGTAAATAACTCAGCCTACACACGCTCACCAACATGATTTCGTCCGATGCCTTGGACTCGCCTACCCGATATAGGCATGTGCCCACCCGGCGCCCACACTAATCACGTTATCCCAAAACACACATCCTTTCCCACTACTATGGGCGTGCCCCTCGCACATCATCACAGGACATGCTTGAGTTGGGTGTTCATCACTCCACGACGCACTCGCCACCACTCGGTCGCATGACTCTAACTTGGAGATGTGACGAACCTGTTGTGATTTAACCTTAGAATCAACATAGACATGTTCATGGTAGGGCATATTTATTCCCATAGAATATTTGGAGAATATCTCAAAATTTGAGTATCATAAAATAGGGGAATTCATTGACATTTTAGTGACCATCAAATTTTAGAGTATTCCCGAATTAATAAAACTAAGTTTAGCCCAGTAATGTATTTTATTGTCTCTTACAAATTTTTGGCCACTTATTCAATCGTGAGTTTCACCATAGTTGTTTCCTAAATGCAGAGAGTTGGTGAATATTTATAGTTGATGGATAAGAAAACAAATAAATATTACTAAAAGTTGACGTCTATAACCATAAAAAAAGAATGAGAAGAGGGCAGAACAAAGTACAATGATGGGTCATCCATGTTGAACCCTTAGTTAAACTGAGGGGGGGGGTGAATCAGTTTAACACATACATGGAATTTTAAAACTTATTTACACCTTCATTTCATGTTCAACTTAATATGTGAGTAGTCTTAGAATGTGAGCAGCAAGTATTAATATAATGTAACAACAGATTTAATATGAGAGCAACAAGTATTAAAAAGATGAGATAAACCATATCAACACATAAAAATCATGCACAGAGACACCAGATATAAGTGGAAACCCATAAATGGAGAAAACAACATCTTATTATTATTGTGATGCAAAGGCAAGCTCCAACTACCTCTCACCACTGATTTTCTGTAGGCACCGACCTATAGGAGGCTCCTACCTCAATTCTGCAAGCTAAAACTTGCAAAGAAGCTCCAACTCCGATCAATTTTCTACAGGCACCAACCTATAGGAGGCTCCAACCTCAATTTTGCAAGCTACAAGTTGCAAGGAAGATCCAACTCCCATCAATTTTCTGCAGGAAGCAACCTACAGGAGGCTCCAACCTCAGTTAGATACAACTGACATCTATCAAGCTACAACTTGATAGGGAAGCTCCAACTTCCTTATTCTATCAAAAGAAAACATTTGTTGATTTACATTGGATATCAGCTCTGTTCTATACCTTCTTTTGTGCTGTCCTCCAGTCTTCAAATTTGTCTTATAGCATCTCTTTCTACTCCTTCTTCTTATCTTCTCTGCCTCAATTCTTCATACTCTGCATACTCTAACCTCACTGTCTCTAACTTTTTGTGCATATCAAGGTGATATCATTTATATAGATTTCCTTACGACTGTTTGTGTCCCTCAAGGAATTCGAAATGGACAACCATGCCTCTTTGCCTTCTGCCTTCTCACTTCTTTTACCCGCTCATTTAGAAAAATATAACAATATGCATTAATTTCAACATTACAATGGGAGTTTTGTTTGCCTCCAGAGACTTGCCAATGCATCAAAAACAATATAAAATCAAGTACAACATTTAAATTCCCATTTTCAGTTACGTATATAAATTTCACTCAGTCTTCTTTCCAACAGTTGGCTTGTTGGTTTTGTCTTTTGTGCTGCTGTGAGGTAAATGTTCTGCCTTCTTCTACTATTCACTGCAATTGTGTAGCTGCAACTATCATATAACTGTTATGCATACTATGTTCACTGTCTTCTGCATATTCTCCAGTTTTCTGTGCTTGTAAACCTGTCAGATTCATTCCTGTGCATATTCCTGTTCATTGTGATTGTGTGTCTGTTGTATATGTATAACTGCGTTACAGTATGTATAATTTTTGATCTGGAAATTTCGATAAACATATCTGGAGGCATTTTTCTTCCAAGGTTCTCCTATGGTTATTAAACCAAATAATCAGTCTTGATTTAGCCCTCATGCAGAGGATTATATATGGTTCAAACCATATCTTAAGCTCACTGTGTTTATAAACTACTCTTTTATCAAAGCCTAAGTGTAGGCTTCGATTATCACATAAAACTTTCGTTATAGGCTAAGCCACTACAGGCGCATATATATGTTTACTCACAACATATATTAACCAAGCATCATATCCTTTCAAGTGTATGGTTCTGTCATAATATACAGGTCGACATATATAAATATTTCCCTGAATCAAGTGTTAAGAGACCTTACCCTATGGAGATTCGAATCAATATTCAAACCTTATTATCAACCCTTTTATATAATTCTCTACGACATATCCACCATGAAGTGCACTGGTCTAGTTATTTCTTTTCTCTATTGAACTCCGACCCATTTATCATTTGAATAAATCACTTAATTGAATAACTCGGGCCCACAGGGTTATTCACCGCATATCACAATTCTTCATAATATATGTTGGTCTATATTACACATAACAAACCAACAATAAATTCTCACTTTTCACATATGTTAACATATATGACGCCTTCAAAATTATAATGAGCCTTTTTCTATTTTCCAATGCGATTAATCACACTTGCGATTGCGATTGATGCATTTGTAAATGTTCCAATGTTCTGCCCTTCCTCTGATGCGATTGATGCATTTGTAAATGTTCATGTTGGGTGTGGAGCCTGATTATCTTGTTTACTTTGTATCACAACATTGGACCCCTGTAGCTTAAAAGGGGCGGCAACGTCGCCCATAATTAATCGTTGTCGTGGGGGGTCCAGGGGGGGTGGCAGCGCTTTTCAGAGCCCCCCCTGGCGGGGGTTTTCGGGGGCAGTGCCCCCGAAGCTAAAAACAAATGTAAAATTGCCTTGTAAAAGTATAATAATTTCTAGTCAATCTGGGCCGTTCATTAGGAAAATGATCTGACGGTAGAAGTTATGTTTAGATTAGGGCTTTTGGCCCTAGAAGGCAACCCCTCACTTTTATGAGGGTATTGGATTGCGACTGTGCATTGTATGTGTATTCTTGGAGTGAGAAATATAGAGGGAGACTATGAGAGAGAACAAAGGATATTGCAACGGATCTGTTGTAGGTTTTGTCTCTTCATTTTTGCTGGATAATAGAAAGGAAGGACTCGCTGTTCGAGGTGGACGTAGCCCAAACTGGGTGAACCACGTATATCTGTGTCTCTATAGTTTTATGTGTTTTGTGTGCTTTTATTTTCCGCATATTTTATGTGTTGCATTGCTCTGTAATATTTAATTTTCTAACAACTGGTATCAGAGCCAAAGGTATATTTGGTTGATAAACTTGTAGGAAAGAAGGGTTCCTGGTTCGAGTGGGAGCAATGGCGGATGATGGTAAGTTTAGGGTTGAGAAATTTAACGGCCAAAAATTCCCACTATGGAAGATGCAGATGGAAGATTAGCTGTATCAGAAATATCAATACCTACCATTGAGCGGAAAAAAAAAGAAGTCAGCGGCCATGATAGACGCGGAATGGAACATTCTTGATAGAAAGGCACTCAGAACAGTACGGTTGTGCCTTTCAGCATCAGTTGCCTTCAATATTTCGAAGGAAACAACAACAGAGGGTTTGATGCAGACGTTGGCAAAACTATATGAAAAACCCTCGGCCTCAAACAAGGTATTTATTATGAAATGACTATTTAATATGAAGATGTCAGAAGGTGGATCTGTTGCAGACCATTTAAATGAATTTAATACAGTTACTAGTCAGTTAAGCTCTGTAGGGGTAAAATTTTATGATGAAGTTAGAGCTTTTTTATTCTTATGCTCATTACCAGAAAGCTGGAATGGTTTAGTTATGGCCATTAGTAACTCTATCTCTGGATCTAGTACTTTAAAGTTTGATCATGTTGTTGGTGCTATCCTTAGCGAGGAAATGTGACGGAAAAGCTCCGATGAGACATCGGGTAATGCTTTGAGTGCATAGTTTAGGGGAAGAAGAATGGAAAGAGGAAAGAGCTTGGGATATCGCAGTAAATCAAGGAAAGACAGATCCAAGTCCAGATCAGGAATATTGTGCTGGAATTGCAGAAAGAAAGGACACCTAAAGAAAGATTGTAGATCTTGGAAGGGAAAAGAAGGAGACACGCAGCAAGAAAACAATCATGAAGCAAATGTGACAGGTGATGTGTTACAATATGCTTTGATTATTTCTTTTGAAAATGTTACTGATTCTTGGGTTGTAGATTCAGGGGCTTCATTCCATGCCACACCTGATAAGAAATATTTTCATGACTATGTTCAAGGATATTTTGGACAAGTTCGTTTGGGTGATGATAAACCCTGTAAAGTTGTTGGAATGGGTAAAGTTCTTGTAAAAAAACAGAATAGAAACCAATGGATACTAAAGGAGGTAAGGCATGTTCCATATCTAAAGAAAAATCTGATTTAAATAGGGCAGTTAGGCGGTGAAGGTTGTGTGACAAATTTCACAGATAAAACTTGGAAGGTCACCAAAGGAGCCCTGGTAATAGCAAAAGGTGAAAAGGTTGGTACATTGTATTTATGCAATGGTATTTCTAACTCTTTTAATGCTTTAACTTCCAAAGGAGTAGATGCAGCATTCTGGCATCATAGGCTTGGACACATGAGTGAGAAGGTGATGAAAATTCTTCACTCAAGAAATTTGCTGCCAGTTTTGAAGAATGTTGATTTGGATTTCTGTGAGAAATGCATTTATGGAAAACAGAAGAGAGTCAGATTTCTCAGAGTTGGGAAAGAAAAGAAGAGCTAAAAATTGGTGCTTGTGCATACAGATGTATGGGGACCTGCTCAGGTATCATCTCTTGGTGGCTCTCGTTATTATGTTACTTTTATTGATGATGCAACTAGAAAAACATGGATGTATTGTATTCAAAATAAATCTGATGTATTTGATATTTTCAAGAAATGGAAATATTTCGTTGAGATTGAGACAGGAAAGAAGTTGAAGCGTCTCAGATCAGACAATGGAGGTGAATATTGCAGCAAAGAGTTTGATAGGTACTGTTCAGAGCATGGAATTCGTAGAGAGAAGACAATTCCAAGAACACCACAAGAAAATGGTGTGTCAGAAAGGATGAACAGAACAATCATGGAGCATGCAAGGTGCACGAGATTGCATGTAGGATTGCCTTTAAAATTTTGGGCAGATGTTGTAGATACTGCTATTTATCTAATAAACAGAGGGCCTTCAAGTTCCTTGGATGGTGGTATTCCAGAGGAAGCATGGACAGTTAAAAAGGTAAACTACTATTTTTTAAAGCCTTTTGGTTGTGAGGCCTTTGTCCATATTAATAAAGAAAATAGAACAAAGCTTGAGGCAAAATCAAAGAAATGTACCTTTATTGGATATGGTGCTAATGATTTTGGTTATCGCTTATATGATGATGAAAATAAAAAAATCATTAGGAGTAGAGACGTAATATTCAATGAAAAGGTCTTGTATAAGAATCAGCTGCAGGAAAAGAAATAGGAAAAAGAAAGCAAGGAATACACGGTTCTTGATGAGATAACTGAAAAATTAAAGGTGCCTCAAAATAATAATAATCAACAACCATAGCAGCAGAAACCACCACAACAGCAACAGGCACCTCAAACACCTGAAAGTGGTGTTAGAAGATCTACCAGGATAAGTAGACCCCCTGAACGATACTCTCCTTCATTATATTATTTATTGCTGACTGATTCTAGTGAACCCGAATGTTATGAAGAAGCAATGCAGGTTGAAAGCAGGAAGAAGTGGGAGCTAGCCATGGAAGAAGAGATGGACTCCTTAATGCATAACCAGACTTGGGACTTAGTCAGGTTGCCCGCAGGTAAAACTACATTGCAGAATAAATGGGTTTACAGGCTGAAGGAAGAAGATGGAGGAAAACAGAGGTACAAAGCTAGACTTGTGGTGAAGGGGTTTGCACAGAAGAAAGGTATTGATTTTGATGAAATATTTTCTCCTGTTGTTAAAATGAATTCAATTAGAACTATTTTAAGTCTTGTAGCAGTGGAAGATTTACATCTTGAACAGTTAGATGTAAAGACAACATTTCTCCATGGAGATTTGGAGGAAGAGATATACATGCAGAAACTAGAAGGATATGAGGTAAAAGGGAAAGAAAAATTGGTGTGCAGGTTAAAGAAGAGCTTGTATGGTTTAAAACAGGCTCCAAGGCAGTGGTATCTAAAATTTGACAAGTTCATGTCTGAACAAGGTTATACTAGATGTCACTTTGATCATTGTGTTTAAATAAAAAGGCAAAATGATGGCAACTATATTATATTGTTATTGTATGTAGATGACATGCTTGTTGCAGGATCTAACATGCAGAAAATAAATGTGCTCAAAATAAAATTGGCAAATTCATTTGCAATGAAGGATTTGGGAGCTGCAAAACAAATCCTTTGTATGAGGATAACTAGAGACAGGAAAAATCGCAAATTAACACTGTCTTAGAATGAGTACATAGAGAAGGTGTTGAAAAGATTTAATATGCAGAATGAAAAACCAGTTAGTACACCTTTTGCTATCCATTTCAAAATTAGTAAGGAGATGTGCCAAAAGACCCAAGAAGACATGGATTATATGTCTAAAGTTCCATATGCATCAGCAGTTGGAAGCTTAATGTATGCAATGGTCTGCACAAGGCTTGATATTGCACATGCAGTGGGAGTTGTAAGCAGGTACATGAACAATCCAGGAAAAGAACAATGGATGGCAGTAAAATGGATTCTCAGATATTTGAGAGGTACCACAAATCAAGCATTATGCTTTGGTGGTTCAAACATTGCTCTATAGATATATGTTGATGCAGATATGGCAGGTGACAGAGATAACAGGAGGAGCACTATAGGATATGTATTTATTGTAGGTGGAACAACTGTCAGTTGGGTTTCAAAAATCGAAAGTGTTGTTGCACTTTCAACAAGAGAAGTCGAGTATGTTGCTGCTATAGAGGCTAGTAAAGAAATGATTTGGTTACAAAGGTTTATGGATGAAGTAGTTAAGAAGCATGATATGGGCACACTATATAGTGATAGCCAAAGTGCTATTCATATTGCAAAGAACTCAGCATTTCATTCCAGGACTAAACACATACATCTCAGGTACCATTTCATATGGTCAGTATTGGAAGATGGAGAGTTGAAGCTGGAAAAGATACAAACTAGCCAGAATCCTGCAGATATGCTAACAAAAGTTGTAACTAGGGAGAAACTGAGAACATGCTCAGTTTCAATTGGTCTTCAAGGATGACGATGAAGATGAGAAACAACCAAGTCCAAAGAGGAGTCATTGTCCAGCAAATGAAGCAGCGGTGGAGTTGCTACAATCAGTCTCCAACTGGGAGATTGTTGGGTGTGGAGCCTGATTATCTTGTTTACTTTGTATCACAGCATTGGACCCCCGTACCTTAAAAGGGGTGACAATGCAGCCATAATTAATTGCTGCCGCCCCCCCCCCCCCCGCCCCCTCCCTCGCCCCCCCCCCCTAGCGGTGGTTTTCGGGGGCAGCACCCCTGAAGCTAAAAACAGATGTAAAATTGCCTTGTAAAAGTATAGTAATTTCTAGTCAATCTGGGCCATTTATTAGGCAAATGATCTGACGATAGAAGCTATGATTAGATTAGGGTTTTTTGCCCTAGAAGGAAACCCCTTGCTTTTATAAGGGTATTGTATTGCGGCTGTGCATTGTATGTGTATTCTCAGAGTGAGAAACAGAGAGGGAGATTGTGAGAGAGAACAGAGGATATTACAACGGATCTGCTGTAGGTTTTGTTTCTTCATTTTTGCTGGATAATAGAAAGGAAGGACTGGCTGTTCGGGGTAGACATACCCCAAACTGGCTGAACCACATATATATATGTGTCTCTCTAGTTTTATGTGTTTTGTGTGCTTTTATTTTCCACATATTTTATGTGTTACATTGCTCTGTAATATTTAATTTTCCAACTGTTCCATTGCGATGCACTTACTCCGATGCGATTGATGCATTTGTAAAAGACCCGATGCGATAATTGCAATCACAACTTTCAATAGAATGCTTCGACGTTATGCTTTTTTCCAATGCGATGGCCTACTTTGATGCCGGAACTCAAACATGTATGAATCGTAGTTCATAAACCCATCGGGTCCACATCGCAATTGGAACTTTTTTTTAACATGTTCCGTTGCCATAATTTTCTCCGATGTGATTCATGAGGGTCCCACCGTATAATTATTTGTTTGTTTTAAGCCCGAACAATAGAACCTTTTGTATATAAAGCGCTAGTAGTATTTACTCAAGGTCTGTGGTTTAGACCATACAGTAAGGTCCTCGGTCCTATCACTTAATATTTTATTAATATACGCTTCGGCCTCCATTCATATGCTTGTCCAAATATTAAAGTCTGCAGCCTTTCAATAGAACGCCTGATCTTTATGACAAAACACGCAATGTCACCCTCCTTTTTATATTATGAGAAAAGGTTAATAGTCGACGCTTCACACCTGAATTATCTCCCATGAAATTTGTGACGTGACTTCCCTTGGATCAATCAGCCTCCGGATCGAATGATCCACAACATTATCGCGTTAATTTGGTCATCGAGAGTTAGCACATAAAATTCACGTGATGAGGGCGTTATTGCCTCGTCGACGTGTCTGATTATTACTGGATCGCTTTTTTTATAAGCGGTTTCGTTCCTGCCCAAAGGCGATGCGAAATAGGCTATTATGGTTTTCCAAAACCACTCTCAGGTTTTGAATAGTTCCTGACTAAGCCTTTACTCTGGTTAACACAGTTCTTTTTATGGCCTCTGTCTCGTTAACTCCGGGCCTAACCTCCACAATATCACTCGACTCACAATAAAACCACAAGTTTCGTCAATGGTAGGGTTTTCCACCTTCGACAGGGTTCTATTACAGAGATTACTCCTACTCAGCTTACGAAGGTTCAACCCTTCTTCACACAAAACCACTCAGTCTCATGGTTCCATTTCTTCATGCATTATCAGCATTTCATTCCGGTTGGCCTTCAATTCTACGAAACGAACTAACTTCTCGTTTATGGATTGCACCTCTCTTCTTCGACTCAGAATCTCACACAGACTCTCACACTCACCCACAGAGCTCGATATTCCTCTTACTGTACTAGATCAAGAATACGTATATAATTCACATAGAATTTAAGTCAATCAAGATACATCCTTTCAGAATCAATTCCTCAATTTTAGAAAGCCTAATATGGACTTCAAAAATCAGAACTTCACTGCCCATAATTTCATAACAGAGCTTGTAATTTCCTTCAAGCACCTTATTCAATCGATGGCTGTAATATCGAATTTTACAGTGGACTCTATGTCATCTATGACTGCAGCTCATGCATTTGTTCAAACACAGCGTCGAAAACCCATAATTGACATTTATTCTTCTATCCCACACAGAAATTAATCAACCTATACACATACATTTCACAGAAGCTAAGCATCCCTCATGTACACAATTCATACAACAAGCCCTTGTGACATTTAAAATTATTCTTCACTACTCTACACCTTGAATAGCTCTTTGCTTCAGTTCACTGCTACCTGCCTTTGCCACCATTTTTCCACTCTGCTTCTTTCTTTGCCATCCCCTTTTCCATCAATGAAAACATTTCCAACAATCCACCCATTAGTATCCTCTTGGAGCTAACACCCCAAAGAGATGAGAGATTGTATGGAGAGTAGCCTTCCATTCATCAATTTCTTGTGCTCTATATTTTCCACTCTTCTCATACTCTTTGAATGCTTCAACAAATGGGCTTCCATGTGATTGATCCAGGTGCCAAACTTGAGCGGGAGTCACGTTGTAAAGTAGAGGAATGACGATGGAAGACCCCTTCTTTCCCTTCTCCGGCATTTGGCGTGTGATAAGAGAGACTTCTCTGAGGCACCATGCATATTCTGCGTAATTGGTGGAGAATATGGGGATGAGGATGCGACTCACCTCAATTGCATGATGTAAGCCTGCAAAGATTTTCGCTCTCCTCTAGAGATGTTGGGTTTCACGAAAAACTTGGGCAGTGAGGGCATGGTGCCAGAAAATAGCAAATAGACGGATCGACGTGCCAGAAAATAGCAAACAGAAAGTTGTAAAATAAAACACCAAAGGTAAAACTAACACTCCTCTGTACAAATTCTTTCTAGAGCAAGTCCTAACCCTGCTAACCCAATAATTGAAGATGTGTCTGATAATCAACTGAATAATAAACAACTTTCCAATACTTTTCCTTGTACAGGAAACTTAGAAGAACCAACAGAAGTAAATTCAGAAACAACTTCAACCCATAATCCCACTCCTGAAAAATAGAAAAACACTGAAGACACAAAAAATAGAGAAAATCCAACTATTCAAAATACTAGAGCTCAAACAGAAAAATATTTCAATCTAGAAGCTGAAATAGGCAAATAAAAGATAGTTGTTCCATTGGCAGAATTAGCTAAACATGATGTCTATAGAATCTAAATCAGCAGATCCCTTAACATTACTGGAATGGATGATTCAATAAATGTTTTTGATGATCAACCCAAATTACTTTTTGGCCTTGAAGCAAATGGAAAACTAGAAAGTGGAGGAACTCCTCCATTTTATGTGAGTTTGAATGTACATGAGAAAATACTTCATAATGCCATGCTTGATTCTGGAGCGTCTCACAATTTAATGCCCAAGGCTGTGATGGAAAGATTAAACCTAGACATTACCAAACCATATAAAGATCTCTTTTCTTTTGATTCAAGTCAGGTAAGATGCTTAGGTTTGATTAAATATTTGTGTGTTACTTTGGTGCAATACCGTGCAAAATCTATTTTGATGGATATAATAGTAGTAGATATTCCTCCCAAATATGGTATGTTGTTGTCCAGATCCTGGGGAGCCAAACTCGGAGGATCTCTTCAATTGGATATGTCATATGCTACTATTTCAGTGTTCGGTCAACCTAAAAGACTATACAGAGAAACCTTGATGAAATATTTAGTCAACAGTTAGGAGAAGCCTGAAAACTTCCCTGTCTACTCAGTACATTCTAATATGGACTCATTCATCCTTTATAATGCTGAATTTGACCTTCCTACTGAATTAGAAGCACCTGAAACAGAAAATGCAAATAAATCTACTGTTCAAATCGAATAAATTTTGGAAAATAAAGAAACGTTAGATATTCAAGAAATACCAGAAAAAACTAAAAAACCAAATCTCCCTGTTAAGAAAATTGCTAAAACACCTGATGAAGATTATGAACATGAAATTCTTTGGAATTTAGAATTTGATGGCTTAGTAAATAAGTTAGGAGCAGGAGCTGGAATTTGGATACACAACATTGAAAATGATCATGCTGAAGGCCATGCTTACAGGTTGAACTTTAGATGCACTAATAATATGGCAGAATATGAGGCTCTTTTGTTAGGGCTTAAACATGTCAAAATATTAGGAGCAATTAGAGTATCTATCATAGGATACTCTGAGTTAATTATTCAACAGATCAATGGTGAATGTTCGACAAAAGACCCCAAATTAAGAGAATACAGAGGAACAGTTGTGGAAATTCTCAACACTTTTCTACAGGCTCAGCTTTCCAAAATTCCTAGAAAACAAAATTTGCATGCTCATAGTCTTTCAATGTTCGCTAGCACTTGTAAATTCCCTTTTGGACCTAATCATCAGTTCACAGCTGAGATTAGAAATAGACCTGTTATACCAAATAATCTTATGAATTTTAAAGTGTTTGTAAATAATAATTATATAAATAATATTTTGACCTTAGAAAATAAATTCTCTAACAGCACTATAGATGAAGACACAACAATCAATGAATCTGATCAAATAGATGAACAAGAAACAGATATTTCAGAAGAGACTGCAATTCAAATGCTTCACCCAACGAAATTCACCAAAAAATATATGCAGGATCTGAAACAAATAGAAGTTGATGAGATTATAGAAGATGAATCTGAAATTATTAATCTGAAAGATAATCATTTACCTAAAGGGTTAACTCCTTTGGAAGATCTTTTTGAATCGAATGAGATTCCACTAAAACCAAAAATGGAACCGTTAAAAGCTGATATTGAAGAATACAATTTGGGAACTGAAGGAAATCCTAAGATGGTTAAGTTATCTAAATCTCTGCTAGCGGATCAAAAAGTTAAATATGTTGAACTTTTAAAAGAATTCCAGGATGTTTTTTCCTGGAGATATGAAGATCTGAAATCATATGATACATCAATAATTCAACATACAATACCTTTGAAACTAGATCAGAAACCATTTAAACAGAAACTTAGAAGAATCAACCTTGTGCTACTACCTTCAATTGAGAAAGAAATTAAAAGAATTTATGAAGCAGGAATAATTGCTCCTATTAGGTTTTCTGAATGGGTTTCTAATTTGGTACCAACAAGGAAGAAAATAGGAGAGATTAGACTATGCATTGATTTGAGAAATTTAAACAAAGTTTCTTTAAAAGATAACTATCCTTTGCCTAAAATGGACCATATCTTACAAAGGGTAGTAGTTTTTTCAAGGATTTCTCTTCTGGATGGATTCTCAGGATACAACCAGATTCTAGTTCATCCTGATGATGAAGACAAAAAATCTTTTACAACACCATGGGGTACATTCAAATATGTCAAGATGCCCTTTGGACTCAAAAATGCAACAACAACCTTCCAAAGAGTAATGGACATTGCCTTTGCCAAAGAAATTCATGATTTTCTGGTCATATATCTGGATGATTTGACTGGTTTTTCCAAGATAGATCAACAACATTTGGACCATCTTAGACAGGTGTTCATAAAATGCAGAAAATATGGTATTTCTTTAAATCCTAAAAAGTCATTGTTTGGTCTTGAAGAAGGTAAACTCCTAGGTCATATCATTTCAAAATATGGCATTATAATTGATCCTGAAAGAATACAAGCCATTTTGCAGATACCTCATCCCAGGAATATTAAAGAACTTCAAGCTTTCATAGGAGAGATCAATTTTTTGAGAAGATTCATTTCTAGTTTAGCTGAATTACTTAGACTACTGACTAACATGTCAAGAAAGGATTTAATTATTAAGTGGATAGTAGAAGCCAAGCAATCATTTGAAGAAATCAAAATGGCTTTGACTAGAACACCAGTTCTTACCAGTCCAAAATTTGATAGAGATTTCATAATTTTTTCATTTGCTTCTGAACATACAGTTGCAGTTGTTTTATTACAAAAGGATGATCAAGGATATGAAAAACCTATAGCCTTTTTTAGTAAAGCACTTAGAGATGCATCATTAAAATACAACATCATGGAGAAAAAAGCTTTTGCACTTGTGAAAGCAATTAAAGATTTCAAAATTTATATATTGTATTCTCATGTGATAGCTTATGTACCTAATGCTGTCCTTAAAGACATCTTAACTGAAGATCGAATTGAAGGAAAAAGAGGTAAATGGATAGCTACCATATTAGAATATGATATTGAAATAAGACCTACAAAACTCATAAAAGGACAAGGTTTGGCTCAACTCATGACTGAAACAAATTGCCAAGCCCTGAATATTAATGAGCTGGATGACGAATAGGAGATGGCAACTCCACAAATCAGTCAGGCCTTTTTAGACTCACCTTGGTATGTTGATATCATTTATGTTTTGTTAAACCTGCAAGCTCCTCCAAGGTTATCCATAACGGAACAAAGATTTTTGAAAATGACATCTTTAAAGTATTGTATTTTAGATAATGTTCTCTTTTGGAAGAATCATGATGGAATTATATTAAATTTTTTATTAAAAGATGAAGCTAACAAGGTTCTCAATTAATTCCATGCAGGAGATTGTGGTGGACACCTCTACTAGAAGTCAACTGTAGATAAGATCTTAAGGGCTGGTTTTTATTGGCCAACCTTGTTTTCAGATGTAAAGAAATTTGTAACTACTTGTCATAAGTGTCAGATCTTTGAAGGAAAAATAAAATTATTACCTTTACCATTCAAACCAATTTCCACCGAGAAACCCTTTAAACAATGGGGCCTGGATTTTATTGGAGAAATCCATCCTCCTTCTTCTGGCCAACATAGATTGATCCTCACTGCTACAGATTACTTTACTAAATGGATTGAAGCAATCCCATCCAGGCAAGCCAATGATTCTGTAATCATAGGATTCTTAGAAACCAATATACTTTCAAGATTTGGCTGTGTTGAGAAAATTATAACTGATAATGCTGCTGCCTTTAAATAAAAAAAGATGATAAGTTTCTGCAATAAGTATCATATCACTTTAAGTTATTCAACAACCTATTATCCTCAGGGTAATCGACTGGCTGAATCTTCCAATAAAAGTGTCATTAATATCATTAAAAAATTATTGGAAGAAAATAAGAAGAATTGGCATAAGAAACTTACCAATGCATTGTGGGCAGACAGAATTACTACCAAAAAATAAATTGGGACCAATCCATATGAATTATTTTATGGTATTGAGGCTATATTTCCATCATCTTTAGGAGTTCCTGTAATGAAGTTACTTCAGGAGGCTCAATTAGAACCAAATGATATTCAGAGAAGAATAAATCAAACAATTCACTTGCAGCAAACTAGAGAAGAAGTGTATCAACGATCCCATGTTTTGCAGGAAAAATTAAAGAAGATGTTTGACAAAAAGACCAAAGCAGAAGATTTTCAACTAGAAGACAAAGTTTTAAGATGGGATTCCAGAAGGGAAGATAAAGGAAGACATGGGGAATTTTATTTCTTGTGGAAAGGACCATACATTATTCATGCTTTGCAAGGAAACAAAACATATTTCTTGAAGAATTTGGATGGTTCAGAAACTGAGGAAGGACCAATCAATGGTCAAATGTTAAAACACTACTTTCATCCTATTTACTAGGATGTTTTGATTTTTTAACATGTACATAGCATATCCTTTGTAATGCATCAGTTTGGAGTGGATAGTGACCGACTGGAGTTGAAGGCATTAAGCTTCAGAAGTTTTACTATCATATATATAATAAAGAAATAAGTAGGAGAAAATTTCATGGTTCAGTCAAAATCATTCTGAGGGCAGCTGATTTGTTGTTCTTTACTTTTAATAAGGAAAAGCCATCCCCAAGTGGAGCCAGTGTTAGACTCCTATACCAATAGGTGTCATATTTCATGATTGACTTGATGGGCTATGTAATATGTTCATACCTTTTTGTTGCAAAGGTTTTCCATATTATTCAAAAAATCAAAAAATTTAAAAAATGTAAAGAGGGTATACACTAAAAGAAAAATCAAAGGGTGAAAAGAATAAAAATGGCCAAAAAGTAAAAGAAAATGAACCCCACCAAAAGAAAGGCCAAGGAAAGTGTGCAAGTCTAAATGCCACTGCTTTTTTCTCTTATGTAATAAACAAATTGTGTGCAACTTGTATCTTATGCCACAATTTATGAATGGTCAAACAGTTTAAGCTTGGCTAGTTCATCTTTCAATTTTTATGTTTTAGAGATAGAGAATAAGATCTGACCAAACTATTTAATCTTGGAAGATAAGTAGATAGGTAGAGTTAATAAAAGGTGCTCAACAGTTTAATCTGAGCCCTTGGATGTAATAAGGTTAGAATTAGATAGGTTTCCACATGTAAAAGAAAAAGTGTGATAAGGGTTTGCCAATCTAAGTTCACCCTAATAAAGAAGAAAAAATGGTAGAGTAAAGTAGGTAGGGTAGGTAGATGTTTTTGCAAAATTACATGTGATGAATGATGGTTCTAAATGTGTTCAATTTTACTTTCATCACAAGTGCAAAGGCAGATACTACATTGGAAAAAGTTCACAACAGAGCAAAGTCAAATTATTAACTTCCCTTCTCATTTTTCCCTAAACATTTCACTAATTTCCCCTAAGTGCTAAGGTATTTGAAAATTAAAGGGCTCAAGGCATTTCCTTGACTTTTGGAGGGACCGGACCCTCGGCCCAATAATTGGAAAAAACCTAAGTACTTAAAATCATTCATCATCACACTCATTTACTTCAAAAAATTCTTCCCTAAGTAAAATCCCATTTTACTTAGGAAAATCATGAGATATTTCATAAAAAACCCTCAAAATCACATTTTATCCTAAGTTTAAGTGATGAAGTGATTATAATACAATTTGCTTCTAAAAACTTCACTTTCTTAGTTATATTAATGTATTTTGAAGTTTACCTTGTCCCCTTGTTATATTAACATTGATTTTATTTATTAACTCCTTATAGAAATGACCTTCTCCTATTATATATAATTCCTTTTATATAATATCCCCAAAACCCATGTATTATGATTTTAACCAAAGTATTTATTCCTAACTCGTTCAAATAAAAAACCCACTTTATACCCCCTTTGGTTAAAATATATCATTATATGTTAATCCCGCCCCCTATGGTAATTGGATTAATATAATTCAATTATCATATAATAAAAATATGAAAAAAATTTAAGCATATAATATATGTGTTTTAAACAAAAATAAATCCGAAGTTTAATTCAAACCAAACTTCGAAATAACCCATCTCTATGTATATTTTCCCCTCACCCGATCACGTTTCCGTTTTTTAAACAAAGGAATTAATTAATCCTCATGATTAATTAAGAACCTAACTCCGCCAATCAAAACGCTCCCGCTGTGATTAATCAATAATAAAACGCGTCGGGCCCGCACCATTAAAACCCTATCATCTCCCTGTGACGTCAACCGTTCGATCGACCCGTTCAATATTAACGGCTGTTGATAATTCCGCTGGCCATCCCCGATCAGAACAATAACGCGCGAAATGACGGTGGTTTTCAAATAGTACCATGGCCACGTGTCATTCGTTCTGTGGAATCGCTGCCCATCCGCTCAATACCGCCTTCCCTCAAAAGCGGTGCGGAAAAAACCGCTTACCACCTTACCCCCCGTGACTCATCTGTCATACATACTGACGTCATTTATTAAAATAATAAAAAATTTGCCACCCTTTTGACTTTGTGAATAAAACAATTCTCCCCGCGTCATTTTCATTATTCTATGAACAACCATGTCCCATGCAGAGAAATTTCAAAAAAGAAACACCAACTGTCAAGCGCCGTTAACTATACTTTGTTGAGGACTATTGCATACCAGTAATCCAGAGTTCATCCGCCTCAACCAGTACCTGTCCAAATTACTGTACATTCCCAAAAATAGGTATTTACCCTAATTTCCACTGAACTCCGTTAGAATCTTGGTTTTTGTTTAAAGAACTCTATACAGAAAACTCAAACAGGATTCTGAATTGGTCTCCCTGAGTTCCTAAAACCACAATTGAATCCCCAAAACCTGAGATTGTGCCCATTTCTTCAAAAACCCCACAATTCAATTCTGAATCCACAAGAACCAGAAATGGAGATTCCCTTGGCTTTAAATGTCACCCCATTGATGCCCCTCACAGAGACTTGGATTATTTATCATTAGTCGACAGACATTTCCAAATTAAAGACCTAGTTTTTAGTGATAGTCCTCTTCGAATTTTTTGTCGCTGCAGAGACAATTATTTGAATGGCTTGGATATGATTGGGTTATGGGAATCTAATCTTCCTAGGTACCTCTTTCCCTCTGTCCATATTTTCCCTGAGATAATCCATTACTGTCATGCAAACTATGATCCCACTCAACGAGAAGTCTTATCTCCAAGTCAAAATGTCCTTTTTCCCATTACTGCTAAGTCTATCAATGAGATGCTACATTTTCAACCTGATCAAGCCCTCACTCCCCTGTCCATGGGAGAATTACTTGAGAAATCCACCAAACTATCCCATGAAGAATTAAGCCACATCTATCAGACCTTTATGTTGCCTGATCATCAGCCTAAAGGCCCTCCCCCTTATGGGTATGCTTTTTTCAATGAGGAGGGTAGACTTGTTTTAGATATGATATCCTTTATAATGGGCTTTAATACCAGTGAATATGTTGACCATTTAATTCTAGTATTATTGTCTATTTTTACCCCTGGACAGCCTCCTGCTGTCAAGTATGACTTTGCATCCTACATTGCAGACAAAATCCATGATCAATTCATGAGATTAGAGAATGAGAAAGTGTTCAAGTATTCTTCTGTCATTTACCATCTCATGCTCTATTACCAGTCAGAAAATTTCCCTTTCTATATCAAAAATCTTGATGCCAAAGGGAATCCTAGGTCTGTTATCTTTTGGTCAGCCATCACTCATAGTTCTTGAGATTCTCCCTATTCCTATAATGAGTTCATTGATCTTTTTATACACCCTGCAACCACCTTGTTGACAGGAGTTTCTCCTCCAAGGCTCAGCAATGAAATCAAGAAAACTTTACATCTCTCAAAACAATACAAAGTTAGTGATTAGTACTCATACCAAAATCACACAGAAGTTAGAATATATGGATGTGAATTATGTTCATTCAAATTTCCAAAATATGTCCCCATGAGACTCTTTGCATTAGAGTATTTAAGGCAGGTGAACAACTATGATATAATTCATTTTTGTAATGCAAAGAATAAGGCTAAAATCTGGATAAAAAGTCAATAAGGTCCCTTTATCTGTAACTCTAGGGATGCAGGGGAAGAAGCTGAAAAGATATTAGAAGACCGTTTCAGATTAGAAAAGAGTTTCTATTGGGTACCTTATGACCCATCCAGCTTCATTTGTGATAAAAGAATGTAAAATAAATCATCACCATACATGCATTAAATAATCCCAGAGATTGAAAAATATGCTAATACAGATGAATGGATAGAAGGAACATTGATAGAGTAGGATAGTGAGCAATTCAATTTAGACAATGTTATGAAATATCTTGAAAAGATGCTTGACCTAGACTCTTTTGCACAGGTACCAAGATCAGAGGTTGGTCCT
This sequence comes from Pinus albicaulis, assembly GCA_034641835.2. NCBI lineage: Eukaryota > Viridiplantae > Streptophyta > Pinopsida > Pinales > Pinaceae > Pinus > Pinus albicaulis. Next base: position 973,070,626 of record CM076584.1, on the reverse strand, counting down.
TCCTCAACTGGAATTTTTCAGCAGAAGTTACAAGAAAACATTGCAGTATCATCTAAGGGAAATGAGAAAGAGGTTGATATACCAGTTAAAGAAACATTCACTATGACATGACAACCTCAAACTTCCAAGGGACAGGATCAAGTACAGGTTTCTTCTGTTCAAACCAATCCAGTAGAAAAGTCAATTTTGCAGACTCCATTAAATGTAGAAAATGGAAAGAAGAGAGATGCTGAAGCTGCTACCCCTCTCATTGGATCTTCACAATAGCCTCAGGCCAAGAGACAGAAATTGATTGAGAAATTGGACAAACATGCTCACAATCAAGCCAGTTCCTCAACCATTTCATCATAAGCAACATTACCTACAGGAAGGAATCTTCATGACAGATTAGAGAATTTGTTTTATCTTGAACATGAAGTAAAACATTTGTTTCCAAATCAGCCTAATTTCTTCAAATATATTGAGGCTGACGAAACATTAAGGAAGCTTCAATAGACCAGAATAGCAGAAGATAAATGGTGGGAAGATCTGTTGGAACTTTTGTAAAAATTATCCTTATATGAAATTTTTCCTATTTACTACAATATAAAGGATAAAGGGATAAACAAAGGTCAAAGAGTATTGGTTCAGTTAAAAGTGTATCAGTAAGAACAAAGAGTATCAGTGAAGCAGGGCAATTAGAACAAAATTATTGAAGAGGACAACAATGAGCCAAAATATAGGTCCTGCCTCCAGCACATTCTCAAAAGGAGGAAACAGCACAACATCAGTTGCTTTTTGTCTTATCTACGAGACCATTTGTCTCTATTTTTATTGTAACTTATTCATGATTCACCCTAGATTACATCTCTTCTTGTTATGAGATATTTCTGATAATTTTTTGCATAAATAATCCCTCAATCGGATTATTGAGGGTGGATTATTATACTTTGATGTAACATTGAATATTTTGGAATAAAGAGCTTTGGAGAAATTTTTTGTGGCAAAACTGGACAAGGAATTGAGGCAGAAGACTTTTCTCAGGATTCATGTGTCAAATGAAGGATCAATAAGTCATCTCTATCCCATGTTTTGAAGTTTTATATCTGTTTACAATATCATCTATGTTTCATTATCTTAATATTTAACGAAAAGGATTAAATCAGAAAGTACTTAGGTGTAATATGATTTCAGTTGTTATTATTCTAAATGTTTTCTTCTAAACTAGTTTAAACAGTGAATTCTCAATTGCTTCTGTTTGTCTAGTTCATACATCTTTGGTTATTTAGTAAAGAATACTTAACTGCTATTTATTGATAATCAATCTATTTCTCTTCTCTTGAATGTGCTGAAAGATTATTTATTGCCTTTCATCCGTTTGAATTCCATTCCATTCACTTTAGATCTATAATTGTTTCTAGTTTGATTATCTTGCCCTGATAAACCATATTTTGTTAAAAAACTTAAGCTAGTGCAGCCAATCCTTTGACTCCATTAGCCCAATGGACTGAAACTACTTGATCTTATTCTCAGCTAAAGAGATCCATCAACCCAAACAAAATCAAAACCTCTAGACTTTATAACTAGCCTAATATTTTCCAAAAAAAAAGCTAAATTTTATAGAGAGAGCCCTCTCTGGGTACAGATTGGTGAGATTCTGTAGCTAAAAGATTGGTTTGTGGTTACCTCGGACCCCTTTCCTCTTTCAACAAATTCAAGGAAAATCTGAGAGATAAAAGAGTGGCGACTCCACTGGGGATCTGAATCATTTTATTGTTACTATTTTTTTATTTATAAACTACAGACGGAACCTGAAGATTAGCCAGGTAGCCTTTGAAATGCTTTTTCTCTGCAATTGCATAGTAAATAAATGCTACTTCAGTCAATCTCCGGTCTAGTTTATAGACTGAACTTTGGTTTCAGACAATCAATCAGTTTCTCTAGTTCAATAAATCTTTGAGAAAATTTTAACCCAAAATCTTAAATTTCTTGAAGAGTTTGTCGAAGTTGTACTTTGATTTTATGTAAAACAAAAAACCAAAAAATATAAAATCCAAAAAAATGGCTTTAGAAAGGACTCATTACACCAGGTCAAATCCTGACCCTAATCCACCACCGATATTTGAGAATCCAAATCTGATTCCCAGAATTCTGAGAAGACAAGAGAGTCAAGAAAGCTCTGGGAGTTCTCGACCTCTTTTTAGATCAAACTCTTGTCCTGTGAAGTTTGTGTATCTTGAAGATGAACCATTTGATGAAAATTTTGAAACTTCTCTATTCGAATTTTTTTTTGAATCTGAGTTGTCCAATCTAGTTCCTGATCCATTATTTCTTGAAGATTTGCAATTTCAATTTATCACTTCACATCTTGACAAACATCTACAAAATTCCATTCAATCTGAGCTAACCTTTGAAGAAACTTCAAACACTTCTGTGATTACTTCAGCTTCCCCAAGTTCATCTTCTTTTCCCCAAACTTCTCAAACAAATACTTCCTCTTCTTGCCCTCCACCCACTACTTCCAGACAATCATCACCTGTTATTCCATTACACCTTCGGATGGAAAACAGATATGCTCCCTTAAGGTTGCCAGGCTACCCTGCTGCTTTTCCTCAAGACTATCAGAGTAAAATCACCCCTTTTGATGGCTCTGGTACTTACACTTCTCAACAACATACCAAAAGGATGACAGATTACTTTGAATTTTATGAAATATATGCCGATGATGTGAGAATGGGAATTTTTGTCCAGAGTCTTATTGGAGAAGTCAGGACATGGTTTAGGGCTCTTCCTCCAAAGAGTGTTGCTGACTTACCAGCCCTCTATAGATTATTTTTAAATAGATGGGAAAAGAAGAAAGATCCTCTTCAAATCCTATAAAACTTTGGAAAATTGAAGAGAGGACCTAATGAAGCAGTGCAATATTATATCATTAGATTCAATGAAGCTTACAATGCTGTTCCCCAAAACCTTATACCTCCTCCAGATTCAGTATTGGTTAAATTTCTTGATGGGTTTTATTCTAACATAACATATTCACTTAGGGAAAGAGCTCCTCAAACTATAGAAGATATGCGAAGCATAATTGTTAGTGTTGAAGCTAACCTGATAGAAAAACGAGCTAGAGCTAGAGCTGAAAGAAGGATGCCTATAAACGAAGAGCCTTCGGCTTTTGAAAGAAAGCTGGATGCAATTATTAAAGGGATGGAAATACTGGGAGACAGAGTATAGAAAATCGAAAGGAAGTCTTCTGGCGATGGTCAAAATGCTGTCAGAAACCCAAAATACTGGAAAAAATGTTCCTGACCAAAACATTAGGCCAACATTCCAGGAAAATTTCGTTGAAGGTTCATCTTCTGAGGAACCAACTGAGGATGTTGAAATAAATAACTTGACTGAAAACAAGAATGAACCAGAAGTTTTCCTATCTCAAGATGATCAAGAAAATCACATTCTTGAATCATTTCAAACTCATTCAGGAGAAACTTTTGATTTTAAGGAAGGATATGAATCAGCAATTTATGAAGTTCATAAAAAATATAATTTGAGAAGCAGACGGATCGACGTGCCAGAAAATAGCAAACATAAAGCTGTAAAACAAGACATTAAAGGTAAAACTAACACTCCTCTTATACAAATTCTTTCTAGAGCAAGTCCTAACCTTGCTAACCCAATAATTGAAGATGTGTCTGATAATCAACTGAATAATAAACAACTTTCCAATACTTTTCCTTGTACAGGAAACGTAGAAGAACCAACATAAGTTAATTCAGAAACAACTTCAACTCATAATCCCACTCCTAAAAAAGAGAAAAACACTGAAGACACAAAAAATAGAGAAAATCCAACTGTTCAAAATACTAGAGCTCAAACAGAAAAATATTTCAATCTAGAAGCTGAAATAGGCAAATAAAAGATAGTTGTTCCATTGGCAGAATTAGCTAAACATGATGTCTATAGAATCCAAATCAGCAGATCCCTTAACATTACTGGAATGGATGATTCAGTAAATGTTTTTGATGATCAACCCAAATTACCTTTTGGCCCTGAAGTAAATGGAAAACCAGAAAGTGGAGGAACTCTTCTATTTTATGTGAGTTTGAATGTACATGAAAAAATAATTCATAATGCCATGCTTGATTCTGGAGCGTCTCACAATTTAATTCCCAAGGCTGTGATGGAAAGATTAAACCTAGACATTACCAGACCATATAAAGATATCTTTTCTTTTGATTCAAGTCAGGTAAGATGTTTAGGTTTGATTAAATATTTGTGTGTTACTTTGGTGCAATACCCTGCGAAATCTATTTTGATGGATATAGTAGTAGAAGATATTCCTCCCAAATATGGTATGTTGTTGTCGAGATCCTGGGGTGCCAAACTCGGAGGATCTCTTCAATTGGATATGTCATATGCTACTATTTTAGTGTTTGGTCAACCTAAAAGACTATATAGAGAAACCTTGATGAAATATTTAGTCAGCAGTCAGGAGAAGCTTGAAAACTTCCCCGTCTACTCAGTACATTCTGATATGGACTCATTCATCCTTTATAATGCTGAATTTGACCTTCCTACTGAATTAGAAGCACCTGAAATAGAAAATGCAAATAAATCTACCGTTCAAATCGAAGAAATTTCAGAAAATAAAGAAACGTCAGATATTCAAGAAATACCAGAAAAAACTAAAAAACCAGAACTCTCTGTTAAGAAAATTGCTAAAACACCTGATGAAGATTATGAACATGAAATTCTTTGGTATTTAGAATTTGATGGCTTAGTAAATAAGTTAGGAGCAGGAGCTGGAATTTGGATACACAACATTGAAAATGATCATGCTGAAGGCCATGCTTACAGGTTGAACTTTAGATGCACTAATAATATGGTAGAATATGAGGCTCTTTTGTTAGGGCTTAAACATGTCAAAAGACTAGGAGAAATTAGAGTATCAATCATAGGAGACTCTGAGTTAATTATTCAATATATCAATGGTGAATTTTCGACAAAATACCCCAGATTAAGAGAATACAGAGGAACAGTTGTGGAAATTCTCAACACTTTTCTACAGGCTCAGCTTTCCAAAATTCCTAGAAAACAAAATTTGCATGCTCATAGTCTTGAAATGTTCGCTAGCACTTGTAAATTACCTTTTGGACCTAATCATCAGTTCACAGCTGAGATTATACATAGACCTGCTATACCGGATAATCTTATGAATTGGAAAGTGTTTGTAAATAATAATCAGATAAATAATTTTTTGACCTTAGAAAATGAATTCTCTAACAGTAGTATAGATTAAGGCACAAAAATCAATGAATCTGATCAAATAGATGAACAAGAAACAAATATTTTGGAAGAGACTGCAATTCACATGCTTCACCCAACTAAATTCACCAAAAAATATATGCAGGATCTGAAACAAATAGAAGTCGATGAGATTATAGAAGATGAATATGAAATTATTAATCTGAAAGATAATCATTTACCTAAAGGGTTAACTCCTTTGGAAGATCTTTTTGACTCTAATGATAGTCCACTAAAACCCAAAATGGAGCCGTTAAAAGCTGATATTGAAGAATACAATTTGGAACTGAAGGAAATCCTAATATGGTTAAGTTATCTAAATCTCTGCCAGCGGATCAAAAAGTTAAATATGTTGAACTTTTAAAAGAATTCCAGGTTGTTTTTTCCTCGAGTTATGAAAATCTGAAATCATATGATACATCAATAATTCAACATACAATACCTTTGAAACCAGATCAGAAACCATTTAAACATAAACTTAGAAGAATCAACCTTGTGCTACTACCTTCAATTGAGAAAGAAATTAAAAGAATGCATGAAGCAGGAATAATTGCTCCTATTAGGTTTTCTGAATGGGTTTCTAATTTGGTACCAACAAGGAAGAAAATAGGAGAGATTAGACTATGTGTTGATTTGAGAAATTTAAACAAAGTTTCTTTAAAAGATAACTATCCTTTGCCTAAAATGGACCATATCTTACAAAGGGTACCAGGTTCTTCAAGGATTTCTCTTCTGGATGGATTCTTAGGATACAACCAGATTCTAGTTCATCATGATGATCAAGACAAAAAATATTTTACAACACCATGGGGTACATTCAAATATGTCAAGATGCCCTTTGGACTCAAAAATGTAGGAGCAACCTTCCAAAGAGCAATGGACATTGCCTTTGCTAAAGAAATTCATGATTTTTTGGTCATATATCTGGATGATTTGACTATTTTTTCCAAGACATATCAACAACATTTGGACCATCTTAGACAGGTGTTCATAAAGGCAGAAAATATGGTATTTCTTTAAATCCTAAAAATTCATTGTTTGGTCTTGAAGAAGGTAAACTCCTAGGTCATATCATTTCAAAATATGGCATTAGAATTGATCCTGAAAGAATACAAGCCATTTTGCAGATACCTCATCCCAGGAATATTAAAGAACTTCAAGCTTTCATAGGAAAGATCAATTTTTTGAGAAGATTCATTTCTAGTTTAGCTGAATTACTTAGACTTCTTACTAACATATTAAGAAAGGATTCAAGTATTAAGTGGACAGTAGAAGCCAAGAAATCATTTGAAGAAATCAAAATGGCTTTGACCAGAACACCAGTTCTTACCAGTCCAAAATTTGATAGAGATTTCATAACTTTTTCATTTGCTTCTGAACATACAGTTGCAGTTGTTTTATTACAAAAGGATGATCAAGGATGTGAAAAACCTATAGAATTTTTTAGTAATGCACTTAGAGATGCATCATTAAAATACAACATCATGGAGAAACAAGCTTTTGCACTTGTGAAAGCAATTAAAGATTTCAAAATTTATATATTGTATTCTCATGTGATAGCTTATATACCTAATGTTGTCATTAAAGACATCTTAACTCAAGATGGAATTGAAGGCAAAAGAGGTAAATGGATAGCTACCATATTAGAATATGATATTGAAATAAGACCTACAAAACTCATAAAAGGACAAGGTTTGGCTCAACTCATGACTGAAACAAATTGCCAAGCCCTGAATATTAATGAACTGGATGACGAACAGGAGATGGCGACTCCACAAATCAGTCGAGCCTTTTTAGACTCACCTTGGTATGCTGATATCATTTATGTTTTGTTAAACCTGCAAGCTCCTCCAGGGTTATCCAGAACGAAACAAAGGTTTTTGAAAATGACATCTTTAAAGTATTGTATTTTAGATAATGTTCTCTTTTGGAAGAATCATGATGGAATTCTATTAAATTGTTTATTAAAAGATGAAGCTGACAAGGTTCTCAATGAATTCCATGCAGGAGATTGTGGTGGACACCTCTACTGGAAGTCAACTGCAAATAAGATCTTAAGTGATGGTTTTTATTGGCCAACCTTGTTTTCAGATGTTAAGAGATTTGTAACTACTTGCCATAAGTGTTAGATCTTTGAAGGCAAGAGAAAATTATTACCTTTACCATTGGAACCAATTTCCACCGAGAAACCCTTTCAACAATGGGGCCTAGATTTTATTGGAGAAATCCATCCCCCCTCTTCTGGGCAACACAGATGGATCCTCACTACCACAGATTACTTTACTAAATGGATTGAAGCAATCCCATCCAGACAAGCCAATGATTCTGTAATTATAGGATTCTTAGAAACCAATATACTTTCAAGATTTGGTTGTCCTGAAAAAATTATAATTGATAATGCTGCTGCTTTTAAGTCTAAGAAAATGATTATTTTCTGCAATAAATATCACATCACTTTAGGCCATTCAACAACCTATTATCCTCAAGGTAATGGACTGGCTGAATCTTTCAATAAAAGTCTCATTAATATCATTAAAAAATTATTGGAAGAAAATAAGAAGAATTGGCATAAGAAACTTACCAATGCATTGTGGGCAGACAGACTTACTACCAAAAAATCAATTGGGACCAGTCCATATGAATTAGTTTATGGTATTGAGGCTATATTTCCATCATCTTTAGGAGTTCCTGTAATGAATTTACTTCAGGAGGCTCAAGTAGAACCAAATGATATTCAGAGAAGAATAAATCAAACAATTCACTTGCAGCAGACCAGAGAAGAAGTGTATCAATGATCCCAAGTTTTGTAGGAAAAATTAAAGAAGATGTTTGACAAAAGGACCAAAGCAGAATATTTTCAACTAGAAGACAAAGTTTTAAGATGGGATTCTAGAAGGGAAGATAAAGGAAAACATGGGAAATTTGATTTCTTATGGAAAGGACCTTACATCATTCATGCTTTACAGGGAAATAACACATATTTTTTGAAGAATTTGGATGGTTCAGAAGCTGAGGAAGGACCAGTCAATGGTTGAATGTTAAAACACTACTTTGATCCTATTTACTAGGATGTTCTGATTCTTTAACATGTACATAATATATCCTTTGTAATGCATCAGTTTGGAGTGGATAGTGACCTACTGGAGTTGAAGCCCGAAGGGAAGGCCCTGAGCTTCAGAAGTTTTACTATCATATATATAATAAAGCAATAAGCAGGAGAAAATTCCATGGTTCAGTCAAAATCATTCTGAGGGCAACTGATCTACTGTTCTTGACTCTTCACAAGGAAAAGCCATCCCCAAGTGGAGCCAGTGTTAGACTCCTATACCAATAGGTGTCATTTTTCATGATTGACTCAATGAGCTATGTAATATGTTCATACCTTTTCTTGTTGCAAAGGTTTTCCATATTTTCCAAAATTCAAAAAATCAAAAATTTAAAAAATGTAAAGAGGGTATACCCTAAAAGAAAAATCAAAGGGTAAAAAGAATAAAAATGGCCAAAAAAGTAAAAGAAAATGAACCCCACCAAAAGAAAGGCCAAGGAAAGTGTGCAAGCCTAAATGCCACTACTTTTTTGCTCTTATGTAATAAACAAATTGTGTGCAACTTGTATCTTATGCCACAATTTATGAACAGTCAAACAGTTTAAGCTTGGCTAGTTCATCTTTCAATTTTATGTTTTAGAGATAGAGAATAAGATCTGACCAAACTGTTTAATCTTGGTAGATAAGTAGATAGGTAGAGTTAATAAAAGGTGCTCAATAGTTTAATCTGAGCTCTTGGATGTAATAACGTTAGAATTAGATAGGTTTCCACATGTAAAATAAAAAGTGTGATAAGGGTTTGCCAATCTAAGTGCACCCTAATAAAGAAGAAAAAATGGTAAAGTAGGTAGGGTAGGTAGATGTTGTTGCAGAATTACATGTTATGAATGATGGTTCTAAATGTGTTCAATTTTACTTTCATCACAAGTGCAAAGGCAGATACTACATTGGAAAAAGTTCTCAGTAGAGCAAAGTCAAATTATTAGCTTCCCCTCTCATTTTCCCCTAAACATTTCACTAATTTCCCCTAAGTGCTAAGGTATTTGAAAATTATAGGGGCTCAAGGCATTTCCTTGACTTTTGGAGGGACTGGACCCTCAGCCCAATAATTGGAAAAAACCTAAGTACTTAAAATCATTCATCATCACACTCATTTACTTCAAAAAATTCTTTCCTAAGTAAAATCCCATTTTACTTAGGAAAATCATGAGATATTTCATAAAAAACCCTCAAAATCACATTTTATCCTAAGTTTAAGTGATGAAGTGATTATAATACAATTTTCTTCTAAAAACTTCACTTTCTTAGTTATATTAATGTATTTTGAAGTTTACCTTGTCCCCTTGTCATATTAATGTTGAATTTATTTATTAACTCCTTATAGAGATGACCTTCTCCTATTATGCATAATTCCTTTTATATAATATCTCAAAAACCCATGTATTATGATTTTAACCAAAGTATTTATTCCTAACTCGTTCAAATAAAAAACCCACTTTATACCCCCTTTAGTTAAAATATATCATTATATGATAATCCCGCCCCCTATGGTAATTGGATTAATCTAATTCAATTATCATATAATAAAAATAAGAAAAAACTTTAAACATATAATATATTTGTTTTAAACAAAAATAAATCCGAAGTTTAATTCAAACCAAACTTCGAAATAACCCATCTCTATGTATATTTTCCCCTCGCCCGATCACGTTTTCGCTTTTTAAACAAAGGAATTAATTAATCCTCACGATTAATTAAGAGCCTAACTCCGCCAATCAAAACGCTCCCGCTATGACTAATCAATAATAAAACGCGTCAGACCCGCGCCATTAAAACCCCATCATCTCCCTGTTCCGTCAACCGTTCGATCGACCCGTTCAAGATTAACGACTGTTGATAATTCCGCAGGCCATCCCTGATCCGAAAAATAACGCGCGGAATGACGATGGTTTTCAAATAGTTCCATGGCCACGTGTCATTCGTTCTGTGGAATCGCTGCCCATCCGCTCAATACCGCCTTCCCTCAAAAGCGGAGCGGAAAAAACCGCTTACCACCTCCCCCCCATGTGACTCATTTGTCGTACATACTGACGACATTTATTAAAATAATACAAAATTTGCCACCCTTTTGACTTTGTGAATAAAACAATTCTCCCTGCGTCATTTTCATTATTTTGTGAACGACCACATCCCATGCAGAGAAATTTCAAAAAAGAAACACCAATTGTCAAGCGCCCTTAACTATACTTTGTTGAGGAATATTGCATACTAGTAATCCAGAGTTCGTCCGCCTCAACCAGTACCTGTCCAAATTACTGTACATTCCCAAAAACAGGTATTTACCCTAATTTCCACTGAACTCCGTTAGAATCTTGGTTTTTGTTTAAAGAACTCTATAGAGAAAACTCAAATAGGATTCTAAATTGGTCTCCCTGAGGTCCCAAAACCGCAATTGAATCCCCAAAACCTGAGATTATGCCCATTTCTTCAAAAACCCTGCAATTCATTTCTGAATCTATAAGAACCAAAAATGGAGATTCCCTTGGATTTAAATGTCACCCCATTGAACGCCCCTCACAGAGACTTGGATTATTTATCATTAGTCGACAGAGATTTCCAAATTAAAGACCTAGTTTTTAGTGATAGTCCTCTTCGAATTTTTTGTCGCTACAGAGACAATTACTTGAGTGGCTTGGATATGATTGGGTTATGGGAATCTAATCTTCCCAGGTACCTCTTTCCCTCTGTCCATATTTTCCTTGAGATAATCCATTACTGTCATGCAAACTATGATCCAACTCAACGAGCAGTCTTATCTCCAAGTCAAAATGTCCTTTTTCCCATTACTGCTCAGTCTATCAACGAGATGCTACATTTTCAACCTGATCAAGCCCTCACTCCCCTGTGCATGGGAGAATTACTTGAGAAATCCACCAAACTATCCCATGAAGAATTAAGCCACATATGTCAGAACTTTATGTTGCCTGATCATCAGCCTAAAGGCCCTCCCCCTTATGGGTATGCTTTTTTCACTGAGGAGGGTAGAGTTGTTTTGGATATGATATCCTTTATAATGGGATTTAATACCAGTGAATATGTTGACCATTTAATTCTAGTATTATTGTCTATTTTTACCCCTGGACGTCTCCTGCTGTCAAGTATGACTTTGCATCCTACGTTGCAAACAAAATCCATGATCAATTCATGAGATTAGAGAATGAGAAAGTGTTCAAGTATTTTTCTGTCATTTACCATCTCATGCTCTATTACTAGTCAGAAAATTTCCCTTTCTATATCAAAAAGCTTGATGCCAAAGGGAATCCTAGGTCTGTTATCTTTTGGTCAACCATCACTCATATTTCTCGAGATTCTCCCTATTCCTATAATGAGTTCATTGATCTTTTTATACACCCTGCAACCACCTTGTTGACAAGAGTTTCTCCTCCAAGGCTCAACAATGAAATCAAGAAAACTTTATAGCTCTCAAAACAATACAAAGTTGGTGATTGGTACTTATACCAAAATCACACAGAAGTCAGAATATATGGATGTGAATTATGTCCATTCAAATTGCCAAAATATGTCCCCATGAGACTCTTTGCATTAGAGTATTTTAGGCAGATGAACAACTCTGATATAATTCATTTTTGTAATGCAAAGAAGAAGGCACAACTCCAGATCAAAAGTCAATTAGGTCCCTTTATCTGTAACTCTAGGGATGCAGGGGAAGAAGCTGAAAAGATATTAGAAGACCATTTCAGATTACAAAAGAGTTTCTATTAGGTACCTTATGACCCATTCAACTTCATTTGTGATAAAAGAATGTAAAATAAATCAACACCATACATGCATCAAAGAATCCCAGAGATTGAAAAATATGCTAATACAGATGAATGGATAGAAGGAACATTGATAGAGCAGGATAGTGAGTAGGTCAATGTAGACAATGTTATGAAAGATCTTGAAAAGATGCTTGACCTAGACTCTTTTGCACAGGTACCAAGATCAGAGGTTGGTCCTTCCTCAGCTGGAATTTTTCAACAGAAGTTACAAGAAAACATTGCAATATCATCTAAGGGAAAAGAGAAAGAGGTTGATATACCAGTTAAAGAAACATTCACTATGACAGAACAACCTCAAACTTCCAAGGGACAGGATCAAGTACAGGTTTATTATGTTCAAACCAATCTAGTAGAAATGTCAATTTTGTACACTCCATTAAATGTAGAAAAGGGTAAAAAGAGAGATACTGAAGCTGCTACCCCTCTCACTGGATATTCACAACAGCCTCAGGGAAAGAGACAGAAATTGATTGAGAAATTGGAAAAACATGCTCACAATCAAGCCAGTTCCTCAACCATTTCATCAGAAGTAACATTACCTACAGGAAGGAATCTTCATGAAAGATTAGAGAATTTGTTTTATCTTGAACATGAAGTAAAACATTTGTTTCCAAATCAGCCTAATTTCTTCAGATATACCGAGATTGATGAAACATTAAGTAAGCTTCAATAGACCAGAATAGCAGAAGATAAATGGTGGGAAGATCTGTTGGAACTTTTGTAAAATTTATCCTTATATGAAATTTTTCCTATTTACTACTGTATAAAGGATAAAGGGATAAACAAAGGTCAAAGAGTATCGGTTCAGTTAAAAGTGTATAAGTAAGAACAAAGAGTATCAGTGAAGCAAGGCAGTTAGAACAAAATTACTGAAGAGGACAACAATGAGCCAAAATATAGGTCCTGCCTCCAGCACATTCTCAAAAGGAGGAAACAACACAACATCAGTTGCTTTTTGGCGTATCTACGAGACCATTTGTCTCTATTTTTATTGTAACTTATTCATGAGTCACCCTAGATTACATCTCTTTTTGTTATGAGATATTTCTGATAATTTTTTGCATCAATAAGCCCTCAATCAGATTATTGAGGGTGGATTCTTATAATTTGATGTAACATTGAATATTTTGGAATAAAGAGCTTTGGAAAAAAATTTTGTGGAAAAAATGGACAAGGAATTGAGGCAGAAGACTTTTCTCAGGATTCATGTGTCAAATGAAGGATCAATAAGTCATCTCTATCCCCTGTTTTGAATTTTTATATTTTTTTACAATATCATCTGTGTTTCATTATCTTAATATTTAACGAAAAGGATTAAATCGGAAAGTACTTAGGTTTAATCTGATTTCAGTCATTATTATTCTAAATGTTTTCTTCTAAACTAATTTAAACAGTGAATTCTCAATTGCTCCTGTTTGTCTAGTTCATACATCTTTGGTTATTTAGTAAAGAATAATTAACTGCTCTTTATTGATAATCAATCTATTTCACTTCTCTTTAATGTGTTGAAATATTCTTTATTGCCTTTCATCCGTTTGAATTCCATTCCATTCACTTTAGATCTATAATTATTTCTAGTTTGATTATCTTGCCCTGATAAACCATCTTTTGTTAAAAAACTTAAGCCAGTGCAGCCAGTCCTTTGACTCCATTAGCGCAATGGACTGAAACTAATTGATCTTATTCTCAGCTAAAGAAATCCATAAACCCCAAAAAAATCAAAACCCCTGGACTTTATAACTAGCCTAATATTTTCCAAAAACAAAGCTAAATTTTATATAGAGAGCCCTGTCTGGGTACAGATTGGCTAGATTTTGTACCTAAAAGATTGGTTTGTGGTTACCTCAGACCCCTTTCCTCTTTCAAAAAATTCAAGGAAAATCTGAGAGATAACAGAATGAACGTTCAACAACCAATTGTCCCTGGGCTGTCAAAAGACCCATATCTTCATTTAATTGGCACGTGGATGATATTTCTGCTTATACACAAAAGCATGCGAAGACGCAATCAAAACATAAAACTAGCCGATCTCAAATATTAATTGTTGTGGCTCTGAGTCCTCATCACACCTGGCTCCTTATTGCAGATTGCAGATCACAAAAATTCACTCTTAACTGTCGCGAACATGGGTAAACATAAATCCTTGCAGGCATGATGTGCGATGGCATGGTCACGTCGCAAATCAAATAACATATGTTGCCACACTTTATGGGAAAACATAAATGTTAGAGACTATTGTTATCACAAAATTACACTTGATTGGCTGCTGATCAGACAACTCTATGTAACTATTTCAAACAAGTTTTTGACTGAAGCTTAGCCTCTTCAATCTGAGAGGGCTCTCTCAAAGGGTTTTATGATATTCTATAATGATAGTACTAGATGGCTAACTCTATATGAAAAGTAACTTGATTTTTGTGTATGCAGGTTGAAAAGAATGCAGGCTTGCAACCATTGGGCTTATGGAGTAAAAAATCAGTGATTTCAGTGACAAGGTTTCTTGACATGGAATTTGAGGCAGATAAGGGTCTTTAACAAAGGTAAATCACACATAGAACATAGGGCAACATAGTCATTCCACTAATAAAGGAAGTTAGAGCATAAACATATGAATCTAAGTATTAAATATGAAATCTACTGTAAGTGGTAAAAATAAAGATATAGATTAGAAAGACATTAAAAACTCCATGAGAATCTCAGGTCTCTCAAGAAGAAGTCCTCTGTATTACTGATATAATTCAAATTACATGAAGTAGCAGTATGGTGCAAAAAAATTCCAACCCTTTATAACTTCGATAATATGCCTTTAAATAAACCTTCTTAAATCAGGCATAATCTGCCTCTTGGTTAGATTCATCGACCTCTTCCTATGACACCTCATATAACAAAAAAACATGTCTTTTAACAAGAAAATGACAGCTACACCGTAAAGATGACTTTTCCTAATAGGACTCCAACTCCTATTTATTACATCAGTCTACCTTATCTTTAAAACAGTTACATATCAGTGACAACTAAGCATCACATGTTTGAATAGGCTATGAAATATCTCATCACTACTTCACATATAAAAAACCCTCCAAATCATGTGGAACAAAACACTATTTTTTAGGAGTACAAGACATTATATTCAATGAAAGCTTTAACTGATAAGATGTCTCCACTGCATTGTATTCAAGTCATAAATTTTTGGTGGTAAGGTCCCTTGAGTTGTTGGATGTGTCCATCTGTCCAAACCTCCCACTAGGATGCTTCAAAACCTTCAAAAATAGCTCGCTCCGAAAACGAGACTATTTCGTAGAGAGATTTCGTAGCGTCCAAAAAATAGCTTTTGAACCTATAAATTTTTCTCTTTGACTATTCTAGGGTGTTAAACAAGAAAAAAATAAGATGCTACAGAAATTTTCATAGCTTTTTCCTGGCTTTAAGCCTAGGAAATGCTGCAAAACTGTGAAAAACTATAGAAATTCCAAATTTTAACAATGTCCCAAAAAATTGACCTCCAGTTACAAAAACTTGGTCTTTAACATTCCATGAACCTTCTAAAACATAATCAATCTCAACTTAAGACCCTTGAGGTGTTTCTTCTTTAGTAATTACCAGTTGAGCTATGGGCTCCTCAACCACAGTCATTTTTAGCCCTTCTTCTCTAGCTCCTCATGGATCAACTCCAGCTGTTGTTCTAGATCTTTCACTTCATATTTTAGTGCTTTGTTCTTAGACTGTAAGTGCAGGTTCATATTTCTGATATGTTTCAACTCTCCTCTCAATGGCTTAGTCCATTTGATCAATTTCTCTGTGTTCTCCAAAGTCTTTGACACACTTAGGACCTGTTCTTCCCAAATTTCTTTCATCTTCTCAAACTGTACCTTCTCAACCTTGTGCTTCCTTGCCTCTTTCTTCAAGACTGATATTCCATCATTTTCTAGCTTCAACTGTTCTTTAAGGACCTCAATATATATTTTTTCAATGATTTTCTCTTTTCCTTTCCTTTGTTTAATGGCTGATTCTTCTTTTGCAGGTGATGAAAGGTTAATGATGCTTGGTGGTGGTTGGACAGTTTTAGTGACTTTTTGAGCTTCTTTACTACTTTCCAAGACCTTTCTTGCATGTCTTGTCCTTGGTTTCCTAGCTTGAAACATAAATCCTACATCTTCGCCTTCAAACTCTAACTTCTTGGCTGATTTTTCTTTCTTGAGCTTCTTTCCTCCCTCATCTATATCTTTAGCTTGGACTATGGGAGTTTCCTCAATATCAATAGCATGTAGAATGTCTTCTAAGTTACCATTAGCCACTGTTTGGCTTCTTGTAAATCTTTTGTTGCCTTGTTTGCTCATTGTTGGCTTTTGTTTTGTAGGTCTAACTTTAGGTGTGTCAGCTTTCTGCAATGGTTCTGTCTCCATGACCACTGGCTCAACTTGCTCAAATGGATCAACCTACTCTGCTACTGAAGGTGATGGTATATCTCTAGGTTTAGCAGTTCTTTTAGGAGTGATGGCATCCACTTCAAAACCACTGACAAATAGAAATGATGACTATTCTTTGCCTAATCCTTTTAACTCTTCTAATACCAGTAGCTTGATTAAACCATGATGAAAAAGTGAGGTTTCATTTCCTTCAGATTTAGCTTGAACTTTGTCTGACATTTTAGCTAAGCTTCTGTATAAGTAAAAAGGTAAATCAAGAGACCTCTTACCAACAAAATGTAGCAGAAGCCTGAAATGGTATGAGTAAACCATGTGGTACCTTCTTTCACAAGTGAAGTATTTTTGAATGATTAGCAGCAACTTTGAGAAGTCATCTTTCATGTAGCTCCTTGGGATGGAATTTGTGAGATCAATCTCACTATGCTCTGGCTTAATAAATTCCTTAAATTCCTACATAGTGGACTTGAAACCTTTGAACCATTGTTCTCCTCCTCTAGGAATTCATGTTGTTGCTGCAACAGTCTCTGGTGTTACAGTGAGGTTCATCATCCCCACCTTTCAATCTGTCCCATTGAAACTGATGGCAAACTCCTTAGAAACCTACACATGACATCCTTGCAATCTTTGGAAAAATTGCAAATGCCCTCTTCTTCTGAAAACATCTGAGGCAGTTGGGTCTTCATTTAGAAAATTCATGTCTGATGGCTCATATCTAAGACTGGCCTCCTTTGTTGGTCTTCCTCGCTGTAGCCATGGTGCTTTTATACCTTCTTTGCCTCTCTTGATCATTGAAACATGCAATTGCTTGAAAATGCCAGCAACCAGCTTGGCTTGGTAGAACAGCTCTTCAGAGCTCAATGACATGCAAATATGAAGCGGGGAATGAAAAAGACTCAATTGGGAAAGATTTTAAAGTTTCGATGACAACTCATGCCTTCCTCATGACTCATACATGCTAAAAACAGAAGTGATGACCAGTGTACTTTGATTTGACCCTAACTAACTCGAAAGACATTCACCCTAACACTTCTAATAATTAATTGAAACCTAGCACCTAATTTCAAAAGACAGACAGGAATACCTCTTTTTGTAGTGTACTTAGTGTATTTCTTGGCAGTTTCGCTACGAAAGTATCAGATCAAGTTTTGTAGCCAAAATTGTGTTTTTACTGTGCAATTCTCTATGAAAATAGGAAATCTTGGCTAAAATGACCTTTTCAAATTTATAAGCTTGGGAAATGGAATATGTTAGGACATAATGACTGATGTGACATGAAAATACTTGAATGGGGGTGGGTTTAGACCTTACGATAGGCTAATATGAAAAATTTAAATTTTCCTAATGAACTTTATGACCATACCTTTAACAAATGAACTTGTAAAACTATGTCAAATGATGTTTCACTTTTTCTGAGTGATAACAACTACGATGTGTGGTAGCACGATCACATTTCACATCAGATAACTTATCTTGTGGATGGTGGAAGGTAAGTGGTAAATATTGCGAAGTGTTCTCTACGGTTGGTTAAACGTTGGTAAGTGCGGTAAAAGAAATACAAGGAAATAAGGCGCAAAACAATGTTTTGGCTCATGTAGTAAGGTTAAGGTAAGTCCCATCGGATATTGCATCAGCAGATGAATAACATAAGGTGAATGGATTAAATGGTAAAAAAAAAAACTTGCGATTGCACGTTACAGGAAAAAGGTAAGTCAATGCGGTAGATGGAAATAAATGTAGGGTTAAAGGCTCGGGTACTCTGTTGATATTTTGCGTGGATTGCATGAAGAAACCTCTAGTTCTTTTCATCTTCTACTGTCCTTATATGCACCAAAATTATGAAATTGTGGGTTTCTATCGTTTCTCATTCATGGCTGTGGTTGGGGGTAAAATTCCAATACTCCTCCTTTAATCACAACTGACACCATCAGTCATTCCTAGAAATGCTCTGAGATACTCAAAAATCTTATGTGCTAATGGCTTTGTGAGGATATCAGAAAACTATTCCTCTGTCCTGTAATGCTACAAAAAAATCTCACCATTATAAACCAATTCTCTTATAAAATGATATTTTGCATCAATATGATTTGTTCTCTTATGGAAAAAAAATTTATTTGACAATGCTGTTGTTGAGACATTATAACAATAAATTGTGGTTCCTTTGTCTTTCTCATGACACAAATCTCTCAGCATCCTTCTCATCCATACTGCTTAGCATGCTACTGTTGTTGCTGCCACATATTCTGCTTTTGCTGTTGATAAAGAAACTATTGGTTGCTTCTTGGAAGCCCATGAAATGGCTCCCGATCCTACATGAAACACATAACCATATGTGCTCTTTCTATCATCTACACATCCAACCCAATAATTGTTAGTGTAACCAATCAATTTAAAATTATCAGTTCAGGAGTATATAACACCATAATCCTTCATTCCATTCACATACCTCAGAATTGTTTTGGCTGCTTGCCAACGTGTCTCCTTTTGTGTCTCCGTGAATCTAGAAATTTAACTTACAACATACATAATATCAGGCCTAGTTGCAGTGAAATACATTAGACTGCCAAATATTCTCTTGTACAATGTCGGATTGACATTCTTGCTACAATATTATTTTCTTAACTTCAACCCCATGACATTTGGAGTCACTGTTGCTTTGTTGTGTTTCATGTTAAACATATTCAAAACTTTTGCAACATATTTTTCTTGGGAAATAAAAATTCCATTTTCATTTTTCTTTACTTATATGCCCAAGAAGTATCTCAATAAGCCTAAGTTAGTCATTTCAAATTCACTCTTCATGACCTCTTTAAAATCTGCAATGAGAGAAACATCATTTCCAATAAAGATTAAATCATCTACATATAAAACAACAATAAGGACTTTACCTTCATTTTCTTTTATGTAGAGTGTGGGTTCACCATCACATTTTTTGAACCCATTATCCATCAGGTAAGCATCAATTCTGTTGTACCATGCTCTTGGTGCTTGCTTCAGCCCATAAATATCTTTCTTCAACTTACACACTTTGTATTCTTTCCCTTCAATCTCATAGCCTGGAGGTTTTTCAACATATACCTCCTCTTTCAACACTCCATTCAAGAATTTTGACTTGACATCCATTTGGTAGAGTTTCCACTTTTATTGTGCTACAATGGACAATGTTGTCTGCATTTTTTCCATCCTTGCAACTGGTGCAAAGGTTTATTCATAGTCTCTTGCTTGTTACTGCTTGTAGCCTTTGACAAGAAGTCTTACTTTATGCCTTTCTATTTTACCTTCAGCATTTCTCTTGGTATTATAGACCCATTTTACTCCAATGACTTCTTTACCTTTTGGGAGGTCCACTAACTCTCATGTGTCATTCTTTTCTATCGCACCAATCCCTTCATTCATTGCTTCAATCCATTTTTCTTCTTTTACTACATCTTCAAAATGAATTGGGACATCAACATGAAAATACAAAGTAAATAAATAGTTCATACCATTATTATTATCAGCTTATTTCTCATAAATTTCACTCAAATTTTTGAATCTTGGTCTTCTTGTCATGCTTGGAGTTCCACATGAACTTGAGGGAGTTTCTAATCCCTGTGGTGTGCTTGGAGAAGCACTTCCTTGATTTTTCAAGGTTGTTATGTTTCCTTCTTGTGGTGTGCTTTGCTGAGCTTCTGTAGGTGCAAGAGGAGCCACCGTGGAGGAATTATGCTCTTTTGTGCATTCCTCTTGTTCTTCGTGAGACACACATGTCTTCAAATTCACCATTTTGTCTAAGATTCCATGCCAAGATTTTTCTACAATGAACTGCACATCTCTTTTGATTATAAATTTCTTGGTTGATGGATTATTGATTTTGTAGGCCTTCAACTCATCACTGTATCTCACAAATATACACTTCTCCCCCTTGTTGTCCAACTTCTTCCTTAGTTGATCGGGGACATGAGCATATGCCACACATCCAAATACTTTCATGTGAGTGACAAACTTCTTTGTTCCACTCCATGTGTCTTTCGGGACTCTGTTCATAACAGCTTCGATTGGGCATCTATTCAAAATATACGCTACACAATTGATAGCTTCAACCCAATACTCATTTGGAAAATGTTTTTCCTTCAGCATACTTCTAACCATGTCCATGAAGGTCCTGTTCTTCCTTTCTATACCATCATTTTTTTTGTGGTGTGTACCTTGTGGTAAACTGCTTGTGTATGCCATTCTCCCTATAGAAACATAGGAAATATTTGGAGAGATATTCTCCACCTCTGTCAGTTCTTAGCACTTTGATGTAGTTCCCACTCTGCTTCTCAACAAGAGCTTTGAAGTGGTACAAATTTTAAAACACTTCACTCTTCTGTTTCAAGAAATACACCCATTTCTTTCTAGTGTAATCATCTATGAATGTCAAAACATAATGGCTGCCAACTAAATATGGTGTTTGCATTGGTCCACACAAATATGAGTGGAAAATCTCTAAGGGTGCCTTTGCCCTTATACTCTTCTCTGTTGGGAATGCTTCTCTGTGTTGTTTTCCCAAGATACAACCTTCACATAGGCTGTTTGGTTTATCTATGAGTGGTAATCCTTTTACCATACCTTTTCTATGCAAGAGGTTAAAACCTCCAAAATTGAGATGTCCAAATCTCAAATGGCATAACCAGTTTTCGTCTTTCACTTCTTCTTGAAATACCTCATGTGTGACTGCTACTGCCACACCTCCTTCCTTCAAGTCTGTTTTGAGCTTGAGAGGAAACATCCTATTCTTTTTCATATTCACTTATGCAATGACCCTTTTACTTAGAGGTATGTCCATGATAATACACACATTATTATTAAAAAACACATTGTAGCCCTTGTTCATAAGCCGTCCAATGCTCAGAAGGTTACATTTTAGGCCAGGTACATAATAAAAATCTGGCACAAACTTCTTTTCTCCCTTCCTTGTGAGTATGGATACTCTTCCTTTTCCCATTACAAAGAATTTGCTTTCAGTCCCCATTGTCACTTCAAACTTCACATTTTCATCCAAATTGGAAAACATTGCTATGTTTCCAGTCATGTGGTTACTACAACCTGAGTCTAAGAACCATATATATTCATTTTTTCCTTGTGCTACATTACATGTTAGAAGCACATTACTCTGGTTTTGACTTTCTTTTTCAAAATTAACAGTTTGCCTATTATTCATGTAATTTTGTTTCTTTCTACATTCATTGGAATAATGCCCATAATTTTTACAATAATGACATTGGACATGGGATTTATCATACCTTTGTCCATGTGATTGAGTCTGGATTGAGCCTTCACTTTGATTTTGGTTAATGCCCCTTCCACTTGTGCTTGCAGGGTTGTTTCTTCCACTTATCTATGGGCTTCTTCCTTTTCCTCGGTAGTTTGATCTTCCTTGACCTCTACCTTGACCAGAAGAAATTTGTGTCTTGAAGGCATGCTCCAATGAGGAGTTCGTTGTTCTGTTTAGTCTATGTTCATGAGACATCAGGGATGCACAAAGCTCATCGACTGAAAATTGTGAGAGATCCTTTGTCTCTTCTATTACTACTACTATGGCATCAAATGTTGAGGGTATACTTATCAAGATTTTCTCCACTATTATTCTTTCCTCAAGTGTCTCTCCATGATACCTTATCTGGGTAACCAACCTAATCACATGTGTGAATAATGAGTCTATGTTATCAAACCGTTTCATACAAAGAGTTTCAAAGTCTCTCCTCAGCATTCATAGCTTTATTGTCTTCACCTTCTCCATGCCTTAATAGGATGTCTTGAGAATATCCCATGCCTCCTTAGACTTTGTTGCTACTGCAATCCCTGGGAAAATACTCTCATATACTGCTTGAAAGAGATAGAAGAGGGATTTCGAGTCCTTCTTCTAATTATCTCTCAACAAGTCTCTTTCTGTTGTTGTCAAAGCAGCCAACGCTGCTGCATCTACTGGTTCTTGGAAACCTTGTTGCACCAACTCCCATATATCTTGTGAAGCGAACATGACCTTTATTGTAATAGACCAATAGTCATAGTTCTTCCCATTAAATTGTGGTAGTTGGGGATTCTTCAGGCTTGTGCCTGCTGCTGCCATTCTGATTATGTAAACAAAAAATATTCTTGACTGTGTAAAACATAAGATTTCTCGTTGCTAGAGAAATCTGCTTCCTCAAACCAATCTTACAATGTCTGCAGTGAAGAGGGAGTTCATGCATCTTTGACTGACACCATAGACCTTCTCTGATACCATGTTGTAGTTTCTAAATACAATGAAATGGAGGAAATGTGTTTCCCCCAACACAAAAAAATGCGGAAGTAAAACTGTCATACACAAACAGACAACATAAAAACATAGGAGAGGATTGAAAATTCCTTTTCATTCCATCACACTCAAAACAAATGAAATTACATTAGTTATACAAAACGGTCAAAGCCTGTAAAACCTAATCTAACCAATGCAATTCAATTGTCGAATGAACGTTCAACAACCAATTCTCCTTGGGTTGTCAAAAGAACCATATCTTCATTTAATTGGCACACAGGCCGTATTTTTTTCTTATACAAAAAATCACGCAAAGACGCATTCAAAACATAAAACTAGCGGATCTCAAATATTAATTTTTGTGGCTCTGAGTCCTCATCGCATCCGGATCCTTATCATAGATCAAAAATCGGCAAACTTAACTCTTAATTGGTGTGAACATGACTAAACATAAATCCTTGTGGGTGTGATGTGCAATGGCACGGGCGCGTCACAAATCAAATAACATATGTTGCGGCACTTTATGGGAAAACATAAAAGGTCGCGACTGCGATGTGTAGTAGCACGATCACATCCCATGTTAGATAACTTATCTTGCAGATGGAAAAAGGTAAGTGGAAAAAAATGTGAAGTACGCTCTACGGGTGGTTAAATGTTGGTAAGTTCGGTAAAAGGAATACAAGGGAATAAGGCGCAAAACAATTTTGGCTCATGTGGTAAGGTTAAGGTGGGTCCCGCTGTATATTGCATTGGCGGATGAATAACATAAGGTGAATGGAGTAAATGGTAAAACAAAAAAAAATTGATTGCGCATTGTGGGAAAAAGGTAATTTAATGAGGTAGATGGAAATAAATGCAGAGTTTAAGGCTCGAGTACTCTGTTGATCTTTTGCATGGCTTGTGTGAAGATGCCTCTAGTTCTTTGGATATGTTGCTGTCTTCTTTGCACAAAATTTATGAAAGTGTTGACTGTTGCCGCTTCTCATTCATGGCGGTGGTTGGGAGTAAAATTACAATAGAGATGATCGAAAAATCCTTTCCTCACATCACTCCGTCGAAAGCTCAGAAATACACTGTATCTTCTGCATCTCTCCTTGAAACAAAAAAGGAGGAGATGGATGTCCACCATTGCAATTTTAATTGAAGCAGCAAAGTTGCGAATGGATGGGTTGTAGGAGAATAAAATCAGGACATGGATGCTCGCCATTGCAATTGAAATTGAAGCAGAAAATTTAGGAGTGGATGGGGTGGACGAGGATTATTAAATAAGAGGATGGGAGGCTCGGTGTATGGTGTACATATATGTCTACGACATCAGTGGAAAAGAGCACATAGTATATCATATGCGAACACATGTTTTTGTAGTTGTAAATATTTAAAAATATTATTGTGTAGAGAGGTTTATTCTATATTTCAGTATAATGTGTAAGGGTGTTTTTTAATTATCAGTTATTAAAGTTGAAGGGAATTTGTCAATTGTTAAAGTTGAAATTTTGTTTATGGTACAACTATAATAAAAAAAATTAAATAACTATATAAAACTTTTAAATAAATTGAGCTTATAATTTATCTCTACACTTGCAAACATTTTTTGAAATATAATTTTTTCTTGAAAAGTTTAAACCTCCAAAAATTTGATCACTCTTAACACATAATAAATCCAAAATTAAATAAATCTAAACTGATATATAATACAATGCTTCACAAGTTGTGAAAACTTTATGTTTAAATATCTCATACGATACACTGTTGTTGACTGGCCAGAAGATAACAAAATCAAATACCATATATAGTACAATGTTGTGCTTTATGCTAGAGTAGACCATATATTTGAATATAATATATGATAAAAATTGTTTCCCGATGTGAGGTGAAAATTTATGTATTTTTTTCCAAATGAAAAAACCAAGAGACCTATATAAGGAGAAAACTGAGAAAACCAACAATGTTTTATATTAATTATAGGTTATTTAGCTAGAGAATAAACTCTATACACAAGCTTGTATTTTTACATAACACAATGCGGTGGAGGAAGATAAAATATTTAAATATGATATATAACACAATGCTACTATATATATGTGTGTGTGTGTATCAGGTCTAGAGTCTTGCATCAAGATATATATTTAAACATAGTATATGATACAATGTTGTGTTGATTGTTCGTAGAACACGAGGCACTCATAAGCGATTTTATTATGTCACTGCGATGGATTGTGAAGAATATATAACTAGAAATTGTCTTAAAAGGTGTAAGGAGAGACCGATATGACTTTTAAATCAAAAAATTTGTACAAGAAAATAGCAATTGAGACGTCAACCTTAAGTTATTTTTGTGTATTTTTTTTCTTAAGTTTACAATATGTAACTATATTAGAGTTTTTTAACAAAAATATTCTCGAATGTCATTACAACCGCATGTTGGAATATTGAATAGTAAATTGATTATGTCATATTTTAAAGTAATCTAACTAATAAAAGAGATCATATTTTAATTTAAAAAAATTGAGTGTGTCAAAGATACATTTATGCATGCTAAAGCATCTATAAAAACAAGAAATTATAATGTGGTTAAAAATTGTATTGCTAGATTACAACCAAAAATAACTATTCTATGTAGACTACACCTATTTTAAATACATACTGAGTGGTTCTAATAGTTAAGAATGCATGCCTTCTTGTAATAGGTTAAAATTTCAACATAGTTTTTTTGTTTAAGTATGCTTGTGCTTATGATTTGTGATTCATTTTGACTTGGGTTAACGTAGTCCTAATTTCTGATGGGTGAGGAAGAGATCAGTGCTAGTGGTACATCATACCTGAATGGGACAAAGGCCTCGAATGTTGAAAAGATCCCGAGTTCAATGCAGGTCAATGAATGATGAGTCCATGGCCTATAATAGGAAGAACTTGGTGGCCTAGAAGTCATTGTTGGCATTGGTGGACCGGTCCTTGATGGGCTCCAACACCTTATTTAGCAGGGCTCCCTACACAGACCCTAGTTCCAACATTGTTTTGTTGCTCCAAATTACCTGATCAAAACCTAAATTATGCAGTTTTTTTTGGGTCAACCAACACAAACTTTAGAGGAAAGAGGAATCTATTAAAAGGGTTCGAAGTAAAGTTAGTAGAGATGTGCAATTCTATCCAAGTGGGAAAGCTAGGTAAAACATGTATTGTGCCCATACAAAGTGACTGGTCTCCGGTTTCTGAATCATAGATAGATAGGCATATTGGGGCCAACTATTTTAGGGTTTCAATTTATGTATACACATCATATCTATTTGCCTGGATCGAAAATTGCAACCAAAGGGTATGTAGTGGAATCAAGAACAGAGAGAGGTGAGCTTCACTTAACAGGTTGAGTGTAAGAGTTGTGTGATGTTAATAATAAACAAATGTTTACCTGTTTCCATTTTGTATTTCTCCCCGTGGAATAGATTTGAGATCAAGATGGATGTATACACTACCAATGGCGTATGAAGCCATGTAAGATGGAATGGATCTAAAATATTCATTAAATACATTAAAATATCATTTTTACATAAACATACTTAAAGGATAGAAGATAAACATCTCAAATTTATACAATTAAAGCACATGGAAAAAATCTTAGGATTCTAGATCAATAATCGAAGTTTTGAGTATTAATCAAATTTTCATTTCCTCCACTATAGGCATTGCAAATATCAAATTTTTATTTCCTCCACTATAGGCATTGCAAATATCAAATTTTCATTTCCTCCACTATAGGCATTACAAATATCAAATTTTTATTTCCTCCATTCTCCGTCAAGAATGGGGTAGATCATAATGGACAAAAATGATGAGCTCTCAACAAAATTTGAAGACGTGGATTCAAAGGATGTCCATAGGAAAAGAAAGAACTTGCATATGTTTTTAGAGAACTTGGGAGATCACTTGAAAGTCAATAAACTCCAAACAAAACGGATAATAATTTTGTACTTTTTCAATTTAATAATCCTATCAGCCTATTTTTACTCCTTTTTGGGAAATTGCTAGTTATACTTATTAATGGTATCATAGTTGTCCCACAACACCCGAAAATTGTTACCATTATCTTACTTCTACAATATGCTCTTCATTTTTATACGTTATTAATGGTATCATGGTTGTCCCAAAACACACCCAAGAGGGGCCTAAAAAAATAAAAATACCTTTTAATTTTGGACCTATCAATGTTATCGCGGTTCAGAAGGTAGTCTGCAAAACCTAATTAAAGAAACCAATTAAAAAATATTTAGCACAAAAGTGTATCGTGATCCAAAGTTTGGATTTCCACGATGAATAAAATTATCTAGATCAGGGGCTTGGATTGTCATGTATTTAATTATACATTTCATGGTGAGAGCCGGTACCATGTCATATCTTCAAAGATCATAACACAGAGTGCCCTCAATTATATTTTTTCACCCAGGAAGCACATGCTCATATGACTATTTGTACTCGAGATAGTTAAAAAATAGATACAGTATAATTGAAAAAAATCTCAAATTGCAGAAAGACTAATTGAAATTCAACTAATATAATTGAAAAAATATCAATTTGTAGAAAGACTAATTTAAATTCAACAATATAATTGAAAAAATCCCAACTTGTAGAAAGACTAACTGGAATTCCATTCTATTACAAAGGCCTTAGTTTGGATTGCATGTAGAGTATTTGTTACTAAAGAAATTACAAAAAACCATGGTAAACAATCAATGGAAGCTCCATTGCAATGCCCATTTATAAACGAAATGAATCTGTACAGGAACTACAACCGCCAAATTACAAAACTAGGGTGAATTTTTCAGTAAATTTTAATGCCAATATTCTACAATAGGAATGGACAAAAATTGAGAGGATTCTTCTTTATAACTGTAAAAATTCACTGATAACACTAACATAAGCATATGCTAAGTGCTATCAGTAGTTAGTCATATGTTATAGGGCCTTCAAATAACAAATGAGCACCATAATTATGATATAATATATCAGCTGACTATGATCAACAAACTGTCTAGGTCTACTTGAGGTAGAAGAGGCACGTGAGGCCCAATAGAATCTATGGTGAAATTAAGAAAAATTCCCATGATCATTGTCACAATCTCCACCTCATTATGTGACTAGGGCTACTGACTTCACCTTCACTAGTGTTGTCACCATTTGGGTTTGAGATTTTGTCATTAGATGGATTCTCACGATGTGCTCAAGCAACAACCTCACACCCTAGGTGATGATCCTCCAAAATCCAAGTTTCAAATTATATTACTATCACATTCCTGCAATGACAATAATAAGCATCGGGCAACAAAGTATTAATACAAGTAAACAGAGTATAGATATAATTTATACACCATTTAAATATCTTTGTATACATATATATATCACCGTGTTTATATATAAACAAAAAATATAACTGATACTTTTCTCATTGATATATAAAATTATACTGTCATTGATACTCTACGGCAAAAATGTTATTGTTTCAAAGAAAAAAAATACATCATGAAAGGGAAACTAATTTACCTCCAGCATGTGTATGACATGGCCCATATTTGGCCTCTTCACAACATCTGGATCCATGCAACACAATGATACCAGCAATGCTCATTTCAATGCCCTAGATGAGGGTTTAACCTCGAGCAATGGATGTACCACTTCCTCAGACCTTCGACTCCCCACCATCAGTGTAAGCCATTCTGCGAAGTTCACCTACAAATGTTTGAAGTCAAAAAGATTCATTCCTCTTTCAGACCTTAAATTTATGCCTCTATTAATTTAAATGAAGGTAATGAAGAAATTCACTAATGAATTGAAGACCTTAAAGATATGCCTCTGTTAAATGGAAGTACTGAAGCAATTTAGCAATGGATTGAAGGGAACTGTATATTCTAACCTCCCCAGTAGGTCCACCATAATCAACAGGGCTTCTTCCCGAAATAATCTCCATGATAAGTACACCAAAGTTGTAGACATCGCTTCTCTCATTCAACATTCATGTGCTAGCATACTCTAGTGCAACGTAGTTGAATATACAAAGCACCATAAAAAAACCATCAATCTAATAGAAAGGATCCTGAATACACAATTTCCTATTAAGTTCTCAGTCCCATGGATCAGTATGGTCTAACTGCACAATAAAAGCGAAAGACTGCACAAACATGGTTCTTCCCTTCACCAAAGCTACTAGATTTCTTTGGATACTAGGCTAATAAGCCAACAAAATGCAAAAGCATTCAAGAGAAACTGAATCGAAAAACACATCAACGACTACTAGAAATATGACTAATAACAGAGTTCCCTAATACCCCCAAAACATCTCATCAAGTTTAAGTTTTTCCCAGTCCCATAGATCTATATGCTCTAACTGCATAATAAAAGGGAAAAACTTGAATAAAATTGATTCTTTCCTGCACCAAAGCTAACGATTTCTTTGATTTGTAAGCCAGTATAACCCAGCAAAATGAAAAAACATTCTTGAGGTTCAGTACCAAAGACTGGGCCTTGAAACTAGATAACATGATAGGGATCAGTATTTACCTAAAAGTGCCCATTACTCGGGTTGTGACATAGCTTTTATGAAATCCAAGGAGCTTGGCCAACCCAAAATTTGAAACCTTGGCACTCCATTCTTTATGAAGGAGAATGTTGCTAGATTCGATATCTCTATGAACAACCTTGGGCTCCAACCCTTCATGTAAATATGCTATGCTAACCTGCACACTTCCATGATTATAAATCAGTAACAACAACATCTATATGGAATGATTGCATTATGGGCCTTATGAATCAAGAAAAGCTGATAAATTCATATGTTCAGATTAATTACCCTTTGGCAGTTCCAACAATAATTTTCATCCGAATATCCCATGTCAGAGGACTAACAGGCCTTACACCTCCATGAAGCCACTATTCTAGGTTTCCATTGTCAATGGACTCATACACCAGCATCTTGGTTATCAATCATCAAAACCCATAGGCTACATTATCAAATAATTTTACAAGCAATGGATTCTCATGATTAATAGTATACCCAACAAATAGATAAATCCATCCAGATATGAAAATACCTGTCTGCGCCCTCAACACACTACCCAAGCAAACGAACAAGATTTTTGTGCCCGAAACCCTTGCAATGTGTTCGAACACTGATGGTTGTACCCTTTGGCAAGCGTAACAGTATATCCACTAGACATTACATCTACCTAAAATATGGACACATCCTCCCTGCATGCATGGAAAGCGTAACAAGAAAGGACATATTTCACACTCATATGAGATATTTGTATAATTTTAGCTAGAAAAATGTCACAGTTATAAGAAAATGGTAGACGGTGGATGAATTAAATAGAAAAATAAAACCAAGTAACGAGAGACCGCCTTGACATTTGCACATGTGTCATTAGCAAAATTAAATAATTAACGAAAATAGAAAAATATTGATTTAAAAGAAAAAGCCTATCAACCTAAATATGATATGTAATAATGAGATATTAGATTGATTGGGCAGTGAAGAAGGGGTCGTTAGAGTGGTAGAAGAGCACATAAATAAATATCATATAATGTCGCATCTATTGTCTCAACAACGACGCCTCGAATTGCAATTCGACGTTCTACTGAAGGTATTTTGTTTTTTTCAACGTATTTGAGGAGATTAGAAAATTTGTTTAGTATTTTTCCAAAGTGTTTTCAGGTGATTAAAAATTTTAAAATGTCAATAGCGGCAAGAGGGATAATTTTAAAGAAAAAACTGACGTTTATATTGTTTAATTTGAGGGGTATATATTTAATTTCTAAGGGCTTGTTAGTTATATGTTTAAGATAACTTTTATAAATTCTGAAGGGTATATCTTTAAATTAACTTTTATAAATTCTTATGCTTGGTCATATATCTAAGTTAACTCTTATAAAATTTAATAGTTGGTTGTGAGAATTAAGTTTTTTTAGAAATTTTGTAAATATGTAAGTTTAGATTGATTCTAAATAAAGAAAAATAATTCTCTCTCGACTCAAGTGAAGCCTTGTTTCTGGTTTCTTCTTTCCTATCAGGATTTCTTATTATGTTCCTAACAATTTCTGTTTTGAAGGTTTGTTAATCGATTCCTTTAAATTCTCAAAAGGAAAGTCAATCCAAAATCTTTTAGATATTAATGGGAAAGCTCTTTTTATTTATTTTCAATTATTTTAGTTTATTTTTTAAATTTTATTTATAGTTAATTTTTTTAATGTTTTTTTTTAGAGTTTGATGGGACTATATTTTTTTTATGTTTAATATATCATTTTGGTCGAGATGAAGAATTGAACGAGTGATTTTACATGAAGAAGTGCTTTAATATGACTTTACATTAAGGAATGCCTTAATAAAACACCTGATTATCTAAAACCCATAAACTATTTTTTTTTAATGTCATTGCAAAACTTAAACTTCAATATTTTTAAAATAAAAGACTAAGATAAAAAACTATAATAAATCCCCAAACAAAATAAACATCTTTTACTTGATCACATTTATATCATATTATAAAATATTATTTCATATAATTTATATATATATAGATAACCCACAAATAAAAAATAATAATAATAAACTATACTTAAGATATTCTTTTTGTTTTTCACTAAAATATGTTGTCCAATTCTTTTCCCTCACAAGTAACTTGAATTTATTAACCACTGAAACGAACATATAGATCAAGTACTAGCTGATGATTTGATTAATATGCCCTCACCCTTTTTTACAAATGCGGAAACCCAAAAATAAGATAAGTGGTTCCCATATAAAAATCGAAAAGAAATAATTTCCCACACACACACACACACACACACACACACACAGATATATATATATATATATAATTTTCCTAATTTTTATAAATTAATAACCAAAAAATTCTTATTAAATAGGAGTTACTAATTATTTTTATATCTAACCAATTAAATAAGGGCTATAAATAATTATCTATCTAATTAATTTTCCTGTTTTGGGTTAAATATGATCGTGAATATTAATTAAATTGTGGTTTAATTAATTATACCTTGAGGAAAATAAAAAAAATAAGGATTTATTCAATTATTCCTCATGGGGTTTCCTGTTTACACCAGAAAAAACTTAATAAATTTTGGATTACTAAGTTATTTTTCGTAGTGAAAGAAATTTCACTAGGGTAAAATTGGTCTTACATGGTGTACTTTGGTCCATTTAATAGTAACAGGTTAGGTGACCAAATTTTTTTGTAACACATTGCTTTGCAAAGAGGGATAGCTTTAATTCATCGTACATGGCTATGAAGTACACCAAATAAACAAGTGGCAACAACTGTAAAATTAGTGGTCCAAACTAGCACTGATGCATTAGTAGGATTGAGGGGAGTGCTATGAGGGTGTAACGACTACAAACAACATAAAAATAGGTAGATAAATAAAACACACAATAATATATATATATATATATATATATATATATATATATATATATATATATATATATATATATATATATATATATATATATATATATATATATATATATATATATATATATATATATATATCCTCCATAAATATATGTTTCCTACTACCCTCCATCTAAACATAACAAGTATGCCAACAACTAGTACATCTGTGAGGCACAAGTGAGCCTCCTTGTGGCCTCTCTTGGTCAATTCCTACCACAGAGTTAGATGTTCAAACCCCATTTGCAACATTAGCTAATGACTGTGGCTCCTGGCATGATGATGCCACAAAATTTCCATGTTGCAATAGTGTGCAGGTCAATGTAGCCAGTGTTATCTCGATCTCAATAATGTTATCAATAATTAGAAGATGTTGCATAGGGGTTTTATGAATTCAGTTAGGTAGAAAAGGATCTAGTGTTAGGTTTCCATTAACTTTTGATCTATCTTGTGCAGACCCACAACTCACCTCATGGATTCTTCTATGCCAAAGTAGTTGACAAGGATTCTTATCCTAAATTCCACCCATAACTTCATCAAAAGGTACAAATGTACCTCCTTATTATTACATGGATGTTTATTATAGATAATACACCACCTATCCATCCAATTCTCTATAAATAATTGGTAGGTGCATAAATCCATACAAATATGTTGTTTGTTGACTGGTAAAGGCTGTTGGTTTCCTAGGCCAACAAACAAAGAAAAATAAATTGTTTCTTAATGTTGAAGTCTCTAGTTTGCTCTTTATTTAGGCCGATCTATAATTTTCATATATTTTAGGTCTATAATCATAAATATCAGTTAACTAGATATGGGCATTGGAGATGGATGATAAAATCAAGTTTAATTGCCTTGTAAGAGAATTTTTTTATGGCTCTCTCGTGTTTTGGATATCATGTATCAGTAACCTCAATGTAGCTGACAATGCATCAATTTCATAAATTTGTACTTCCTTGTTCTTCCTTGTTCTTCCTTTAGGTTTGGTTGTTATTAATTTTGGTTTGGTGATGGCGTGTTTTGGTTATGATTAGATTCCATATTAATCAATGTCATTGCAAGTTAATGCAATGACTGTGTTTAGGGTATTATTTTTTTCTAACTATAAACCAAAAAAATGAGAAAAAAATGAATAAAAGAAGTCCAAAAGAAATCATTAGAATACTTACTTGGACTCAAAATATAAGATATGGTGTTGATTTGGTCCTTGATGTTGCTCAAGAGGCATTGATTTTGTTGAATGTCTCCCAAAAACGCATTGCACAGTCCTAGTAGGGTAAAAAATGGAGTTGCAAGTGGATAAATAATTTTTTTATTAGGATTGTGTGAAAATTGCTAAGAATGTATGCATGTTCCTTTAGTGTATGCACGTTCCTAGGCCATGTTGAGTTGGAAAGCTAGATAGTGTCCTAGTAAGAAAGTTGGGCCTTACCAAGGATAGACAACCAGGAATGTGCCCAGATTCTTGGAAATACTCACACATTACTGTGGTTTCACATTCATGATGGCCCTATTACCATTTTTTAGATCGTGATATTCATGCACGACCCCCATAGTAGTCGTATTTTTTCAATTTATCTCTTTCAACCTGGATACCATGAGGTGAACCTTGAAATGTTTTGGAATAAGCATGGAGAGTTTGAAAATCTTTAAAACATATATCCCATAGAGCGTTGAATTGAAATACATTACCTATAATGGAAATGGACAAGTCAGTAAATTAGGGCCTTGAATCCAAATACATTACCTACAATTAAGGTGGACATATTAGTAACATAACCTTCTTAAAAAAGTTATAAGGTTTAAGCTCCATAGGAAATATATTGATTATCCTCTCCACGAATGGGATTGATGGTATAACATCCCCCTTTGTAATGTTTGAGACTAGTGAGTCCATCGATCCAAATAGTGGTCCATGTATAGGCAAAACATTCATTGGCTATTGCTCCACCCACTTCCTCGAGTGGCACCTGAATTTGAGGAGTTACTTGGAAGGCTACCAAGATATTTGTATATTTTATCTGATATTGAGGAATATAATAAGTTAATATTTAATCTATAACAATAACTTTAAATTAAAAATTAGCTTTGCTCTCTATTTTTGGTAACATAAGTGCATCTTTTATTGATAATTATTTCTCACAAGGAAAAAATCTAATCGACATAGATTAAATGTAAAAAATCAATTTTAACATGAATATCCTTAAAAAAAAGTCATTTGTTATGGGAAAATAAATTTTCTTAACTAAATTATCATTGTATAATATTATCTCTTGAAGTTTTCCCTCAATAAATTGAACTAAGCAGTTTTTGAGTGGTTAAAATCCGTCATAAACGAATTTAAAGAACTAAATCGATCTTTAAACATAATAGTGTGAATTGTCACATAACTATTATGAATTTTAATTATGGATAAATCGATTAAATAAACAAAAAATACTTCTTTATGACACTTATTCATATCTATTAAATCTAAATATGAATGAATTCTATAGTTTCAATAACGTAGAATATTAAAAAGATGATGAAATTTCATCTGATTTTACAAAGATCTTGGTTTGGGTTTTAAAACTTTTCTTCAAAATTTGGATTTAAGAGCATTTCTTGGAAGCAAACTGATTTTACAAAGAAATTTTTTGGGTTTAAAGAATTTTTTTGGAACACATTTCTTGAAGGCGGCTTGATTTTGCAAAAAGTTGTTTTGAACTTAAAAAAATTTCTTCGACATACATTCAAAACACATTTCTTGGAGGTATGTATGTGTTTTGAGTTTAAGTAAATCTTTTGAGCTTCGTTTCATTTTGATAAGACATTTTTCTCTCGAATTTTTTCAAGTAAGTGTTTTGAATTGGAGTATGTATTTTTTGCAAAAAATTTAAACTGAATTTTTTATAATTAAATATTTTGTGATATTTTTTGTAATAGAGTTATTGTATAATTTTTTGAAGGAAATTTTTCGAACTTCATACCCTATTATCATGGGAAATCGAAGAACTTGTGCGAGAAAATATGATCGAAAAAGATACCCTGAAGAACGTAGAGAAGAGACGAGACAATCTAGCAAAAGAAAGTTAGAAGCCCTCTCAAATATTGAAGAGGAAAATCAACCTCAAGAAGAAATTGAAATAGGTCTGTAAATATAAATATTATGATTTATTGATATATTTAAAATTTTTCTAATGGAAAATGTGAAGCTTAATTTTTATTTGATGAACTAATTTGAAAAATATTTTGTTTAATGTAAATAGACAGAGATATTCCTCAAAATATTCAAGAAGAAAATCAACCTTAAGAAGAAATTGAAGCAGGTATGTAAATGTAAATATTATGATCTATTGATATATTTACAATTTTCCTAATTTAAAAAGTGAAGCTTAATTTTTATTTGATAAACTTATTTGAAAAATATTTTGTTTAATGTAAACAGAAAGAGATATTCCTCAAAATATTGAAGAAGAAAAACAACCTCAAGCAGAAATTGAAGTAGGTATGTAAATGTAAATATTTTGATCTATTGATATATTTAAAATTTTCCTAATGTAAAATCTGAAGCTTAATTTTTATTTGATGTACTAATTTGAAAAATATTTGAAATTATAGATATATTTATTAATTTAGTTATTTATTGAATATGTACAATTTTTTCGAATATGTAAAGATGAAATCACTATCGATAATGAGATGTTAGAAAATGTTGACACTCACACATATGGAGATAAAAAACCTGACCATGTTATACGATATCGTGTTAACTGCATTTTTGAAAAGTATTTCTTAAATGAGCGGGTGACAGTTTAGGCTCAAATGTTGACAGGTCCCCTATCATTAAGGAAATTAAAAGAAGCTACGACACTATTGGGTATTCTAAAATCAACCAAAGATAAAAAAAAATGAAGGAAGAGGTGATAAAAAATATGAGTAGTGCTATAAAGTCAATTAAGAGATCTAGAGAGAAAGATGTTTCAATTGTACGTAGAGGAATACATATGGCGATGGTTTCACCAAGTACTCAAGAGAATCGTTTGGTAACATCTATGGCACGAGCACTGGGAACCTCACGAAAAACTCTGCACAAACATCAGAAATTTCGGCTGCAAATATATGTAAATGATGAACTCGTTTGTTGGAGAGCTATTTTTAGGCAACCATACAAAGATATACTTGGAGAAAATGTTAAACAAATAATATATGAATATTGGAAAAACGATTTGCGTGTTTCACCAACTGTAAGACATGTGATGCGAAGAAGAATAGCACGAAATCAATACGAAGAACATGAAAAACATCTCTTGGAAACCACTAAAATAGAGTTATTCAACAAGTTCAAAGAAGAGAATCATCAAATTCATGTTTCACTCAGTGCTTTTGTTCAACAAAAACCATGGTATGTAAAACCTATCACCGTACGCGACACTTGTTGTTGCCGTTATCATGTGGAATTTGAGTTACATTATGACACATTCCTTGATTTTGGTAGAACATTATGGAAGGATTCACCTCCTCCTTCCACTATCCGTGAATTCATATCTCAAATTGTATGTGAAAGAGAAAGCGATGAACTATTTTACAAAAAGAAATGTGTTGGTGGTAAAAAATGCGATGATTGTGGAAATTTGACTAAATTTCAAAACAAATATCGTATTGATATAAATGATCAATCATTGTCCAACATGAAAGTGAAATGGAAGAGATATGAATATATCAATACATCGATTCAAGGTGCAAATAGTGTTAAAAGAATTGAATTACTAGAAGACAAAAATTTTCTGATAGACTTTTTGAGAAAGTTTGAGGTAGAAATTTACAAATACACCAAGCATTCCCATAGAGCTCGATGGCAAGACTTTCAATTCAAAAAATCTCGTGAATTTTTTTCACCAGGGACCATTTTGTCAGTGATTGATTTTGCAGAAAACTACACATTTGTTCCATAAAAAGAAATTCAGAGTGAATACTATCATTCTGACCAAGTCTCCATGCTCGTCCATATTATATATAGACATGCTGAACAAAATGTCGATCATATAGAAAGCACGAGTGAAAATTGACATATCATTAAATAATATCACTTTTACATCAGTGACGATCGTACACATGATACATGTTTTGTACAACATTGTTTTGAAAAAAATTATGATTCATTGAAAAATCGTGGAATAAAATTCAATGAACATTGGATATGGTCAGACGGATGCATAGGTCAATTCAAATCTGCACAATCATTCTTTTGGTTGTGTTGTCTTCATAAGAAAACCTGCATTAAACATTGTTGAAATTTCTTTGAGACTGGCCATGGAAAAGGAGAACATGATGGTGCAGGAGCATGCATAAAACGAGTACTTCGAAGATATCAAATGAACCACTCTACAATCCGACTTGTGAATGCTGAAGAAGTTGTTCAATTGTGCATCGCTGCTCTAAGCCATGAGAGAAACCCATCAAGAGAAGTGTGAAGGTACATTCAATTTAATTTATATTTGAAATATAATTTTAAACATTGTACATTTATCATGCAATGATTATCTTTGATTGTATTTTGACATCATATTTACAAATTCTTCTTCTAATTTTCCATATAAAGGTTTTTCTGGCATATGGGAATTGAAGACGTAGATAGATCAATTGGAAATGACGTTGAAACAATAAAAGGGACTCGAAAATTGCATTCCATTCAAACAAAGTCGTCAAGAAATATGTTTGCATTGGATAGAAGAAAATATTCTTGTTTTTGTGATGTTTGCATAGACAACACAAAATCCAATGACGTTTGTGAAAATAAAATGTATGTGAACGATTGGAAACATACAGAGCTAAATACAAAGGGAAAAATGTCTGTTGCAATGTTTGAAGAAATGCAATCAGAGGAAACTACAATATCATTCGATGGTGATAGAGTTTCTGATCTTGTTAGAGAAGGTAACATTTGAATTACTTTCTAATGATTTAAAAATCTATAAATAAATTTACGTATGTATAATTTTGTTAAATTTATTTTATTGTGCAGGAGATGTTTTTGTTGTAATTGCACCTATTGACAATGATGAAAATGTGAAGTATTATTTGATGCGTTGCACTGAACGAAAAATTAAATTATTAGAAAACTATAATGATCACGGATTTCAATATGACAGAGGGTCTATTATACTGAAAGGTTATTTTTTCAGAAAAACTCATAAAAGTGGAGACTTTGTTTACTTTTAAGACTATGAACCTAATTCCATAAGTTATCAATATAGTCACTTGGTGTGTGAAGCACGCATAAAGTTGATAGAAGTTCAATCAAAGAAAAAATCAAAAATTAAGAAATGGAACATGTCAAAATCCGATCATGAACGGATTATTGAAGATGGAATTCCATTAGAATTTTTTTGAGTGAATTGTCCAACAATTTATTCTCTTTGGATTAAATATGTTTTAGAACTTCCAGTGCTCAACTAAAAATTGAGCTGCTTATGTTATTTGTGCAAGTGTTTGCACATGTACAAATTGTTTTGGTACAAGCATGTGCTCTAGTATCAACTGAAAGTAGCTTTTCTATACATATGCATTGATGAAAAATGTTATTTGGATATATATATATATATATATATATATATATATATATGTGTGTGTGTGTGTGTGTTCTAGAATGAAATTAATTGTTCTAGTTTTACTATGTGCATTGATGAAAAATTATTTACGTACTCAATCTATATGTTCTAGAATGCAATTAACTAGAACTAGTTTTTCTATGTGCATTGATGAAAAACTAGTTGGATTTTCTCGTAAAAAGTATGGACACAACGTAAATAAATCATCTGCAGTATAGTTTTGTACGAAAATTCCTTTAAGACAAGAGACTCAGAGCACTTCTCCGACTTTTGGTGGGATTTGATTGAAAATCTAGTACAAAATTTGCTTGCCCAATGGTCGGATATGTTCAATGTGCATTGATGAAAAATGTTACTTGTCTTGGATAGATATGTTCTAGAATGCACAATTAATTGTTCCAAGTAGTTTTTCTATGTGCATTGATGAAAAACTAGTTGGATTTTCTGGTAAAAAGTTTCCATAATGTAAATAAATCGACAAGTCTACCTATTTAAGTGCATTAACGACATTGACCCGAATTCAACAAACATATATATATGTACTACACTTATATTTCCAATCAAAATTAAAGGGATAATTCGTACATATCTACTTCTTTAAACTATTTTTTCATTTAGAGCTCAATTGATACATGGTTAGTTGCATTGAAAAGCTATGT
The DNA here is from genome assembly GCA_034641835.2 of Pinus albicaulis. NCBI lineage: Eukaryota > Viridiplantae > Streptophyta > Pinopsida > Pinales > Pinaceae > Pinus > Pinus albicaulis. The sequence goes on along the minus strand of CM076584.1, from coordinate 973,031,065 downwards.
TCTTCCTATTGGAAATTTTTTCATTCAAACAAAACTACATGGAGAGATCAAAAGCAAACTCAGAATTCCAAATGTACTTCAACCATCCAAAAGGGATTTGTGCAAAATTACTTGACATGCCATGCCAATTATAGTGAACAACTATCCAAAAGAAACATTTAACATTATATACCACATGTGCCAAATGTGGATTGAAACCATCCAAAACTTTAAAATTTTAAATTTTTTTGATAATATATCGTGCAACATTAAAACATTAAACATCACATGAGAAATGTAAATTGAAACCATTCAAAACTTGAGTTTAAAAAACTTTTTGATCATATATAGATCGTTACTTCACATGCCATGCCAATTATAGTTCAACTAGATGGACAATAGAAACATTTAACATTATATACCACATGTGCCAAATGTAGATTGAAACCATCCAAAACTTTAAGTTTTAAAAAACTTTTGATTATATATCGTGCAACATTAAAACATTAAACATTTAAAGTTCATTAAATATCACATGCAAAATGTAGATTGAAACCATCCAAAACTTGAGTTTTAAAAACTTCACATGCCATGCCAACAACATTAATTTATAGATAACAACATTACTTCACCTTCACATGCCAAAAGTACTAAAACCATTCAAAAATTAAATAAAAAAAATTATATAATAACAATGTAATAAAATATGTCCAAAAATTGTAAATCTCACAAGTATCAAACTACATATCAAGTTTAACAAATTTTAAAACCATCTAAATTTTGAAATCAAATCGACTGTAAATCATGTCCATCAAATGGAGACAAATCTAGCATCTTCCCTACTAGGGTCTCGGTCCACGCCCTATCCTCTAAATGGGAAACCTACATACACAATGCACATGTACTTGAACATTAAAATTTGATGTTTTAAAAATGAATGAGAATATATACATTTATAACAAAAAATCATGCAATACCTCATAAGGTTCCCTCTCCATTTGATGAACAGGTTCTCCCATAGGAACATCTACAGTGGTAAACTGTAAAATATACATGTACAATTATATATATATATATATATATATATAATTTATATAAATTAAAAACTTTCAAATGAAAATTCACGTGTACATATATAAACTTATTTTCAATAATATTAAGAAAAGGAACTAAAGACAACTTGTTCAAATGCTGTGGATGTTCCTATATCCGTCGCTAGAGTCCGCGGATTAAAGAAATCTTCTATAGGAACCTAAATTCAAAAAATTTTAAATAACTCAAAATATAGATCTCTCTCTCTCTCTCTCTCTCTCTATATATATATATATATATATATCTCAATTTTTAATGGAACTTTTTGAGGTAGAATATATATATATATATATATATATATATACAGCTTTTAAACATAAATTTTAAACCTGTGAAAAATTGTCCATACTTGTGGCTCATCTCCCAAGGAAGTAGAAGGTACATCTCCCAAGGAAGAAGAAGGTACCGCCATCCCAAAAACATCGGACGGAATCAGTATCTGTTAAAACATTTTATCAAATTATATATATACATACATGTACATGTGTGCACAATTATTTATTTTAAAGTCACTTAAAAAACACTAACATTTGCCAACATATCTTGATGGTCAGACCCATCTGCATTGTTTGAACCAGAGGTCCCGAACGTGATATTAACATTTTCATCACACATCATGTGTGAGAACTGCAAATGGTGTTTTAACATATAATCATACATTTTTGTTAGATTAATGTACACATACAAATAAATGTATACATGTACATACACATGTATTTATTACAAATTGTACACATGTATATGTAATAATATTTTCAAAAACTAAGATCACTAACACATACCATTCTGATGCCCTCTTCCTCATGAAAAATTACGTCTTGCAAACCATTGCGACATTTTTTTGCGTATGTTCGGAGATCTTCAACATTCATGTTGTCAATATCCTCATATGTACAATAAACAAATTTGGCACGTGCATTTTCATGTGCTCTTTGTCTATTTAAAGAAAGATCGACTCCACCCAATCCGCTATGAACATTCTTGATCATAACATCCCTGGATTCTTGACTTATCTGAGAAGTCGCATCCATCTCTGATCGCAAAGTTTCGACTCGAAATGGTCGACTCACCAATGGCGGCTCAGGGCGAGGCAACTCCACATCTCGCTTAGTGACCTTACGGTCATATAATCGACCTTTCCCCGGGCCAAAAAATTCTGAAGGAAGATCATTGTAATTGGGTTTCATACCCAAAAAAAATTCTACATAAAACATTTGAGAAAAATAGACAGGAACATCATCGTTCCATGGAAGCCTTCCATAGGCCGCAAGGTGCCTATCATACAAATAACAAGCTATGTTTGGTTGCTTGAAATACTGCACCTTCAACATTTTTCCTTTTGGCCCTTCCTTGTAATTGAACATTGACTTGGCCACTTCTTTTGTAACTTTCTGTTTTACGTCCTCCCATATATCGGGACCCATCACTGTTTCTTTTCTCTTTCTCATCATTTCTACAAATGAATCAGTCGTTGGCCCAAGATTTCTGTACACATTTACCATTTCACCCAATGAATGTGTCAGTATTTCAAGGCTTTGTCGACTCTCATGAGGTAGAGACAAAGCCATGAGATCTCTTTTCAATTTTGCATGAAGTCTCTCACACCTTTGTAAGGTGCATTCCGCCATGTTGGTTTCCCATGGTATATCAGTAATATCAGCTGGATAAGTTGTGCTAGGTTGATAGCCTTCTTCTTGAATGTAGCGGGCTACCCTGCGTCTATTTTGACCACTAATTCGAACATTTTCGGCCTCTGCATCAATATATATAAAATTTCGTATATTAGAAAAAACACGTGTAAAAAAATCTGTACAAATTTAATGAAAAAATATTGAAATTGATGGCAACCTTGATGTTTTTGGTTAACATCTTCTTCAACATGACCCTGCTGAGAACCAGACCCAAAATGATGCTACTGAGAACCAGCAGCCGTTGATTGGCCTTCGAGGGAATAAATATCACCCCCTTCACGCAACCTGCTAACACTCATACCTCGACCGTTTGAACCATGGCCATGCTCCATGGATGGAGTAGAAACCCTTCTCCTCTCACCTCCTAAAAATTAAAATATGAAAGTTATTAACAACTAATTTAACTTACAAAGTCAATAAAAAATCAATTCCATATGTAAGATTATATATTTAAATACCATGAACATCCCCCGATCCCTGAACCTCCATATGGGATTCGGCTAATCTTCGTCGTTCATCCTCCATGATATATATCTGGTCGACATTTACACAAAATAGATTTCAAAAAATCAATTTGTAATTTAGTGTACACAAATTATGTAGAACACAACTTTCAAAGCAGTAATTGATTGTGTGAAACTAAATTTAATCGAAAAAGAAATTATAAAAATGATAATTTCACCAAATTGCGCTTTACATGGTGGGAGCACACTTGGTATAAAATTTACCACTTATACACTTTAGTTTGTGGGAGAAATGACACATGTAAATAGTTTACCTTAAAGTTGTTGTGTTTTATGGATATTAAAATGGAATACTTCTATTTAGATCCATTCCAGAGATTGACTGTAGGGGCATTTACTAGATATGTCACCTTTCATAAAAGATGAGATCCAGAGGCTACCTGGCCCTTTACAGACTCTGCCTATAGAACTTGTAGAAGTAAACACTAGAGGCATTAACAATATCAAAGAACGTTTTCATTCTCAGACATGGGAATGTGTCTCTTTCCCTACGAAAAAAAATAGTTCAAGGTAGTTAATCTTCATAGACACGTCATCAAGCAGGTCAATGTGATCATCCCCAACTTACTTTTCATGAAATTAGGCTTGGAATCCTATACAACCTGGTGGATGGAGTTGAATGGGAACTAGGTCAAGGCCTTTACAAAATACATGCTAATGAATAACACTTACTAGGTTATGCCAAAAAATAAAGTGGGAGAAATGTTTTCTCCTCGAGGTTATCCAATTGGGTGTGTAATACCAACTTCACCCATTTCCTAACATGTTTCTCTCTTAGGTTACAAATGTCTTCCACCTTATTAGTTATATATTTTTCAATTTCCCGTGGATTCCTTGAATTTCTTCTCCTACCATCTCCCTCTCTCACTGCCCAAATTAGTGTCATCAAACATGCCCCATTGAGGATCTAGAGCAATGTTTGCACCATACTTAGAATTGTCATTGCTGCTAATTGAAATTGGAGTCATGTATACTAGATTGCTTGCTTATGTGGCTCTTACTTGGACAATATTTTGAGATGAGTTTGACATGATGGTCATATGAGGTTGGTAGCTACTTGGTGTAATTTTCCTTAAATCTTCAAAAAACAGAGCAAAAATGTCATTTTTGATCATTTTTTATTAGCTTCTGCATACAACAGATGTTATCACAATTGCAACACAATCATGTTCCATGAGCATGAATTATGAATGTCGCAAGCCAAATTGCAAGGAAATTTGCATTCATTTTAGGCAAAAGAAGACTATGACATTAAGGTCCATGCTAGAAAAAATTATGCAAATAAGGTTGCCAAGTCTTGATACTTACCATGTGTTTCAAAGCCATAATGAAGGTTGGCTTTGAGAGTGTCCTCTCAAATCCCTGTCTTGAGATGAAATTTAATTCAATGTCTCTTAGAGTTGCAAGGTGGAATTGATAGAACTATTTGATTTCTTTACCATAGATGGATATCTCCTTTCATCTATACCTTTCTCTACCATATTATTTCCAAGTGAAATGGGAATTTTCACATTTTGAATGCCATTACCATGTAATTTGGTAGTCTGCTATCTAGACCTATCACAAGTAAGGTTGTCATATCAAACTATTTCTCTTGCTCAACTCAGTGACCATGACTCTCTTCTCACACTGCTTACCATATAAGATCTTCAATTGTACATGTCACGCAAAGTTGGGGGTTCTAGTTCTACACCTATTAGGTAAAGTTACATATTTTATGGCATTGTGGTCCTTAAATTTGGAGGTGTTCCACCTGAAAAGGTAGGCATTAAATATGGATGGAAAGGATTTGTTTTAACTTTGATAGAATTTCCTCGTGGAATTACTGAATTTCTTGACGACATCATGCTAGCTTTGCTCAGAGAAGAAGGTTTTGGGGGAGAAATTGAATTCTTTTGACTTATTTTTGGCATTGAAGTTTGATATATAGTAGTTTTGATGACTCGAGTGATGACCTTGCCTAGGAATTTGATGCACACATATTGACTTTGAAGATGGTTTAGAAGATGTTGAAGTTGTAGATTTTGGTGTTGTCACCGAATGTTTCTTTGTTGTTGGACTTGATCAAGACACTATTTAACTTTACGAGCAGATTGAAGACCTTGAAGAGGTTTTGGATTTTGTTATTCTCACTGAAGGTTTTTGTCTAGAGTTTTGTTTCTTAAACCATCATTTCCATAGGACATTTTTGGTGAATAGATTCTTGACCTTGTATTTCTTCTCATTTTAGAGCTCAAATTTTTAGGAAGGATTTAAGTATCCACATTTCAAGAATCACTAGAAGAGGTTGATAAAGAATATAGTAAGACTAAAAACTAACCAATGATGTAATAAATGGATTTCTTGGGAGGTAGATTGGCATAAGGACTTTTGGTAGCTAGAACTTTTCCAAATAAGTGAATGTATTTGAAAACCAAACCTCTAGTTTATTTTGGTTTAGAGAAGGTCTAGAATTTGAAAAGTGAATTCCCTCTTTCTTCCTCTTACATGTCCAATGATCAGAATCTGGATTGAGGGAAAAGATTTTCCTCGAAATAAAAATTTTTCATTTTATAAATGTGTAAACATGAGTTTTTAAAATCTAATTAACTCATAAATTTCTCAAAAAATACACTTAAATTTTGACACATAAAACCCTTCCCAATTGGCTAACTTTAGACGATCCTAATCACATTTTTATTTAACTAATGAGGGAGATAGCCCAACAAAACTAGTTAGTAAATATTCAAATCAAGTTGGTATCAAAGCACAATTTAGCTCATTTTAGTCAAGGTTCGTTAGAAGAAATAGCTATTGGTTTCTGTCTTCAATTTCCTCTGAAAATGAATGTGTACGTGCTTTTGAGAGACACACTAGAGGAATAAGGTCCAATTTTTTGATGAAAATGTGCTATGAAAGTAAAGGGTTTTAAAGGCAGGCATGTACAAGGCATAGTTGAGTACAAGGCATAGTTGAGCCAAATGTTCTTCAGGAAGTGCCTAATTATTTGGGTCTTGGTTATATGGAAAACATGGAAAATGCTCCAAAGCCAAGGAGGCACATGAAGCTGTTCCAAGAAGGAATTTTATTTCGTGTTCATTACCTCAAGCTTGTGAAGTTTGTGTTCATGATGAATGGAAAAGTTTGACACCCACTTTGCAATAAGATGCTAATAATCATGCAGCTAATGAGAATGTAAAAGAAGAGGATGTTGAAAGCTCTAGAGTCATTTAATTCCCTGCTAGTATTCAAAGGAGAGCCACTACCTCATCAAATTCACCTCCTCAAGAAGGAGACAATGGTGAATGTTCAAGGTATAAATTTGCCTCTAATAAAATTGCTTTTGATTATGATAAACATGGTAAATATTCAGATAAGATATAGAAAAGAACTTGCATGTTCCTTTTGTGGTTTGAATAATCATAATGTTTATAGATGTTGGAAGAAGATATCCATGCACATGAAACTTTCTAAATAAATGAGGAAAAAAGTCAAAGGCCCATTGGACAAGGAAAATGATGTTGAAAATAAGTTGAAATTGTTTATTACTCATTTCCATAAGAAAGGTCACCTTGTAGAATATTTTGCTACATACAACACTGAAAATTTTTAAAACATAAACTAACTTCTAGCAAACAATAATATTAAATTAGATTTAATTGTTTGAGCAGTTGAATTGATGTGCATAGAAAAACTGGGAATAGATATCTTTGATACATACAACACACAAATGAAAAATCTTAAAAGATAAATCAATCTTGCAAACAGAAGGGTATTTAAATAGACATAAATGTCCATATAGATTTAGCCAGAAACCCAGACGTAGTCAAAGAAAACATGAACCAATGGTTTATTTCAGCTATACATCAACGTTGAAAAATCGAACTATTATGATGTGTTACAAATCAGGCTACATGGCAAAGTGTTGGTTGACCTAAAAGGAAGTAATTCTATCTATATTTATATACCTTGTCTATGGCTCTTTTGATAAGGAATAACTCGGCAATATCTGAAAACAGTTTACAGATTCTTGTAAGATTAAATACGAATATGTTGATGGGATTTCAGTGTGAAGTTTAAAGAGTTTGAAAATAGTGTGGATCTATTGTTCGGTCATCTTTGAAGCAGATTGCGGATAGTATAGTATGAAGCCGATTGAGTATAGTGTGAAGCAAATTGCAGATAGTCTAAGGAAGATTACAAATTCCTGAAACAAATCTGTGGATATATGTTGCAGGATGTAGCACCAACTAATGTTGTCGATAATACTGTAAAAATAGAGACAGAGAACGAACCCAAGGGTTTATCTGAACCTGTTGTGTCAAAGGTTAATGTTGTGGATAAGAATGTTAAAATAGAGACAGAGAACAAACCCAAGGGTTTATCTGACCCTGGTGTGTCAAAGGTTGATCAAAACAAGAAGAAAAAACAAGGCAGCAAGGAATCAAACAATGAAGATGGGAGTGGCAAAGATAAGTTTGTCGACTTGATTTTTATGTGTAATTCTCAAACAAAGAAAGAGTGTTTTTGATACAAAGTGTTTGGGTTTCCACCAACCAAAAAGGAGCTTGTGGAAAAGTTAAAGCCTAGAATGAAGCTCTTCTTGTATGATTTTAAACTTAGACAAATGTATGATATCTACAAGGCAGCGTCTGTCGGAGGAATGAATGTGGAACCAAATGCTTTCTGGAGTTGTAAAAGGCCACTCCTAGCACAGGTAATCTTTTTATACATGAAAGGGGTGCATCAAGCTTGTGAAGTTTGTGTTCATGATGAATGAAAAATTTTGACACCCACTTTGCAAGAAGATGTTAATAATGATGCAGCTAATGAGAATGTAAAAGAAGAGGATGTTGAAAGATCTAGAGTCATTGAATTCATTGCTAGTATTCAAAGGAGAGGCACTACCTCATCAAATTCACCTCCTCACGAAGGCGACAATGGTGAATGTTCAAGGTATAAATTTGCCTCTAATCAAATTGATTTTGATTATGATAAACATGCTAAATATTCAGATAAGATATAGAAAAGAACTTGCATGTTCCTTTTGTGGTTTGAATAATCATAATGTTTATAGATGTTGGAAGAAGATATCCATGCACATGAAACTTTCTAAATAAATGAGGAAAAAATTCAAAGGCCCATTGGACAAGGAAAATGATGTTGAAAATAAGTTGAAATTGTTTATTACTCATTGCCATAAGAAAGGTCACCTTGTAGAATATTTTGCTACATACAACACTGAACATTTTTAAAACATAAACTAACTTCTAGCAAACAATAATATTAAATTAGATTTAATTGTCTGAGCAGTTGAATTGATGTGCATAGAAAAATTGGGAATAGATATCTTTGATACATACAACACACAAATTCAAAATCTTAAAAGATAAATCAATCTTGCAAACAGAGGGGTATTTAACTAGACATAAATTTCCATATAGATTCAGCCAAAAACCCAGACCTAGTCAAAGAAAACATGAACCAATGGTTTATTTCAGCTCTACATCAACGTTGAAAAATCGAACTATTATGATGTGTTACAAATCAGCCTACATGGCAAAGTGTTGGTCGACCTAAAAGGAAGTAATTCTATATATATTTATATACCCTGTCTATGGCTCTTCTGATAAGGAATAACTCGGCAATCTCTGAAAACAGTTTACAGATTCTTGTAAGATTCAATACGAATATGTTGATGGGATTTCAGTGTGAAGTTTAAAGAGTTTGAAAATAGTGTGGATCTATTGTTCGGTCATCTTTGAAGCAGATTGCGGATAGTATAGTATGAAGCAGATTGTGTATAGTGTGAAGCAAATTGCAGATAGTCTAAGGAAGATTACAAATGCCTGAAACAAATCTGTGGATATATGTTGCAGGATGTAGCACCAACTAATGTTGTTGATAAGACTGTTAAAATAGAGACAGAGAACGAACCCAAGGGTTTATCTGACCCTACTGTGTCAAAGGTTAATGTTGTGGATAAGACTGTTAAAATAGAGACAGAGAACAAACCCAAGGGTTTATCTGACCCTGTTGTGTCAAAGGTTGATCAAAATAAGAAGAAAAAACAAGGTAGCAAGGAAGCAAACAATGAAGATGGCAGTGGCAAAGATAAGTTTGCCGGCTTGATTTTTATGTGTAATTCTCAAACAAAGCAAGAGTGTTTCCGATACAAAGTGTTTGGGTTGCCACCAACCAAAAAGGAGCTTGTAGAAAAGGTGAATCCCGGAATGAAGCTCTTCTTGTATGATTTTAACCTTAGACAAATGTATGATATCTACAAGACAGCGTCTGCTGGAGGAATGAATGTGGAACCAAATGGATTCCGGAGTTGTAAAAGGCCACTCCCAGCATAGGTAATCTTTTTATACATGAAAGGGGTGCATCAAGCTTGTGAAGTTTGTATTCATGATGAATGGAAAATTTTGACACCCACTTTGCAGGAAGATGTTAATAATCATGCAACTAATGGGAATGTAAAAGAAGAGGATGTTGAAAGCTCTAGAGTCATTGAATTCATGATAGTATTCAGAGGAGAGCCACTACCTCATCAAATTCACCTCCTCAAGAAGGCGACAATGATGAATGTTCAAGGTATAAATTTGCCTCTAATCAAATTGCTTTTGATTATGATAAATATGGTAAATATTCACATAAGATTTGGAAAAGAACTTGCATGTTCCTTTTGTGGTTTGAATAATCATAATGTTTATGGATGTTGGAAGAAGATATCCATGCATGTATGAAACTTTCTCAATAAATGAGGCAAAAGGTCCAAGGCCCATTGGACAAGGAAAATGATGTTGAAAATAAGTTGCAATTGTTTATTACTCACTGCCATAAGAAAGGTCACCTTGTAGACAAGTGATGGTTAGATTTCTTATCCAATTAAGGCCTTGCATGTATTTTGATGTTTCATGAATTTCTTTGCAAATTCAAAGTATGGCGCATGTTGCATGAAGCAAGGTGTTGAAGGTACAGTTATGTTGACACACTTAAATGCAACAAATATGGAAATTTGTACATGAGCTATTATTTGACTTGAGAGTCAATTGTTTGAAGAGGCATGTTTTGTCGACTTGTGTTTGGTTGATGGTTTTGAACACCAATATGTAAGAGTACATAGAGACATTCACATGATGTGAATTTTTTTTCTTTTAAGGAGAAAAATGATATGTCAGTGAGCTATGTTTCTTGCATGATGTGTTTTTTAGTTTGATGGTTTTTTTTGTGACAAGACGTCACAAGATTTTGGGAAGGTCCACTCTTGAGGGAGAGCATCATGATTACAACCTAATCATGAGAATCAAATGGCATGAACCAAACATATTTTGTATTAAATGAGGAATTTCACTCTCCCAATCATTTCTAAATCACCCATATCACCAAGAAAACACATTTTAAAATAACATACTTTAGTAGGGGAAAGACCTTAGGTCCTTTGATTGTGCACATGTGTGAAAAATTGAGATTGGCAATTTGCAAAAAAAGTGAAATTATGAATGAAACCACGAAAACAAAAATCCCAAAAGTAGTAAATTATTTAAATAGACCTAATTAATTATTTACCAACATAAATTCTTCAACTTTTAGCAACTAAATGATAAGTAAAAAAATAAATAAATTTGTAATTATGGTTCAAAAGTTACATAATCTTAAGAATCCAAAAAAAAAATTATTTTTCAAAATGTATTACTTTCAAAGTATCAATAGAGAATGTACAAGGGTATTCAATGAATTAATGCTATTTATTTAGATTCCATGATGTATATCTTACTCATAATTTTAACAAATTATTAAATAATGATTTAGATTGGATAATTATATTATTTGTCATATATTTTGATGCTTATAGAGTGAAAAAATTGAAATAATCAACTTGTAGGGTCATTTTAATGGTGGGTGGATAATTGGGGTCTAAAACCTTTTGGAGTCATTTTGAGGTATTAAATGGCATTTCTGGGGTCAAACGATTATCCCTTGTGCCGAAATCTTGACCATTATTCTACACTTAAAGACATATCCAATGGTGCAAGAAAAACATCAAATTAAGTTCATTCAAAAATTATGCCTTTAGTAAGTTGACCTATCATGTTGACCACCATGGTACGAGAGAATGTCATTTTAGCTGCATTACTCATGCATAGCAAGCTAGCTACATGTGGAATTTTAACAAGACTCTAAAAGTTTTGAAATCACAAACCTCGTTAATGGTTGATAGAGTCAAATCTTACACCTAGTTGGCTATCACGCTATGTTAAATACTTGGCCACTAGGAGGAATAAGAGTTCTATTTTGTGTTATTATATTTTGTTCCATAGTTGAAAATACAACTAGAAGTGTGAAGTTAGAGAGAAAAATGTATGAAGTTAAGTTTTTATAGCCACCTTACATGCCAAAAGTCTTATAGCTAACTCTAGAGAGATTACCTCTTTCTTTGTACTTGCATATTTTCCATACTAGAAAAGAGATAGTAGAGCATGTTTACATTTTAGTGTTGTTTTTCTCCCATGAGGATTTCCTAGGGAAAAAGGAGTCTAGAACATCATTAGTTTTTAGGGTTGCTTGTCTCCCATAAGGATTTCCTAAGAAAATAATTGTGTTGATTGTCTAGAGATATTTATGTGTGTGTTTCATTATGTTCTCTATTTCTTACATTATGTTTCATTATGTTTTATATTTCTTACATTTCTGCCCTCCTATTTTTCTTTCCAATAAAGGGTTATAAAGTAACATGAGAAGCAACATGAGACTTGGAACAATCATTTTCATTATCTATATGGAAGGCAAAAAGAATTATATCCCCTTAAACTTAAACTTATGTAGTTTGTATGAAAATAGAGAGCCTAATATAGCAGGCATAAAAATAATTTCCAACAAAATGATAAAAAATGTGAAAGAAAAATTTAAAACATAAATCAAGATATCAAACACAATGATATTATGATGGAGAGAATATTTCTGCAGCCAAAATGAACATGCAAACTATAAACTGTAATAAAAAGATAACAATATCATTGCAAAATTTAAAAGCATAAATAACGTAACACAAAGATATCTCAAAACACCTGAATGCATATGTAGAACAAAACCTGTAATAGAATATTTTGCTACATACAACACTGCACATTTTTAAAACATAAACTGACTTCTAGCAGATAATAATATTAAATTAGATTTGAATTAAAAATAGATATAAGTCCGGGAAAAGAGTTGAATTGTTATTCTCCTTAGGATTTCCAAAAAAATAGGTATCTCAGTTGTAATGGTTGACGGAAAATTACAAGAATGACTGGTGAAGTGTACTCTGCCAATTTCTTAGGCTAAAAAAATTAAATCATTTTGCACTAGATAACGATTATTTGTTTTCTAAGCTTAAAGACTGTGTTAATTGTTAGACGGGTAGCAGAGGTTTAAGACCCTAGCCGGAGTAACCAACCTGGGTCCTATGTCTTCTGGTACCATGTCATGAATTATATAGTTATCAGATTAAAAATATGATTTCAAAGAAATCAGATTACTTGAAAAAATTTATCTATATATTTTCAGCAGTATCTAAAGCACAATGTTAAGCATCTGTAAAACAGAAATGAAGGAAAAACGAGAACACATTACATCCAACTGTGCAACAAATCAAGATAACTATATTCAAAATATTTAGAGGAAATATTTCTAATTCATTGTCGATTCGCATAGACCTATTCCTGAAGTATGGCAGAGTTGGTAGGAACAGGTAGGAATTTTCCTCAATGGACTGTTGGGGCATTTAGATAGACCCAATAGGAAAATTTTAAAAAATTTGTCTCTAAGCCCCCTTAAATGGGTTAATAGGAGCTTTTATAAAACCTGTTCATTACTTACACCTGTGTGTTAACCTTCATAGGAAATCCCTGGTTCCTATACACCCACTCAACTATAGCCTTAAGACCAGACGCTCGTCAAGTTGGGTAGACAGTCATAGCCTTAAGACCGGATTCTCGTAAAGTCGGGTAGACTGTCCTGAGAAGGTGGTGGCTTATTTTGATAGAGCATTTGTTCTTGAGAAGGTGGTGGCTTATTTTTATGGAGAATTATCTGAGAATGGAGATTGTGGTGATGGAATAGTCTTATACATCAATGAAAAACATTCTATTAAAATTCAAAGTGGTTTTCAAAGTGGTTTGGGAAGGGTACAAAAAGATATGCATAACTTCTACTTCTCTTTGCCATTGAAAAATATATATATTCTTTGTAGATTTTAGGTGATTCCATAATCATTGTAAACTAGTTTAATGGATTGCAATGATGTCACATTCACAAACTCATTCATATCTTTGAGGAGGTTCTCTTGCTCAAACATCGTTTTAACCAGATTTCTTGTTGAAATATTTATAAGGAGTGGAATAGTGAACCAAATTATTTTTCTTAGACTAACATTTCTCAGATTTTGAGAATTCTGAAAATCAAGGAGTAGCTAGAAGGTGCTATCACAAATTTCTTCCATAAAGGATAATTTTGTGTCATACCCGATGAAAGCACACGCTGACGAGAGCAGCAACAGCGCTGAAGGGAGCAGCCGAAATGCCAACGAGAGTAGCAACAACGCTGAAGGGGGCAGCTGGAACGCACAAATAGCAGCAACGCTAACACAAATTCGCAGGAATAATGAAACAGGTAAACAAACAATCTTCGCGGGCGATTTATTTATAGAAATTAGTTCGGCCGAACTTTTGTTGTCGGTTTTCCAATCTCTGGAAAAAATTTTGTTTGCCCGCGCCGTCTGTGTGTCGTCAATCTTAACGGAATCAATAGTTCGACCGAACTTTCTAAGAAAGTTTGGCCGAATTATTGGCGAAAAAAATTTTTGGCCCCTGATTCTCACAAAAGTGTAACCCAGCTTCACGTTTCCGCCCTTTTCTATTTTATTTTCTAGGAATAGTTATTTAAAACATTATTTAAATAATATTCCTTGTTAAATTTGACTAAATCATTTATAAAATAATTGAATAAATCACTATTTATTTAATTATTAATCAACCTCATTCTTAAAATAATAAATAAATCATTTATTTATTTATTATTTACAGATAAAGGGGTTTGGCCAAATTCAAATTCTTTTTCCCCCCAGCAAAAATAACAAAATATTCAATAAAAGTTGGATCTATATTTGGTTAATAATATTTTAATTATGCACCAATATCTAGTCTAGCTCAATATTTTGTTATAAATAGAAGAGTTTTTCCATTCATTCACTACCTTTTTTTCCCTAAACATCACGCTGGATCTATACTTTTGGTTTTAATTTGATCCTCCATCATTGTCATATTTTTCTACTTTTTTGCTTGTGAGCTCCCTTTGAGTTCCATTTTTTTCTGGGTTTTCTACACCATCAAGAGAGAGAGATCATAGATCTGAAGTGCTGAGGACAAACAAGAACCCATTGCATTGAGGGGGACCTGTAACATCTTTCTATTTTCCCTTCCCAGGTGTCATAATACAAAAAATCTTTGAAAATATTCTTGTCTTGTTCATTGGATGCATGGAGAAACTCTTGATTTTAGTTGTTGTTAAATGTCTTTAACTGCATAGATCCGGATTTACATAGCATCTATTATGATCACTCACTACAGATCTAAGGAAATTGACAACCATATTTGATGTTAGGGTGATTTTTTATGCATAGCTAAAGTGAGATTTTTTTGTACGCTTGCGATTAGAATTCACACTAACAACTGATGACTCCACAAGGGTTTATAATTATGACCATTGTCGTTTTTCAGATCCCTGCATGACCAGCTGGTTCAAACCCTAGGGATTTTATTTAGCTTTTTATTTTTCATTTATTGTTGTTGCTTTCAACCTTTAAAACCCTAAAACAATAAAAATTCTTACCTTTGTGTGTTTCTGGGCCTTTTGCGCAGGTAACATGTATCAACCATAGCAAAGACAACAAATTTTTCTTAAACCTGCCACCGAGAGAGATGGAAGTGAAGGTCACACTTTTTGGGCCAAAAATTGTGACCTCAACCTTCAGGATGCAAAAAACAACCTCAAACCTATGACCTCAGCTAAAAACAGGTCAAAACCTACGACTTGTACTTAAATTTGTGTGAGTTTTTCTGTGATTTTCTGCATTTGTCTGGGCTAATCCTTAGGGTTGTTTGACCTCCCTTTCCACCCATATTGGACTTGTACTTTATTATTTTTACTCATCGAAGTAGGAACCAAGCCCCTTAGGGCTTCAATCCGCTTCCACCTTTTCAGGACGAGTTTAGCTGAAGCAGGTCTTCTGAGATTTCAATGTGTTTGATCATTTTTCAGATCTTAACCTATAATTTTAGATCCATTTCAGATCGGTTATTCATCCATCCAAAAAACCTCTTTTCAATTTTTTTTGGTCCTCCTTTAGGGTCCCCTCCGTTTCCCTTCAGGTTGTAGCCTTTCGCCACCTTTCTTGCAACTCTTTTCCTTCTGTTTTTTTTTCTTTTTTCTGCGCCTATTTCCAGTAGATTTGACATTTAGATCCCTATGCCTCACAAATTTAGATCCATTGGCCATTTTTTGTGTTTTGACTATATTTCACCCACCCATAGTCTAGCTGTTGGGAAGCCCTCCTCCTTGGGTTTAAATTGATGCATCTTTAGCTATTAATTTTCTGTCATATTGAGTTTGCTTTACTGTCATTTCTAGATTTATTTACAGTTAAAAAACATTTTTTTTCTTTTTTCTCTACACACGTCTGGGCTTAATTAAAATTAAAACACTTATCACATACACACACACCCTAAGTGAAGAGCGCCTAGTTTACACCGCCAGGCCAAGACTAAAACATTGTAATCAATTGATCTTGCACCTCCCTGCCCTTGTTTTGACTTTGTAATCATTTGATCCTGCACCTCCCTACCCCTTTTGGTCTCTCTTCCTTATTGATCTGTGTCTATTTTCCATCATTGCACCCCAAGGTGTTTATCCCAGAGACTCCTAGGCCTTCATCGTTATTTTCTGTTAGGAAGAATTACTC
This sequence comes from Pinus albicaulis, assembly GCA_034641835.2. NCBI lineage: Eukaryota > Viridiplantae > Streptophyta > Pinopsida > Pinales > Pinaceae > Pinus > Pinus albicaulis. The sequence continues at coordinate 973,014,797 of CM076584.1, read as the reverse complement.
CTCTGCATACGGTTTGAGTTTGTCCTCCACCGAGTCCCCGTTCTAACTCTGCTTTTGGTTCATCGGGTTCCCCTTCTAGTTCTATCCCAGGCTCGCCTCCTGTCAACTTGACCATGTTTGGTTTAGAACCTAACGCTGGTGGTAGCTGTGTCCCTAATGTTGGGAATGCCACTAGTGGTGCCACAACAGGAACTATCCTGACTGCTCCCTTTCTCCCTTATAGGTAGGCCTCAACTTTCCCGACTTTAGCCAGTTCATTAATGACCTGATACACCATGATCCTGATTTTCCTCCTATGCCAACCAAGCACCCTTCAAACATCCCCAAGTTTGAAGGAATTTTTGGAGAGGATCCTACCAACCATGTTCGTTATTTCCACATGTGGTGTTCATTTAACTCCATCACCAATGACTCCATCTGTCTTCGGTTATTTTATTGTACGCTTACTAGACAAGCTTCCAAGTGGTATGTCAACTAGGCATCCTCCTCTCATACTACTTTTGTGACTCTTGCTAGGGATTTTTTGTCTTACTCCCAACTTTCCCTTCTATGAAACTGGTACTAAAATTTTGACCTCTTTCTATTAATCGTCTGTGACCCACCTATCTGATCACGTCCAATAATGGTGGAGAAGAAAGAGCCTATATTGAGGCCCTACCTTCGAAGACCATGTCTACATGCACTAGTTTCTCAGATCCCTTTTTCTTTCTATTGGAAAAGATGTTGCATCTCACTTCCCTTAGACCGAGGAAGTTTCCCTCTATATTTTGTTGAAATATGACTCGATCTACGCAAAGTTTGGTTATGTTTATACTGTCTTACCTGATCTCCCTAGACCCAATGGTGCCAATGCACTGGGGGTCTCTCATGCCGCTGACGGTATCGTTGGATCCATTTCACATCCGTACACTCATTTTCCCATGGGTTATGGTTTCCCTTAAGGAGGAGCCAGCTCCTCCAGCACTTTTACCCCTCCCGGTAGCATTTATCCATGATATTACATGCCTCCTACTTTTTCCCAACCTGTTTATCCCAATGTTTCCCAACCTCCTTATTATTTGCATCTGTAACATGGTGAGCTATCTCCTCCAGCATTAGTACCTCAACCTGCCTTGCCTTATCAAGCTCCGCAACAGCATCCACCACCCCTCAGGGTCAGGTGTATGCACAACGGGATGCGACTAATCCTCCTATTTCCAAAAAGAAGAGGAAAGGAAATTAAAACCAAGCTACCGGAGGTAATCCTGGAAATGATCCCCAAGGGAATGCACTTGACACTACAACCCAGTAACAGGGCACTCAGCCCAAGTAGGATAGGCCCATTCACGCGAATAAACATTGTTCTTGTTGCGACATCTATGGTCACTATACCCATGATTGTCTTCTTTTACCTCAGATGCGTTAGATGTGGGAAGCTCAAGCAACATCCCGAGGACAACAAGCCTCCCCTTCAGTTCCTCCCAATGCGGCTCCTATCCAACTGGATGTGTTTACCAATCCTTTCCCCCAGCAAGGATTTGTGGCTACCCAACTCCCTGAAAATCAGACATCCACTCAACCTCCTCCATATGGTACCTCTAATTACCAGATCCTCATGATGAACTCTCACCAACCCGCTACCATTGACCTCAACCTTTAGACTTAGTACCGTCAGTACAATAAGCCCCCCACTACATCTGCTACCGAGTCCCCTTTATCAGGTCCCACAAAGCCTCTTCTGACACCCAATGGTCCTTTACTGATCCCTAAACCTAAGGCATAGGTTCATACCAAGATCCCCAAGGGACCATTACACCGAAACACTACTTCTGGTAAAGCTTCCCACTCCTGTAGTATATTATATGACTTGGCGTAATCCCCTGCCACCATGTCAATGCTGGAAGTCATCTAGTCATGCCATTCACAATGAAAAGCTCTACTAATTGCCATGGGTGTTGTGGATCCTTCAGATGATCGTTTGATTTTCTTCGATGTTGACTGGTCAAAACATCCCCCGCTTCCTGCTTCTGTCGCCTTCCAAATCCTTGTCAATATCTGGAATGTGAACATCTCCAATTGTCACATTGATGAGGGGGCATCCACATGTGTGATGTCTGCTTCAGTTTGGAAGCAAATCGGATCTCCTGAGTTAGCCCCTTCTCCTATCACCCTCTAAGTGTGGGATGGCCAATCTTCCTAGCCCCTTATCATGTTCCGCAATTGTCCTATTAATCTTACGGGCAAGATTGTTTGTGTTGACGTAGAAGTCATTAATGCCCCCTTAGACTACAACATTCTATTGGGTTGTAGCTAGACTTACGTGATGTCTATTGTCCCATCTGCAGTTCACCGTATGATGTGATTTCCTTACAAAAAAAATATCATTACCATTGACCAGTTGACATATTACGAACTGAAGTCTTAGAACTCCCTTGAGTCCATCATCTCTTTGGTGGCCAATAAACAAATAGTCAAACCTCCGACCAATGTCTCGCTAGGCGTCTATAAATATTTCAATTTTCTTGGTTCATTCCCTAATCTCCCTCCTCCTATCTCTGACCCTATCTCATTGAATTTTTGCATGATGCAATTGTCTCAGTCAAAAATGAGGTCCCGATCAAAGGTCAATGGCGCTCACCCCCCCTCTGCAACCTGCTCCTAGCACCTCAACTCAGTCTTCAGGACCCTCTGCTTAAGGCCCCTCATCTGCAACTGGCATCCATGATCCTATCTACACTCCTAGAATGGTTCCCCTTGGCCTTAACCATCTCTAAGTTGTCTCGCCTGGCCATTAACCCTCCGGCCCGATACCATTTCTTGCTCCCCATACTGGAGTATTTTCAATACCTATTATGGCTACCTTATCTCTTCCTAACATGACCCCGGGGATCCCAATCTGGTACATTGATCCCCTAGCCACTATCCTTCCTGGTCAGCCCAAAACTTATATTTCTTTGACCTCGGTCCAACCGGTCACCATGACCACTCCCTTTACTTCTGTGCCTCAACCACCTCAACAGGAACCCACTCCTGTTTCCAAAATTTCAGGTGAGGGGGGAAAAGCACACAAGAAATCACCTATGGACAAGACTGCCTAGAGAACCCCTGCTCCTCCTCAGCCTCCAAAGCGTACCCCTTCGTGTGCTTTCTGTGATGTTGTTGGTCATTCCACCCATAACTGTCTTGAATTGCCTCATATCAAGCCCATGGTTAATGTCGTGTTCCTTGAGTCTAAGGTCCCTGGAGCCTCTGTTTCTTCCACAAATTCATCCAAGAACCCCAAGGCTATTCAAAAAAACCACCCCTGTGCTTTGTGTGATATCCATGGCCATTATACCCACCTCTGTTCCCGCCTCAAGCTTTACCGAGCCTCTTTGGAAGTAGTTTTGGAATACGAGACCGAACAGAACCAATCTGCCTCTCTCGTTCTTATGCAGTATGCTTTTGTTCAACCTGAGGATACATCTTCTCCCATTGAAATTCCCCCTCCTGGTGTCAAGATGATAGATTCTTCGGCCACTATCCTCTACCTATCATCATCTATGAGATCCACGGTGGAAGACCCATCTGGGAATTATCCTTCCATTTTTCTTGACCTCCATTTAGCGATCACCCTGGGCTCAACATCAGTGGATCCCTGATCTGCTTGTTCTTCCATCACCCCTTGTGACAATGTGCATGTGAAACTTTCTTCTCATGATGATGAGTAAGGTATCTTTGACGCATCATGTGGTTTCCCTTCCACAAGTCACCCCATATTCTACTATGATGATGACATCCTGGAAGCCTTTTCCACCCTTGATTTCATCTTTCCTACCCATAAGAGGAATGGCACCATCCGTGTCTATGGTGACTTTCACGACCTGAGCACAAGCAGACCCCAAGGCAACTCCCCCACACCATCCACCTTTCAGTGTGCGGGTGGTATAAATCATACCCATGGCACTCCCTCTGGTAGTGCTTATTTGATTTCTACCTTGCATTCGAATTCACAACATTTTTCATCATCCTCTCATTTTTTGTTGTCTTGAGGCACCTTTCAGATGGACCCCCCATCCACACCATATATCAGTTAAGCCGATGGTGCAAGTTGCTACTACCAGAATCTAGCCTCAGTAGCCTAGGCCATTTTCACCCCCTTGCAGTCACTACTCCCGGAATCTAGCCTTTGTAGCCTGGGCTATTTTCACCCCCTTGCAGTTGCTTTTCCTTTATAACGACGTATGCATTGGTACTACCACCAATAACCAGGACGAATATGATGCAGTGAGAGGTTTATTAGCCGGAGCCCTTTCCCATTGCATCCTTCCCCTTCATGTTCGTTTAGATTCCTTGCTTCTTTTCATGCAATTGAATGGTGTTTATCATGTACATAAGCCTGTACATTTTAGAAGATATTTACGAGTGAAGCTTTTGATGCGTGAATTTGAAATCATTACATTCTGTCATGTACCTAGAGCACAAAATCACTATGTAGATAGCATTGCAAACAATATTCTAGATTGGAATTTATCACACACATTTCACACAAGACAATAAAAATAAACCATAAAACGATGCATATCCATTATATATGTCGTTCAAAATGTTTTAGATTACATCAACTTTGATACATATGACATGCCCATACCATCTTTCAAAAAATCAAAACTGGGGGCACCTCATGCCCTTACATCTAAACACTATCAGGAGGATCCTAGGCCAATGGCTCGGCTCTAGTGGCCCGTAGATCGCGCATCCCTTGTCTGGCCATCACCATGTGCCACATGACCCCTTGCCACTCTGAAGGTAGACCAATACATGGCTCTATGTACTGGTCATCAAGATCTTGCCAGTTGCACTTTGAAACATCAATGAGTAGCCTCTCACATCTACGACGGATGTCCTCCAGGAGGGCAACTGCATCCTCATTTTTTGGATCCCTCGACCCACTAGGTGCTACAGCTCCTGATAATATAGGCTGCCCCATATACCCAGCCGGTTTCACCGGTGCTGTATTTTCATACCAAAAGCAAATGAATTAGTACCATATAAAATATTCTTAAACTTTAAAAATGCACATAAAATATAATGAACTTGTCACTTACTATCAGGCCCCCATGCTCGACCTGGCGGCAGTGGCAAGTCTAGGGTCCCCATGATAACTCATCCCACTATAGGATAGTCATCTATCTACATTGGCATATGATCCCAATGATGAAAAACTTGGGTTGGAACACTCGTCCAACTACCCCATATCCCCCTCTACACAGTAGCTACCCCCAGCAATGCATCTTGGGCTCTCGTAGGCCCCCATCCTAGATCTATATGTGAGGCCGAAGTTTTAGGATCTTCTCAAAGAAAAGTGAGCAAAGCACTGTGTCATATGCACAGTCATGGTTTACCTGCCACTTGCATATCGAAAACTATCGTTTCAACGACGAAAGCATCATTTGGGCCCACCCATAGTAAGTCCCACTTAAAACACTCTCAACAAGCATCATCTGACCCCTAGTGATATGGTGGAGTGCCTGGTTGCCCAGGATACGCAGCACAACTGTGGCCACTGTACAAGTCTCTAGCCTCTCTAGATCTCCGATCAGTATCTATGTCCCTTTCACATGGAGACCCGATCGAGAGTGGCGCTCTACAAACTCCATAATGTTCCGCCCTTGCGATAACACTGGTTGTGTGTTTCCCACCATCCGAAGTGGTAGGAGGCTAGTCAGGAAATATATATCCTAGACAGACAACTCGATCTAGTGCCCCTATACTATAAAGATATCATTACCTGGATCCCAATAGCTGAATTTCTAGGCCAACAAGGGCTCTTCTGATCTCATCAAATGGTTTTTCATAAAATTCAGGACCCCAAACCTGGCCAATGCAGTGAAAACACCATGATCCTCTTGGATCTCAGACTGTAAAGTGTCTAGGTCTCTCTCTCTCTCCAGTTGATCCTCAACTCTATCATATCTACACAAAAACATCATGTTTTTCAATGTCCTTGAAAGTAAATACTGCATCGTAACCATAAAATCCTAGCTCTCACCCAAAAACACCACTAAAAACCCTCTCTCTGACAGGTCACACTTTTCAAGCCATTCCTGGGTAAGGTCACATTTTTCTGCCCAAAACCTGCTACCCAGGTCACAGATAATGCCCCAAAAAGTGTGAACCGATTGTGAAGAAGAGAAGGGGTTTGTTCTTGAGCTCTGGGTGCCTAAATTGAACTTTTAATCCACTGAATTGAAAGAGTAGGGTTAGGCCTCTTACTTGCAACTGAAACATCTTGATTGCAACGATCGGTTTGTCCGCTATGATCACCACAAGATTTAGGGCCTTTTATCCTCTCTACATTCACAATAGCTACACTTACAAATGAATCAAATTGGAGGGAAAATTCCTTATTAAAAGAGAAACCCCAGATTTTTATTTCACCAGTTGTGACCAAACCATAGCTTGGTTTGACAAATCGTCAGCACTATTGGAAAGTTCTCACCAAGCTCTCAAATGGGTATCCTTTTGTTTTTCGTGATTTGATACTTTACCTCAATTTTTTTTTTCTTAGAAGGGTCACTTCACCACTCCTCAAAATCGAATTTATTCACTTGCAACACTTGTACTTGGGGCACCACTTTTCCTTCATACTTGTCCATGCTTGTGTCGATTTTTGTCATGAGTAACCATCTTGTAATCATGTTTTTATGGTCCCCACTAGGCCTCTTCTGTGTGGTAGCATCATCGAGTCGCCTTTCTTTAGAGCATATGAGTTGAGTCATCATCGCATCCATGGACTTTGTATCGAGTCCCGTTGTATCCCGCTATGGTCCTCCATCCTAAATTTCTTTGTTCCTCTCTCGTGTCACACATTTTGGCCTTTAGTCATACTGTCCCCTATCCCCTCCAGTGTCGAGTCAATAGCTACCAAGTCATCCATGCCCTTTATGCTCTAACAAGGGAAGTCATCAGCCCGCTACTCAGTACCCCCCATTCCAACATCATCCCTGGTGTCAGTCTATCAGTTGCTTTACTATTATCCCTCGTGCCTTAGTTGAGGATCCCTTATTTCCTCACCTATCGTAGGCCTCCTTCTGTTTACATCATCTTACTCGTTCCAGAAGACATGTCTAGAGGGAAATGTACCTTGTTTCCAGCTTCCACTATTCTTTGGTACCTTGGATTAGACAAAGGGACCCTTTATTTCCCTTTGACTTGATTGTTTCTCAGCTCCAGCTCCTTATAGCATGATCAAGATCTGTATACATGATGGTTCAGAGGTGCAACAGGTTGTACCGGTGATTCTCGAGTGTGTGTGAGATGTTTCAGACCTCATGAGGGGGTGGCCCTTCAGGTAGCCCCCCACATGCGCAGATGACCTCTCTACTACAGCCTTTGATGAAGCTCCATATATTTGATGGTTCCGGCCTCAGCCGCTTAAAACGCCTTTTAGTTTGCATGTATCATTTAGATTTTCAGAGCCCTTTCCCATTTTACAGGGCCTCGTTGGTTGTACTTATATTTCATGTACTCAGATATTATTGTATAAGTCCTGGCTATTGTCCCAGGCACAGTATGTATGTGGAATCCATTATCATGTTTTTATCTGGCCCATGTTTATGCCAACATGTACTATATAATTCATTCATTTTTTTTTTGGATGCATCATTATTTATACTTGGTTATCTCGACAGGCATAGGTATGCGTCCCCCGCCTCATGTAGAATAGTTAGTCACTCATAAAAGAGACTTGTCACACATGTAAGTCTCACCTCCTCAAGGCCTTGTCCTCTTGCACTTTAGTCTACCTTATATTTCTATCTCTATGACTCCCCCTTCGGTGTCTAGTGATTGAGTTCTTATAATGTACTTTGGTCATACAAATAGCTTCTAACGCTCGTGTGCTGGGGGGTAATCTGTTACACCAATTTTTGGTCATCTAACCTGTTATTATTAGATGGACCAAAGTACACCATGTAAGACCAATTTTACCCCAGTAAAATTGCTTTCACTATGAAAAATAACTTTGTAATCCATAATTTATTAGGTTGTTTCTGGTCTAAATAGGAAACCCCATGAGGAATAATTGAATAAATCCTTATTTGTTTGATTTTCCTCAAGGGATAATTAATTAAACCACATTTTAATTAATATCCCTGGTCATATTTAACCCAAAACAGGAAAATTAATTAGATAAATGATTTTTTATCTTATTATTTTCTAGGAATAATTATTTAAAACATTATTTAAAAAATATTCCTTATTAAATTTGGCTAAATCATTTATAAATAATTGAATAAATCACTATTTATTTAATTATTACTCAATGAAATTCTTAAAATATTAAATAAATCATTTATTTATTTATTATTTACAAATAAAGAGATTTGTCCAAATTCAAATTCTTTTTTCCTTCCAACAAAAATAATAAAATATTCCATAAAAGTTGGATCTAGATTTGGTTAATAATATTTTAACTATGCATAAATATCTAGACTAACTCAATATTTTGTTATAAATAGAAGGGTTTTTCCATTCATTCACTACCTTTTGTTGCCTAAAGATCACTCTGGATATATACTTTTGGTCTAACTTTGATCCTCCATCATTGTCATATTTTTCTACTTTTTTCTTGTGAGCTCCCTTTGAGTTCCATTTTTGTCTGGGTTTTCTACACCATCAAGAGAGAGAGAGAGATCTTAGATCTGAAGTGCTAAGGACATAGAATAACACATCCCATTGAGGGGGACTGGTAACATCTTTCTATGTTCCCTTCCCAGGTGTCATAATACAAAAATTATTTAAAAACATTCTTGTCTGGTTCATTGGATACATGGAGCAACTCTTGCTTTTATTTGTTGTTTAATGTCTTTAAATGCATAGACCTGGATTTCTAAAACATTTATTCTGATCACTAACTACAGATGTAAGGAAATTGACAACCATCTTTGATGTTATGGTTGTTTGTTATTCACAACTCAAGTGATATTTTTTCGTACGCTTGCAATTAGAATTCACACTAACACAATGCATATGTTTTTAGTCCATAATATATATTATTTTAGTTTAAGTATAATTGTAGTTTTCAGTTAATGTTTTTACAGATAGTGATGACACCATGGGAGGAGGTAGGCCCACTTGGGGTAAACATGTGTTCCTCTTCTTAGGTATAATATGTAAAATTGGATTTTTTTAGAAATTTATTTCATTGTCTTATTTTAGTTTACTAATTGAAATATTATAAATTTGTATGCAGGTTCCTCCATTTTTTCACTTTTTCGATCTTACCCCTTCACCTCATTCACCACCATCCCCTATTTTTCCACTAGTTTTCCATTGTTATAATCAAATATCCCTAATATTTGGTATCCAACCTATCTCATTCACCCACCTCCACCACCTTCACCATACCATCCATCCAGAGAGGTTGTATACATAGACCATCTGATAGCCTTTGAGAAATTTGTGTAGATTTCCCCATATGGGAATGAATATCCATCATTTGGATATACTTTCATATTGAGGTCATTTCTTGATGATTTTTTCTCTATGATAAATTGAATTGATTCTAGAATATTTTATTTTTAATTCGATGTTGTGAATTGTGTAACTATTATAGGGTTGTATTTCTAAGAGGTTGGGGATGCAAAGGAGGAATATGGCCTCCCAAATTATTATAGCATCTTTAATGAGTTTTCTAGGCTTGAATTATAAAGTATTAGTTTGTAAGTGTGTAATTTATTGATGCACATGGCACATGGAACAAGTGTCATATATATATATATATATATATATATATATATATATATATATATATATATATAGATATATAGATATATATATAGATAGTACATGACACATGTTCTATGAATCAAGTGTTTGTTTATTTGATGTTGAAGTGTTAGATTTCCAGGTTCAATTTGCATCTAGGAAATGAGAAAATTGACATGTTATATTGTTGAGGGTGTTTTGATTGTGCCTATAAAGACATGTAAGTCAAGCCTATTCCTAGTGATACATGTGTTTGATGATCCCAAAAAAATTGCAACTAGTTTTATCTATTAGAGAACATTTCTCTAATCATATGCAAAATCTCAAAAACATTTTATTGCAATAAATTATTTAATAGAAATATGTTTTTTTAATCTTAAATTTATATATTAAATCACTTAAACATATCAACCCTATGTTATATAAAATGAACATGAGTGATAAATATTTGAAATTACTTAATCATGAAGACAATGCAAGAATAAAAATAAAATTTTTAATCACACATTTGGATGGCAAGATACTTTATACATATATAGAATAAATGAAATGCATGTGAAAAAAACTATCAAAAAATTGGTATAGTATCTAGCACTCTAAACTCTAGCAAGGTGATATACAATAAACCATAGGAACCATACAAAATTCACAACAAGCTAGCATCAACACCAAGAAGTCCTCCCTTGGCTTCAAAAATATTTTATCATATATGATCTTCACACTAGAATTGTTTTCTTCCTTAGGGTTTATGAATGCTAGCCATGATGCATCACACAAGTGCATGAAAAGATAACTCTACTCCTACTCTCCACATATACTTGTCCATCTTATGGTTTGTGTACTCAAATCCTTGGCCTTCATTTCTTACATTGATATTAAAAAAAACACTTCCATGGAACATCATGAAATATATCATAACCATTTTTTCTTCTAAGAAAGGAATCAAACCATGCTCAAGACTCATCAATTTCATCTCACTATGCTCTTTCCCTAGCTTCACATCCCATATGAACAAGGTCTTAAAATCATTCAAGGTGTTAGCTCCATTTTCCATGTCTTATTCTAGGTTATAAAATCTAGTAGTACAGTAAGATCCATTATAGTCATCATCATCAATCACAACAACTCCATGTTATTTTCTAGGGTATACATGCATAACATAATCCCTAACATCACATAAGAAAACCTATGATTCACACAAAATAAATCTATCCATGAATCATAAAAGGCATCTCTCTCTCCCCCATTTTCCTATTATAGGGATTTTGTTGATATTTTGGGTAGTTACAGGAGTTATTCCTTAGCCACACAATTCATCCCATGAAATAAATTTAAAAGGAGGCAAAATTAAATTAAATTTTAAATTTAAACTACTTAAGTCAGCTCCAAATGTTCAAGTTGGCCTAGTAAGGAGACGAGGCCCTTGGGCACCACAAGGACACTATAAAATGGAATTAATCCTTCTCAATTTTACTCACTCACACAATACAAGAAAGATATATGATATAGTCACAATTTTCAAGAGACAAATCCAAGGAAGGCAGGTCGATTTATTTTCTTCAAGTAAGGTTGGTTTAGGGTTGTTATATGCCCTAAAATAAGTCATATCATGTGGATGTTTAATGTGGGAAGAAGACGCATAACATAGGTATGTTTAGACTATACTAAGGACCACGGAAGGGACATATTATGCCATAGAAGAAGAGTCCTAAATGGGTCAGGGATAAGATATAGTCAAAGTTGGGAAGTGGTCGTAAGAAAGATTTTATTGGGCTGTAGGAGGGACATGACTCTGAGTTTCACATTGAGCTTGAAATGAGGTTGAAGACATTGTTGGTGAGGGTTGAATACAAGCCTCAGGTTAGGCTAGACAAATCCAAGTTAAAGGTTGCGAACTAGGAGGATAAGAGCCTAGAAAGGGGTCACAGGAGCATGTCATGATTAGGTTTATTTAAGGCCAAAGACAGACTAGTAAAGGCTCACAATTCTTGGAAACAACACTACAAATCAAGCCAATTTTTGTGGACAAAAGGGGCTTAGGTTGTATGCTTTTGATATACCTCAAGAGTGGACTAGTACAAGGAAACATGAGGTTTGTGATAGAGTTGTTGAGAAGGGTGGATAAGGATGAAGTTAGGGCCAAGTTATAATAATAGGTTGGCAGTAGGTTGAACTATTCCTAAGGGCTACCAGAAGTCCAAGGATTTGCTAGTTAGAAGGTCTAGCAAAGAAGTCATGCTTGACTAGGTTTAACCAGAACTGTAAATTTGGTAAGGAATGACCAATTTTTACTTGAAAATTATCAGATTGTAACTTTTATGAACTGAAAAATCTCTCTTAGAAAATATTGTTGGGTTTTATCTCGATTTTGGGTTTCCCATAAAAAAATATTGGTGTCTAATTTGCATGTATTTTCTACTATGATTGCTACTATTTCCATTAAATTTACAATTCAATTTTTTTAGCGCAATTTCTTAATGTTGTTCTAGAATGTCCTAAAGTAAACTATATATTTTCTAGAAGTAATTGACATTTTCTAGAATTTTTTCTTTTCTAATTATCACTAGAAAATAATAATGGTATTAGAGCTTTGGTTAAGAAACGCCATTGAAATCACTCCTTGAAGACACCTATTTAGAAATCTAATATGTGACCAGATCTCTTGAATAGAGGAAAAGATAGTATAACCTCAGGATGATGAGGTAGAAGCTAAGTATAAAACAAATTGGGCTTATTATAAAATAAAAAATGCTATTCCGAAGCTAAAGGGAGCTAAGGAGAAAGACTCCCTCGCCTACTTTTTGTATAAAACAATAAATTCTAGTGATGAGATTCATAGGTGGTAAATGATCTTCAAGGTTTGATATGATATGATGGAATCCTTTTTTGTAAGACAACCCTTATCCTATGGACAAGAAATATCTCCCTAGGCTCGGAAACCAAGCCTATAAAGAAATAGAAAAACACATGAAAACATTTCGTAATTAATGACTAAATCATAGATTTAAATGGGATGCAAAGCTCATACTTTTTTCCAAAATGCTTGATGATGATCCTTGTTGTTTTCCTTTATAGATTTCAACCTTTATCTCTCAATTATCCAAGAAGAGATTTCAAAACACATAAACAAGCAAGTGATCAAGGCACATAATACGTCAATTATACCATAAACCGTATAAGTGATCAAGGAATATTACAATAGACATTATAAAAAATGAATATGGGAAAGAAAAAAGTATTTATATTAATAATGAAGAGAAGGAAAGAAATAAGTATTTGTATCACAAATATGGCATGTTGGAAGCCTCCTTGCAATGATCCTCAATCCAATCCCATGCAATCAAAATAACTCCAATGAACATTTGAGCAATGTGTAAGTAATTTCATAAGATGAAAATGGAAACCCGGTTCTCTTAGTATGAATTGCACCTATAGGAAGGAGTGGAAGTTGAGAGATCCATCAAGGGATGAGAGAGATAAAAAAATTAGTGGGATGGATCCACTGTAGGAAGAAGGGGGTCAAGGATAAAGGGAACTTGAACTCAATCTCAACCACTTTGGATTAGATACCAACTATGAGGCTTATAGAAGAGGAAGCTTAATTTACATTTTATTCTTTACCTATCTAAGAACATCATTGTGACCTTAGCACAAAAAGAGTCTGATGACATCACTTTATGTTTAGTATGCAACACACATCCTTGCAAGTTGTAAATTGAGTAGTTTCGATGTCTTCTAAAATTAGGGTTTTTAGGTATTTAATCTAGGATTATTATGCACCCCAAAGAGATATTTTTTCCATATTTCAAGGGGATTTATGACACTATCTCATCGGATAGCGAAATATCCTAATTTGATATCATTTTTATAAGTGTGAAAAATTGATGAGTAATAGATTTCCTCCTAAAGTACAAGGTCAGAAGTGGTATGATGACAAAACTGCTTTAGCATGCAAAGATAAGGATCAAGGAATCACCGGTTGGAGACTTGAAAATCAATATTTAAGTAATTACATTACAATATTACCATATAATCATCACTGAGGCAGAATTCCCATACTTAGAGTACAATTATCTCAAATAAAAAGCATGGAAGTGTATCAAGATACAATTCAATAAAAAACTCAATATGGATGTGCCCATCAGATATACATCATGGATCACTTTTACAATCATGAATACTGAAAACTCCATGAATCCTCTATGCATCAGCCAAGATACGAGGTCTCCATATTCATCTATATCGATCAATAGCATGAATATGACCATGTGAATAAATGTCTTGAGGTTGAACATGGTAGAAATCATTTGATTACTAGCCGATGGTGAAGAATGTTAACGGACATGAGAGAAACCACTAATAATGAAAATAGTTCTTAAGGTATCTAGTAAAATCTATGAGGTGTGAGTAAATATCTTGAGGTAAAACACCCATAGAATCATATGATTAAATTTCAGTGATGAGAACCTTCATTGAAATAAAGAAACCTGCCATTAAGGAATGCATACTCCAATGTACTAAAGGAGGTTTCTAGATACAATTTCTAGATAATGAACTAAACTTGATAGAAAGTGACCCATTACAGTAGGGCCTACGAGATGAAACACATGTCAATATTTGAAGAACAAATTAGGAGTGATTCTGGATTGAATCAGGGATGGTTGATGTGTTTGAAGGCTTTAAATATTGCAAAGTAATTTTAACTAAGGTTGGACTTGTATTAAACATACCAGCGACACAAAATTTTACTTGGAAACATTTGACTCAAAATAGGATAAGATACCAATACAAATAATTTCAATAAGGTATGATCAAATGAGAGGCAAATGGATTTCCCAACCCTGATGGAAAAAAGTGATGTAGTGTCATGTTCAAGAGTGACATACATCCTTTTCAAATACAAAAAATATATGTTCCTTTCCCATTTTCAACCACCATTAATGGTAAGTACCTCTTTATTTTTACTCAAATTTGAGGAGGATAACATATGCTTGTAATATAAGCTCATCCTTTGGATGAGTCCTTCGGAGTGTTTTTAATGAACCTTAGGGAGAAGTGGTGATGTATCATCATGATTGAATAATCCTAAATTTTTTATTGTATTTTACGAGTCCAATGAAGGCGTAACTCTAATTTTTTTTCATGTTTCGAGAGTTTGTAAAATAAATTAAAAGGAAACTCCATAAGGTCATTTTTTTTAAATTTAGTCTCTCGAGGATGAAAAAGTATAAAATTATTCAAGAGAGAAGTCTTTTATCCATGATCGACTAAAGTATTCCTTTTTCATAAATAATTTACTTAGCTTAGAAATGGGTTAAACTTGTATTGAGTAAATTCTCCTTCAAATCCTTTAATGGGTGGGACTAAACATGTTTTCTCGACTACCTTTTCAGATTTCGAGAGTTAGAAAATGGCTTAAAGGTAACTCTAGGGGGTTCCTTTCTCATTCATTTTTAACAAGCCCAGAAAAGAAATATAAGTATACTCTCACCATTATGTTATATTTCAACATTTCAACATGTTAAATGGACTTTATCACTAGTCAAAAGACCAAAATAGACTGATAGGAATTTTTCTACAATGTCCATAAAATAAAATCTCTGAAAATATTTTCTCACTAAATAAGTCCAATGAAAAATTGATCACTGATTACCCTAGAAATCATTCTTTAGTAGCTATATTTGACTAAATTTTTCTCAGTGATGGTACAAAAACAAGTGTATGAAAACTAAATAATACTTGAAATATTTTTCAATTCCAAAGTTTAAAAGATTCTCATGATTAGTGTCTAAGAGAAATTGATTGAAATTGAATAGAATGAAAGGCTTCTTTCCTCATGAAAAATTTGACAGAAAACCCAATATTATTTCATATACCACTTCATCACTCTCATATCCTAACATGCAACATAACATTGATATGATATGTATGGAAATATCTGGAAAATTTCTTGAAGAATATGGAGGATTGCTTTGAGGAACAATGGCTTCTTCTGGTAAAAATAATTCAAGCATCAAATCTATTTTTTCATTCATAATATTTTGATAGATTACTAACCATGCCTCACTGGAAAATGGATCGGCGCAACTAGGAACCACAATTTTTGGGGCTTAAAAAATTGATTCAGATGTAATATGGACTAAAATTTGTCTCTTATTAGAAATTATCACGTTTTCATTCGGTATATACCTATCTGAACACTATAAAATGAATCTAGGGGCATGGAATGTTTATGGAAACACAATTTTGAGAAAAATCGAATCCCAAATGCAAAACCCATCACTATTGTCATGAATTTTTTGAATTTCCCGAGGATAATGCCTGTACCATTTCTTTTGTTGGATCATTACCTATTGAAGGAACTGTACTTCCTTCTTGATCGTTTTCTTTCAGAAGTTGTTCGACCCATCTCTCCATATTCTCAATCTACAAACTATGCTAAATCATCATAGGAAACAATGTTTCCTTTCCATCCTCTAGTTCTCCAACTTCTTAGATTTTTTTTATATTTTCAATTGTTGGCATCTTAAATCTCTTCCACAGAGCTTTAATATATACATTTCTATTTTTTAGTATTATTAATATCATGAGGATTTGATCCCATACTGATAACTAAATCATCCAATGGTTTTATCCTAGTGTCTTTTGCAAGAGAAGAAAATATTTCCATATTTAACTTAATTATAATATTATTTAGTGAATTCTACAACTTTAACAAACTAAGTACAAAAAAATTAAGCTAGAATAAGTCACCTCTCTTATTTTCCTCTTAAAATCTATTTAATGAATTGGATGCATTTTTATTGTGCTAAAAGAAAACACATCATGTACATTTTATAATCCTCTACTATTTTAGTTTCTGCAACTTTCGGTTCTAGAAAATATAATTGAAACTTTCCCTTTTCAACATCCAAAGTTGAGAGTAACCTATTCTTTGTAGAGGAACGTTGGTTCCAAAATTGAGTATAAGCCATTGTTTTCAAAGTTTCATTATTCTTTTTTATCTCAATAAATTTAGAAAATATATTTTGAGTACCAACAGGAGGACAAAATGGAGATTGTCCAGATATTGTTTTAACCTATTTCAAATTGAAAACAAACTCGCTTGAAACACTAACTATAGTTGATGTACACATATATGAAGATCTATTTTCTGACATAATCTCTTATAAATATCATGTTTTATGTCTCTTGTAAACTATGAATTATGCCCCCTCTAACTCTCTCACATTATCACTTGTTCTTTTTAGCTTCTTTTCTTTATATTGAAGAGTTGACAAAACATTTAGTTTTAATGACTGTTCTACTCCTGTTCTTATGGAAATTCTTCTAAGGTGTTTTCTACCCATGTTTCTCTATTATCCTATCTCTCAATGTTTGGTTTTGAGAAATGTAAATTAGGAGCTGAATTTTGTTGAAATCTAATAGTTGAGATTCTCCCAGTTAGACCATAAGACCAAGTGATTACCTTCATGAATTTCATCTCTTCTAATAAAAACTCAACCTCTTGAGCAACAAATTTGGTATTTATAGCAAATGGTCCTATCTATGTTTTGAGCTTGAAGATTTCCTCTTTATTTTTTGACACAAAATGGAGTTGGTCTATATTCAATATTTGCTAATGAATTCAAGAGAAAAAATCTGATTGGAAAAAAAATTGATAAACGATATGGAGGAAGTTCAGACCCATATAGTCTTATTTCAGTAACTTTTTTATATAAAAACCAATCACCTAGCTTATTTTGTTCACTAAGTTGTAGATCATGCTTACATTTGGTAGATTTATTGGGACTTTATCGCTAGCCAAAATACCAAAATAAACTAATAGGAATTGGTCTACAAAGTCCGTAAAAGAAAATATATCACAATTTTTTCTCACTAAAGAAGTCCAATGAAAAAATGACCACAAATTACCCTCCAAATTATGTTTTTTTAGCTATATTTGACTAAATTTTTCTGATTGATGGTACAAGAACAAATACACCAAAAATAACTGATACTTGAAAGGCTTTTCAATTCCAAAGTTCAAAAACTTCTCATGAATAATGTCTGAGATAAAATGATTGAAATTGAATAAAATCAAAGGCCTCTTTCATTGTGAAAAACTGACAGAAAATCGAATACTATTTCATCTACTGCTTCATCAGCCTCAATACCCTAAAATGCAACATAATATTGGTATGATATGAATGGAAATATATGGAAAAATGCTTGAAGAATAAGGAGGATTGTGCTCAGGAAAAGTATCTTCTTCAGGTAAAAATAATACAAGTATCAAAGCTTTTTATTTAGGCATAAGCTTTTGATAGATTACTAACAACACCTCACTAGAAAATGGATGGGCGCAATTGGGAACCGCAATTTGCAAGGCTTACAAAATTGATTCATATGTGATATAGACTAAAGGTTGCCCATTCTTTGTAATTATCACTTTTTCCACTTGGTAAATACCTATATGAAGACTATGTAATGAATTCAGGTACATGGAATGTCTTTGGAAACACAAGTTGGGGAAAAATCAAATCCCAAATGCAAAACCTATTGCTATTGTCATGAAATTTATGAATTTCCCAATTCTGCAGCTCATACAGGTCAAATTTCCATCTCGTCTCCATGTTTTTTTTTTTTAAAGTCAATTAAATACAATTCATCCAATTTTACTGACACGAATGCAGGTCGGCTCTAGCTTTTGTCCTACTTGACTAGGTTCCTCTCCTTTCCATGTCTACAACAAATATGAATAGTAGTAAAAGGATAAAAGACGATAAATACCCGGAAATTCACTGATCTCCTCACTATTTCTATAGAATCCACACCCCAATTACTTTGTCTCCCTAACCTCAACAAAAAAAATGCCTAAATAACATACAAACCCGCCTTTCCAATTGTCAAAGTTGGATTTTGTTGGCGCCTAAACATTCGACCCTAGTCAAACCGCATTGGTATTTCGAGGAGGGGGTGTGGGGCCATAGGTTTTTTTCATGAGGAGTGGTCCAAAATTGCTTGGATGTGACACGTCATAAAGCACTTTTGTCCATATAGCCCATTTCACACCCCCCGCCCCCTCCCCCCCAAAACATAAACATTTGGCATACAATGGCGACTGAAACCAATTATGTGTTGTCGATCTAAGCCCACCAATCTTTATCATTGAAACATAAACACATTTTAAAACTCTGTTTTATACACAATAAAACACAATTTTAAAAATAAAATGTCATCTAAACAAAGTAGAAAAGACTTATTACTGTTAAAATCTTATTATCCAGTTAAAGGATTCTCAATTTTATACCCAAAAATAAAAAATAAAAAAAATATTAATGAATAAAAAATATTAAGTTTAATTTTGTCTAGTATATTTATTTTATTATAACATTTTATATAATATATGTATATACAATTAATTTTAAAAGACTATTTATAATTTTATATATATATATATATATATATATATATATATATATATATATATATATATATATATATATATATATATATAATTTCCATCATTTGTACTCGAAATTCATATATTAAGAAGTTATAGCGAGAATAATATTAACTTTTGAAATTATCATTAGAAGGGTGAGGCTATTCCCTATGATATTATTTGGTATTGCGAAAGTAATTCACATCTGCATTTTTTCATTAAATAATGTTGCAAATAATGTATTATATAATCATGTAAGTCACTTTCAAACAATCTGCCTATTATTTAGGCAGGGACTTTTTAAATCTAAGGTAATTTAATATCGTAGTGGATAATTAATATTTTGTTGGTTTGATACATAAAAACGTACAACATTGTTGCGATGGTTCCAACTCTGTTCATTTTTATAAAACATTTTTGTTTCCTATATTATTTTAAATCTATGATTCATTGAAATGTTATACTTTTCATTGAGATGTCATAGGTACGTTACATCATTATATATATATATATATGATAGATTTAATTTATATCTACTAGAAATAAATACTGAAATGGAATTTGATTGACAAAAGAAAATGGGGAAAGATTATTTTAATTACGAATGAAAATATTTTTAAATAATGTCTTTTTCAAAAATTTCAATAATATCGTGAATATTTATAATATTTATTAATTCTTTTTTTTGGTTGTGAGATGAAAATTTATAATTTTATTTATTTATTTTTGATAAATAAAATTTATAAGTTTTTTTATTAAATTTATTATTAAATTATAATAATTTATAAATTTTTAATAGTGTTTTTTTAATTGTTTTATATTTTTATATTGTATATGATAAATAAGATTTATAATTTGGATTGTAAAATTTTAAATTATTATAGTATCTTTTTTATATATTAATGAGTAAAAAGATTTTGATAAAAATATATTGAAGGTAATTAAGTCTTTACCATTATCCATTTTACCAATTTCTTTCATCACCTGGATTCTTTGATATTTCCATATATATATTTATAAATTCATCATCACTATGTTAAACAATATTTGTTAACAATATTTGCTATTATTTTATAAGTGGCTTTTTTATTTTTTAAATCAATGATTTTCAAACTCTTTGAACAAGATAGAATGATTTTATGATATTAATCAGTATTATAATTAAATTAATTTAAAAAAATATATTACAACTATTAAGAGTGCAAGATACATATTTGAAATTTATTATGATATAGTTTGTGAAGAAGTTTTTGAAATATTTTGTTAAATAATTTAGAAATGGCAATCTTACTTACTCCTAAAATTTAAAGACTAAAATAATGCATTATTTCTAGGTTACATACTTTTTTTATTCTAGAAAAATAATGAAATAAAGGTAAATGATGATATCTAAGTTTTTTTTTTTTTTCCAGCACCCACACTGATTTGAATTAGTGACCTATGGTAAGGAGTATTTTAACACTACACCCTTTCACCACTAATCCAAAGCCCCATGAGATTATCATGATATTCAAACTCTTAACATTGGATAAAAGGAATTTAATCAAAATTGGAGTTATACAATTTATTACATTAGAATTATATAACTTATTACAAAATATATAGAAAGAATAAGAAAAGAATAGTTAATAGTGTACAATATATATTTGCAACTTCTTAAAATACAAAGTTGCATACTTTATGAGGCTAAGAAGATTTTGATATGTATGGTTTAATAGTGTAGAGTTGATATTCTTACTTACTTCTAAGTTTTTACTATTACATCAACATCAACTTAGTGAAATGACAAACATATTACACTACTGGTCTACAAACCTCTTTTATTTAAAAAACAATTAAATATATTGAAAATAAATATATTTGTAATTATACACTATGCATTTGGCTTTCTTACATTTTAAATATTTAGATACAAAAATAAGTAATAAAATATTAGATGGACATCTTAAACTCAGAGAAAACTTCGAAAAAGTTCTTAATAGATATCCTAATTACTAATTTATCACTTATAGTGGATTGAAATTTCAAATCTGAAGCATCTGTTAAATTTGATGGTTTTTCAATTCTAATCTATTGATTTTAACAAAGATGTTGACAGACAGGGAAAATATTAGGCTTAAAAATCACCCTGTGACTAACCAACAAATTTTTCGTCAAATTCCATCTGGTAGGGAGATAATGTGGAGTGGACTAATGGAGACGGGAAAACGAAATTTCTGTCAAATTCTGTCCTGGGTAGGGGGATACTGTGGGGGTGGACAGATGGAGATGTTAGTGGCAGATTTGTGGATCAGACACAAGTTGTGGAAAATTTTATACTAGGGCATTGTATGTATTCTTTTTGGTGGTATCGGTTGCACATTTCATATGTACTCTTTTTCACAAGGTGGACTGATGGGGACATCTGGACCGAGTGATGGGGTCGTGATAGGAATATGTGTGGTAATAATGCCACCTTTGAGGCCGATTGAGTTGGTTGTCTATGGGAGGCTTGGAATTCGATGATCCACACAACACTTTTTAAAATTTTAAATGTATTTGAACGAATCAAAATTCTGAAACTCCATGGTTAGGTTAAATAATTTGTAAACATGGATTTTATGTATATGTGATGTGGAAACATTTAAACTACCCATCAGATAAAACATGAAACTTGTTTAAACACTTGCGGTCTGAAGCACTACTTTTCAATTTTGAGGTTCTTTCACATCATATCAACCTGATCTGCTTGGTTCAATTTTGATTTATCCATAGGATGAAGGGCTCATGAATCAATCCTAAGATCTCTTCCATGATTAAAGCATATGATTTTTCATAAAAGCATTTGCATTTAGGTGTCATTGACCTTAATCCATGGAAACCATATGTTTTCTAGATGGTTAAAGCTTCCCATCTATTTTGAGCACTTAGCAAAACCAAGCTACCTAAATTCATTATTAGAGTTTAATAAGGCTTCTCCCTATTTTCTTTGAATGACCCAATAGCCAATATTTTATAAAAAAGAGGGAGACTTTAATCCCTTGTAAGATAAAGAACATAGGACACATTTTGTAGTGGCTTTTTCATGTTGTGTGTAAGAGAGAGGGATAATTTAATCCCTTGTATGATTAAGAACATAAGACACATTTTGCAGTGGCTAAGAAAATAGGACACATTTTGTAGTGGCTATTTGATGTTTAATCCCTTGTAAGATTAATAACATCAGAGGCATTATGTAGTGGCTATTTTACGTTGGCCGCCCAAACGATTTTTTGTTGTGAAGTTGATATACCAATTAAAAATGTTGTTTATTTTTGTTGTTGAGATCAAAAAATCCTAATTTGAGGGTACCAGTCTCACACATCCTTGTTTTATTACCAATAAAAGGAGTGCCCAACATTATGCTATCAAAAGTTGTGCTTTTAACATTCTCGAGCTTTATCTTATTTAGGAACACAAAGAGAAGAAAAAAATATTGTGGGAGTGTCTCTATGTTTATGGGTACGATTTAGCATTTGAATGTTGTTTGTTTAACTTAAATGAGATATGTAAAATTACAAATGATAATCCGCATAAAACATAAAATGATAGGTATGAGAAGAAAATAATTGGCATCCAATTTTTAATCGGCAAGTAAGATAAACTTGAAATTCTAAGCTTGGTTTAGGGAAATATGTAGTGAACTAAACTGAGGAATCATCAAGGTTTATTGAGTTGGTAATTAGGGTATATTGCGGGGTGGATTAATTTACCAATTAGGTTGCATCCAAGTCATATATATCACACATTTATGGTCCCATTTATAATTATTGCTATGTGCAATATATGCACCACCACATCTATAGTCCCATCATCCATCCATGCAACACCCTTTTTATTCTCCTACTCATTGAAAAATATAGCAATCATGTTACAAAGTCTCATTGGGCAGTGTCAGACCTTATGGTAACAAGAGAAAGGGTTTCCACTATCATCACAACAACCTCTCTTTCCTTTTAGTGTAATTAGACCAGAAGGAATCATTAGAGAAATTTTTGAGGTCTAAAATGGGCCTCCTAAGGAATATTATAAAATATTAGTGGAAATAATAAAAATAAGATTAGATTACATCATTAAATTTTAGAGGGAAAAAAAGAAAAAACTACTTTTTCAACTCATATTTTCATCTGATCTCCCTATAGTTTTACTCATATTTGAAGGGAAAGCACTCATTTGACACAAAATTTAACTCCTCATCCAAGGAGTACCCACGTTTCATACTTTTGATGAACCCTACTACAACAAAAATGAGAAATACATGAAAATTTGTGATTTCTCATTTTTTGTGTAGCAAGGTCCATCGAAAATATGCAACATGGGTACTCCTTCAATGAGGAATTAAATTATGCACCCAATGAGTGCTCCTGTTCGAATTCTAAGTAGAATCATAGGGATATAAGTTGGAAATACGTGTTGAAAAAGTAGTTTTTTATATTTTTTTTACTTTTTAATCTTTTTACTTTTTTATTCCAAAAATGGTGAATCATCCCCCATGTTTGACATCATCTTATTGAATCCTATTGGATCTTATAAAGTTGATTTTTGTTTTGAAACCCATTCTAGACCTCAAAATTTCTCTGCTACCTTAAATCACCTAGAAATATATTCTAATGCTATGACTCAAGGTGATGAACAAAAGGCCTATTTTTGGATAGTGTAGCAACAAGGCCTAACATGGCCTAGGTGTTTTGTACTAGGGTTCAAATACTCTAAGCCTAGACCAAGAAATAGGTTGTTATAAGTTAGAGCTTGGAAGATATGCAATGTTGATGCATTCAATGTTATATAGTAGCCCAAGAAAATATCTTAGAATGATATTGAACAACAAAGGATATATATTTTCCAATAGAGACTAGGTTAAACCAAATAAATTATTTCTATGGATATTCAATATTCATAAAGAGAATAAAGTGGAGTGGATTTATCCATATTTAAGAGATATAAACCATGCAATATGTTATATTTTTCTTTTAACCAATTTCTAGATGCAATTACCAGATTATGTGCCACAAACATCCACTCAAACCTCACTTTTATGCTTAAATTTTCCCTAGATTCAGCCTTTTTGGAGTAAAAAAGTAAAAAGATTAAAAAATAAAAAAAATAAAATTTTTTCAAGTTATCTCCCTACGGTATTACTCAAATTTCGAGCAGAAGCACTTTTTGAATGAAAAATTTAATTCCTCATACAAGGATTACCTCATGTCACATATTTTCGGTGGACCCTTCTATAGGAAAAATGAGAAATACATGAAAAACATGATTGCAATCACGTTTTCTCATGTATTTCTCATTTTTCGTGTAGCAGGGTCCATCAAAGGTATGCAACATGGGTAGTCCTTGGATGAGGAATTAACTTTTTCATCCTATAAGTGCTCCTGCTCAAAATTTGAGTAAAACCATAGGAAGATAAGTTCAAAATACAAGTTGAAAAAAGTAATTTTTTCTTTTTTACCTACAAAATTTGATGATGTAATCTAATCTTGCTTTATAACTTGCAGTATTATTTTATAATATTCCTTAGGAGGCCCATTTTAGACCTCATAATTTCTCTAATGGTAACTAACGATTTATTATCAGAGTATCAATCTCACCTTGTTACGACTTGATATCAACCTTCGCTTCCAATTTGAATAGGGACTATGAATGATTCATGGCATTTGAAGTAGGTTGGTGTTTTTCAGGTTCCTTCTTCAGTTCATTCTCCATTTCTTCTTGAAATCCTAATATCCCCTCTAATTGTACCTCTTCATCAGAACCCTCATCTTCTCTAAATATCCCAAGCTTATTGGTCAAGGCCATCATGATGAGATGTACGTTATAGTTTATATCTGCAACATATGCTTCTAACTGCAAAAACCTCTCCTCTACAGGATCTCAAGATTTATTAATAGTTTCAATAGTTGTGATTACGGATTTATGAATTTTGGCTTATTTTATCTAGATCCCTTGTAAATATCAACATTAATCAAAAGAAATCTACTCTGATACCAATCTGATCCATAAACTATTGTGGATATTCCACTAGATAGTCCAGCACAAAATATATGATAAATTATACTTAAATATATAAAATTTATAGCATGGAATTTTATTTCACTTTATATTTATAGATATGTAAATTATCTTTTTTTGTGTATGCAAGTAAATTGTAATTATACAAAAAATAGATAACAACAACATAAATAATTAGAAACCACTATTGACAGAAGATATAACTGGGGAAACCTTTTTGGAAGAAAACCAAGCTAGAAGGTGAGGCCACTATGTTCTCTTTCTCATAATTGAAAATGGTCACTTGTACAAAAAAGTAAGGCTTGTGGCCCATGGGATACTATAGTGCACAAATCCTCTCTTTGTTCTCTCTCCCCACTCATTTTCGCTAATTTTCTCATCTATGTTACAAATGCACTCGAAAATAATGGAACCATTTTTCCTCATAGTGGTGTGGTTATAACACAACCCGATAGCTACTAGTGATTAGGTTTGACTCGCTAAAATATTAATTAGAGTTATAATATGGATTCTTATATATTATTATTCATCATGATCATGTGGCTATCCCCGTTTTGTTGAGTGATGGGGAATGACATGGCCACTTGTCAAAATATGGTGGTTGAAACATGAAGGTCAAATTCTGAGTGGCATAAATTTTACATACATACTTTGATTGAGGTGATTTCTACACCATTATAGATGGATTTGTGTTTATAATAGGAAATTAAGATGCATTTCTAAAGCGGTAAATTCATACCCCAAAAAAAATACCATTTGATGCCTCAAAATACTCCCAAAAGGTTTTAGACCCCAATTTTCCAAATTAGGTTTTGTCAGTACAAATGACCTTGTGCACTGATTCCTCCACTTGTCCACTCTAAAATATTTTATATGGATTAAAAACAATATAATGATCCAATCTCGATCAATATTTTTTCTTTTAAAAATTTATTGGCTTATTAATGGCTCTATTAGAAAGTGCATGCTCCCTAGCCATTTTGTTTTCTTTTTACATGAAGCTTCTAGGAAATACTAACTTATACAAGTTGAGAGAATTGTTGTAAAAGTATGAAATAGGTCCTTATTATTTTTATTAATTATCTGTGATTTAATTCCTTTCTTAAATCCCCAAGTAAAGAAAAGCACATCTTTATGTTTGTTGAAAATCAATATGCTTTTTATTATTATATATTTTACAGTGGGATTATTACATATGAAAAAGTTGGAGTTAGGAACAACAATTTCTCAGGTGAGCCGAGCTCGTGGCCGTTAAAGTTTCCAAAAACATCTATTTGATTATATATGAGTGTTTTTAATTTAACATAATCTGCCACACTACTACCAAGACCATGAATGCAAGTTGTCCAACTATATTTTGACCATTTCAAATTACTATTCCTTGAGAATTGCAAAGGTTGATTCATTTGAAAAATGAAAAAACATTTTTATAAACTTTTCGAGTCTCTTTGCTATGTGTGAGCTAGAACAAAGTCTTTATTTGACCATAAAGGGTTAGCGTTGGAGAATTTTTATCTAAATTACTTTTCATGAAAAGGTAGAATTTATAGGTATAAAATATTATATTTTAATATTAATGCCAAAATATCCATCCACCTATACTTATTGAAAATTCCATTCAAGTGAAACCCAATAAAAGGAAAAAGGTTCTTCCTTATGTAAAAACCTATGCTTTCAATCCCTTTGCAAGAGAAACTTTTGTCCCATATTGACAACAAGTCAAATCATTCTATGTAATTGACTCTAGATTATTCATGTTCTTCAGTTTTAATGGGAAATATAATATTAATTTCACTCATGATCCAATTAAACTTGCAATCTTTATTCCATGGAAACCAATGACAATTCCAATAGAGGATGTTTAATGATTTGTTTTCTATTTCTAATCATTTTCTATTTTCCTTCTTTCTTGACTTCTTTTACCTTTTGCATTTCTTTCATTAAGTCAACTTTATCTAGTAGATTGATATCCTCATTTATAAATATTCTAATAAATATTCTTAAACCTTTTAGAAGCTTGACTTTGTAAACAATATTTATGGTCAATAGAGATTATTTTAAAACATATCAACCTATCTTTATGTTCAACTATCTCTTTTCTTCTACAAGATAAATTGTTTCAATTCATAACTTGTTTTTTTAATATTACTTGATGATATCTAGCTTTTCCTCTTCTTCCCCTTTCTAAACTAAAAGTTATGAGGTTTAATGATTTTTTCATTAGGCTTGTGATCTAATTCTATTACCCTATTTATTACGTATTTAGTG
This sequence comes from Pinus albicaulis, assembly GCA_034641835.2. Taxonomy (NCBI): domain Eukaryota; kingdom Viridiplantae; phylum Streptophyta; class Pinopsida; order Pinales; family Pinaceae; genus Pinus; species Pinus albicaulis. The sequence goes on along the minus strand of CM076584.1, from coordinate 972,987,340 downwards.
TATTTTTATAGCTTGTCCTCTTATTATTCCTTTCCTAAACTAAATAGTTATGCTTTTTAAGTAACTTTTTTTTGTTAACCATGGGTCAAGCCAACTAAAAAAAAAATTATTAGCCTTTTGGTATAATTATATTAGCTTAATCATGACCACTTTAATGGATTTGATAGCCAATTTATGTTTTAGATATTTAGGCCAAATTTTTATTTATATTTTCTTCAAACCCTTTGATCCTCTCTCTTCTTTTAATATATTTTAAATAATTCACACCCCCTTCTTAGCTTAGTTGGTAAATTCCTTCATTTTTCCTTTGTTTATTTTCTTGATTTCTTTTCTATTCTCGTCGTCTAGTTTCTATTGTGTTTATATTCTAATACTATTATTATTCCTTTCCTTTTTCAGGGAATATAAAACTCACCTTGTGGTCAAATTCCCTTGAATCTTGAGATTTTCCCGAGATTTTGTTACTTTTTAGGTAACTTTAGACCAATTTTTTTGGAAAATACTGAATATTTCTATTTTTTTGTAAATTCAAAAATGATTTTCTAATTTCTTGAAATTTTATGTCTAATTTTCCATTGGTTGAGTGAGCCTTAATGTGAGATAATTCACCTAGTAGAGGCAGATTTATTATATGTATTTTTCAATGGCTAAAAAATCATTTTATTATAAAAAATACTAATTTTCTAAATGGATATTTCATTGGTGAGTGCTATAACATTGACACTGACACTGTTAACTTGATACTGACACTGACATTCTTAGCTTGACACTGCTAGTGTTATTCCCAATTCCTTTACGGAAGAGAGGGGGTGCGTGTTGGGGGTTTATAAAAATGTCGTGAAAACAACTTCCACTCACTAGTTTTAAAAAATGGTCACATTCCACCCCTCCGTACTCCCATACATCTGCACTTCCATGTTTCCATGGATTTAGAATTTATCATCTATCTTAATCTTACCTTAACGTCCTAACAACATTGTCACTTCTAACAAGATGTTCATATTTAATACGTATCCTTAAGAAAGGATTTCCAAATCCATAGGTAAATAAAATTTAGTAGCACCCTCAACAAAGATGTTGAAGACTTCTTATCTTTGTTTCTATTTTGACTAGACCTAGGTTCTTTTGAAATCTATAATTTTATGTAAGACATTTTCAATGCTATATGCAATTGATAAATATTGAGAAATTGTGCTCAATTGAAAACAAACTAGATGATTTCAGAATGCATACATCTCCCAAGAATACAATGTTAACATAGTGACAGTCAATAGAAAATTCAATGAAAACACATACTGTACATGAAATTTTATTATTTTGAGTATCAAAGTTTATAGTTATATTTAATATAAATTTTGAAATACATTATATTTTTTAATATTTTACTGTTCAAAAAATGTTATATGCTCTAACCTTTTATTTTTAATTGATTTAATTTCATTATGCGGAGGTGCAAATGAAGATTTCATTTTGATTCCTTCACACTCGAACACTTCACACAATGCAATCTTCCCACACTATACATGATGATAATTTGTAATTTTGTGCCTTAATGTTCCTATTTTAAGTTAATTTGTACTTTGGTTCTATGATTTTCATGTATTTTGTCTCATGTAGAGTGCATTTCACCAAGCTTGGAATGCATATATTCGAAATCTGTGTTTGGATTTAAAAAGCATAGACGAGTTTTCATGCATATAGTATTACATTAAGTCATTCAATTTTTGGCATATTTGGCTCTTTGTGAATATTATGCACGAGTCAATACAATAATCGATTTCCATTGATCAAAATATAAATGTGCATTGTGCTTCCTCTGCACTCAAGAAACTACACACTCTACACAATGAAATATTCCTCTACACCTCCTTAATGATGTCAAATAAAACATTATAGCTTAAAAATGTTTCTACTATATCTTTTAGAAATATTATTGTGAGTGTCTTTCTATCACTCTCACATAGGCATGTATTCTCCAAAATGGGCAAGTTGATCATGGCGCTGACAAATTGTAATAAAATAGGATATTGATATTTGTGATAGAATCTCAAACATCATTTTTGCCACTAATTTTACTCAAGTTAGCAAGAAATTAAGCATTTACTTTCACTCCCAGGTTTTTAAAAATGGTCACCTTCCACGCCTCTGTACTCCCATACCTCTGCACTTCCATGTTTCCGTGGATTTAAAATTGATCATCTATCTTAATATTACCTTAACCTCGTGACAACACTCTCAATTCTAACAACATGTTCATATTTAATATGCATCCTATAGAAAGGATTTTCAATCCATACATAAATTAAATTTAGTAGCACCCTCAACAAAGATGTGGAAGACTTCTTATCCTTGTTTCTATTATGACTAGATTTGGGTTCTTTTGAAATCTATAATTTTTTGGAATACCTTTTCAATGTTATATACAATATTATTTAGACGTATGTCATTGGTAATTGAATTGATAAATATTGAGAAGTTGCATTCAATTGACAACAAACTAGATAAATTCAGAATGCATCCATCTCCCAATAATACAACGTTAACATAGTGATGGCCAATAGAAAATTCAATGAAAACACATAATGTACATGAAATTTTATTACTTTTATTATGAAATATTATAGTTATATGTAATATAAAGTTTGAAATATATTATATGATTTAATAATTTAAACTTCAAAAAATGTTATATGTTCTAACCTTTTATTTTTAATTGAGTTAATTTCATTATGCGGAGGTGCGAAGGAAGCTTTCATTGTGCTTACTTCACACCCCCACACACCACACAATGAAATCTTCCTACAATGTACATGATGCTAATTTGTAATTTTGTGCCTCAGTGTTCCTATTGTAAAGTTAATTTGTACTTTGGTCCAACAATTTTCATGTATTTTGTATCATGTATAGCACATTTCACCAACCTTGGAATCCATAGATTTGAAATTTGTGTTTGGATTTAAAAAACAAAGACGATTTTTCATGCATATACTATTACATTAATTCATTCAATCTTAGGCCTATCTGTCTCTTTGCGAAGATAACACATGAGTCAATACCATAATCTCTTTCCATCGATCGAAATATCCATGTACATTGTGCATCCTCCACACTCCAGCAACTCCACACTATACATAATTAAATATTCCTCTACACCTTCTTAACGATGTCAACTTAAAAATTCTAGCTTAACATTGTTTCTACTATAGATTATATAAGAATGATAGTGAGTGTATTTAAATCACTTTCACATAGGCATGTATTCTCCAAAATGGGAAAGTTGATCATGGTGCTCACAAATTGTAATAAATAGGATATTGATATTTGTGATAGAATCTCAAACATCACTTTTTCCACTAATTCTGCTCAAGTTTGCAACAGTTGAACCATTTACTTCCTGTAAAATACTTATGTCGTGCATGAACACAATCCATGATTTCATTTTTTGTCCTAATTGACATATGTGCATCAATTAAAGATCACCTGTAGAGAAAGTAGGTAAGTGAAACCCTAGAAATATATTGAAAAATATCCAAAGTTATATTCCATGTCGATATCTACACATATTTTTCTTATAACTTTGGTTAGTATTCTACAAAATATATTTCATAAGAAATACAAAATATATTTCCTTAGAGTGCGAAGGTGTGAAGGAAACTTTCATTGTGCAGAGTGCAAAGGCACGAAGGAAGATTTCATTGTGCTTCTTCTGCACCTCTAGAATTCACACAATGAAATATTCCTATGCACCTTGGAGTGAAATTTATATATTAATTTTGTGGGACTTAAATTTTTGGGTATGCACTTTCTTGATATATAATATTGTTGGGTGTTTTCCTAGGCTACACTTAATCCAACTGCTTAATATCTTCACCGATTCAGGGAAACTACTATAATGATTGCAAAGTGTGCATATTATAGAGTTTATATTTCATTATGTGGAGGGTGGAGGTGTGTCTTGCGGAAACAAAGCATTCTCAAAAAAATGAAAAAATGTGGACCCGAAATTAGCTTAATTACACGAGCATATCAATAACTATAAAAAGAGGTAGGGACTATGCTACTATAGAACTATCACTCTTGTTTGATTTTCTATTTCTTTTTAAGTGTTGTTTTCAAATTAACCAATTTTTTACTAAGAATTCTAAACTTAAATTCTCTTTATTAGTTCCTCTCATCATTCTACATATTTCCGAAAGGTGCCTAAAATTAATCTTCCAAACTTCGATGGGAAAGTATTTAATGTATGTTATATGATATTGGAAAAAAGAAATATTAAATACATAAATGATAAATATGTTGTGAGCGTGAAGCTCCACCTTTCCCTTTGTAATGGCACAATTCAAATTTAGGCTTTATATAGTTTGAAGAGGCAGGATTTTTAGAGGAAATAAAATAGTGAACTACCAAGGTCTATTTGTTAAAAATGAACAAGAAGAAATCTTGTGTGGTAACGTTTTTGGGTGATGGTGGCATGAGTGAGGTCAGTGTCATCCTTGCAAAGAAATATGTTATCTTCAATTTTAAATCTCTATTGATTTTCACTAATGTATGGAGCCTATTCCTAAAAATGAGGATTAACGAGGATCTATAGGGAGGAACTTGTTGTGTTGCGACCTCCTTTGTTTTGTCTTCAAATTTTCTTGTCTCGGCACAAATCAATACATGGATTCTAGAAACTCCAACCATACCATATCTTTGAGTAGTGAAAATAATCAAATGAGTGAAGTTGTCTGATCAGATATAAATATGAAAAAAAATTCTTTTTATATTTTAATACCCAAATCATAACAATATTCATGTAATTAAGGATTCTCTTTGATTCTCGGTTATGGATTATCTTTGTCCATTCATTATTAAATTATTTTTCACATTGGGATTACTATACTCTATTAAGTACACTAGTTTTCTAGATATCAAATACACTTCTTAATACTTAATAACATTGGTATTATTGTATTTTATTAAATACACCATTTTGTAAAATACTTAATCCATTTGTTAATGGTTTTCCAAGTCTATTTTTTATTTGGCCACTCTCATTCATATGATGGATTGATATTAGTAAAATCAATTTTAGAGCAAATAAAATTTAGGATTCAAAGACAATCTCGATGATAACAATAGATAAATATCTTAACTTGATAATTTTGAGAGTCTAAATTATAATTTTAGAACCTTAGGAAAAGATGGTTAGATATAAAATCTTGCATCAATTTAAAATAAGTTAGAAATCGTCTACCACAAATTTGTATAAGATGATTTGATATCTCAACTCTTTCATAAGATTAAAAACTTTGAAACCCCAAACAAAAGACTCCATATCTTCTGAAACATGGATGCACCAAGTCTAAATCCCCCCAAAAATCCCACCTCTCCAAATCAAGAGACAACTCCTACCACACTCTAAGCTTGGACGCATGGAAAACAATAGTTAAGGATATGCACAACCTTATCAAGTTGAAACCATATTTTTACAAGTTTTATTAAGTTTTAGCTTTATATTATTTAGGATTTTGATTCCATTTTACCTATTTATTCATTAAATATAAAACAATTTATATTTTATTATTTTGGTATATGTCAAGCCAGGAGGTAACTACACGAATTGTATTGTGTTTTTCATTAAGATGGAACATGAATATATACATGGAGAGGGAGACTATTTGGTTTCATTTCCCAATGTCTCTTCGTCTTCCAATTCTCTTTATTTTCATATTTACAATATTTACATGGATTTACCTAATCCCAAAGATTACGTGTCAACATTCCCCCCCCTTAATATGAAGGGATGTTTGTGAGTCCAACAATCATTATGAATCATTTGAAACCTTTCTCTTCCAAGTGATTTGAAGAAGATGTCTTTGATCTATTCATTTGTGGAACAATAACATAGCTGGATTGACTTCATCTCAACACGATGTCGAATTAGATGCGTTATTTTATTGATGTCTTTCGTTTGATCATGGAACTTTGGGTTCTTGGAAAAATTTAATGCAGAAGTGGTTTCAATTAAGAGAGGATTTGAGTGCACTCTTTTCTCCTACAAATCTTCCAGAATTTTTCTGAGCCACACAACTTCCTTTTTTTCTTCAATTGCTGCCACATATTCTGCCCCAGTTTTGGAATATACAAGAACTAATTTTTTTTGTGACCTCCTAGAGACAACTCCTGATCCAAGGCTCATAACATAACCTAAAGTAGTTACCCTAGTTTATTTATCTCCATTGAAGTCTGAATCAGAATATCCAATCAAGATAAAGTCTCCAACCTGTGTATACTTAAGTCCAAAGTCTTGAGTTTCCTTCAAGTACTTCATAACTCTTTTTGCAACAGACCAGTGACCCTCACAAGGCTTTATCATAACCTTGGAGACGATTCCAACAACAAATGAAATTTATGGTCTAGTAGTAGTCAGGTAGTTGAGACTTCCTATGAGATGTCTATACTGTGTTGCATCCTCAAATTATTTTCATTCAGTGGATGTGAGCTTTAAGTTCTGTTCCATTGGAGTAGTCAAACGTTTGCACTTGATCATGCCAAGCAAGTTCGACATATCTCGAATGTACTTATTTTGAGAGAAGAATATAAACTTCAGATGTTGAGGTAATTCAATACCCAGATAGTAGCAAACATAGCCCAAATCTGCCATTTTAAAACCTTTTCCTCAATTCCTTATTTATGGATGCAATGTAGCTCTAATTGTTCCCTATCATCAGAATAAAATATACATACACCATAATATATACAACTATTTTTCCAAATTTCTTGAAAACAAAGTTGCATCATCAATATCATAATGTTTGAAGTTGAGTTTCAAAACATGCTCAGTTAACTTCTCGTACCAGGCTTGTAGTTCTTGCTTGTGGCCATACAAGGATTTTACAAGCGTGCATACATTATGTTCCTAACCCTTCACATCAAATCCTTCTGGTTGAGACACAAAAAAATTCTCTTACATATCTCCATTCAAGAAAGTAGGTTTTACATCCATTTGATGGAGTTTCCAATCATCATGTGTTGCCAAGGAGAAGAGTGTCTGGATGGTAGCCCATTTTTCCGTGGGGGAAAAAGTCTCCTCATAGTCGACCCCTTCCTTTTATGCAAAACAAATTCCACAAGCCTATATTTGTGCTTGTAAAGTGAGCCATATTCTTTATACTTGTTCTTGAATACCCACTTGTAGCCTATTGGTTTGGTTCCCAATGGAGGATCAACCAACTTCCAGATGCCATTTTTTATCAAGGCATCGTATTCTTACTGCATCACTTATTTCCATTCATCATGAGAAGTGACTTATTTGAAGGAAGTTAGTTTAAAATCTATATACAAATTCAATTCACAACCATAAGAAACATCCATATCAATAGGTGAATCAAAATCATCTACATCACCTCCATTTTTTCCGATTGAGCTTCTTGTTCATGTCTTTCCAACCTCATCACAACGAACAGTTTCAAGTGTCTTTTCCATCCATTTTGGAGGACCTTTATGAGAATTCATATGCTTCTCAGTTGATTGAGCTGGGGCTAAATCAAGATTTAGTCTCCCAATTCTTTCAATCACATCACTCAAAGTGTCATCAGGGGCTGCTGCTTCATGTTGGGGAGATAGTGCTTTAGAATAATATTCCACCTATTGATCCATTATAGGAATCCCCCCTTTAAGATATGGAATATCATTATCAAATGATTGAAAATAATTTGCATGTTTGAATCTATCCAAGCGATCAAGCTGCCACTCAACAACATTGTCAATCTTGGAAGATTCAAGAAAGATCACATCTCTATATATTATAAACTTATTATTATATTCATCACATCGAGGGTATGCTTTGGAGGTATTTGAGTACCCCAAGAAGATACACATTCAACTCCTTGCACCAAATTTGTTTCTATGTTCCTTAGGTATCAAAGAATAACTAGTGGAACCAAAAACCCTGAGATGACTTACTCAAAGAATGTGGCCATATCACATTTCATAAGGAGTCTTATTTTTTATAGAATGATATAGACACCTATTCTTTATATACACATTACATAGAACTACATCATCCCAAAACATCAACCTAACATTTTTGAAAAATTTCACGGAACATACCATATTTAAGATTGTCTTATTCATTCTTTTAGCTACTCTATTCTATTGGGGATTATAATTCATTGTTGTTTTATGTTTGATCCCATGCTGGTGAATATAGTTTTCAAATTCATTTGAAGTGTAATATTTTCCATTATCAATGTCAATAGATCCAATATGAGATTTTTCATCATTTTCAATCCACGCATGAAAGTTATTGAATGTTTCAAAAGAATTAGATTTGTTCTTCAATAAATAGAACCAATACATTCTGGTGTATTCATTAATAAATGTCATCATATATTTATTACTATTTGCAGAGGGAATAGAAACTGGACCACATAAATCAGAATGAATAAGTTCAAGTTTTCGATGTGCTCTGGAATAAGAATCGTGAAAATAATATTTGTTGTGCTTTCCTAAGATACAAACATCACATTACTTAGGTTTCATAGGAATAGTAGGCAAACCAATAACACCATTTTTCTTCAACAAATAGAGGTTTTCATAATTCAAATTTCCAAATCTATCATGCCATAAAATACTTGATGGAAATGTACCTTCACCATAGTGAGAATTGTATCAAAAGTTTTGTGAACAAGTAGATGTTCCTTGCAACTTCATAATTCTTTCTTCTTCCATCCCTATCATGAAAAGTGAGTGATCAGATGATTTTTTGACCTCGAACTTGCCATCAAATATATAAATGGATTTTCCTTGTTGGTGTATGTGGAACAAATACAACAATTTGCTGCTCAGCTCCGGGAGGTATAGAAAATCATGTGAAATGAAGTCTGGAAGACCAGGCAGTTTGAGCCTGATGGTGTCATGGCCTGATGGCTTGATTCTGGACTTGTATGCAAATTATACTGCTCCATCAACATTTTTAGTGAATTATTTGAAGAAATATCTCCTGAAAATCATGTGGAAAGTTTCTCCTAAATCAAGCAACCAATCATGTTTCCATGAATCAAGTGAAGCATTGAATAAGTCTTCAGTTACTCCAATATTGCAATGTGCCACAACATAATGAGTGGATTTAGGTGCCTTACCTTTCCCTTTTTCATTTGTTTCACTTTTCCCTTCATTTCTTTCCTACTCAATTCAGTGCCAATACAAATTTTACATGTGGATGCATCATGTCCATCTCTATTGCATCATATGCAATGAAAATTAGACTTTTCTCCTTGGAACTGACTACCTCCCCTACCTCTAAAATTTCTCCTTCCTCATATTCTTAATCCACCTCTTCTTATAAAATAATCTTGTGTATGATTTATGTAGCACTTAATATGTTTTTAAATACCACTCACTTGACCTTTAGACCATGTCACGTCATCTTTTAATCTATTAATTTGCCACTATTTTAAAATAGTCTCCATATATTATGTGCCCATCACACATTATATACCATAAAATTTTAAAATGAACTTAAGAACTTCTTAATAAACCATATGTACTATATAAAAATGACCACACCAGAGATATATTCAGCCATAAAGTGAGCAACACAAGGGAAGTTACATAACCAAGACCACTGCACTAACATGAGGTAACTATCGACCGGTCAACAACACCACAAGACTGCACCTCCTTCCCAACAAATATTCTGGTACCTGCGCTGACCTCTACTTGTAATTACTCGACTATAAATGTATAGTATAATGCTCAGATATGTCTCCATGTCCTCACACAATGATCTACCGGTTTTATCAATGAAGGAAACACATAATAATAAGATAATTTGAAGGTCCAGATTCATAAGTCGGCATGTGGTCATTCATTTTTGTTTGGTGTGTTAGAATTAATGGAGAAAGCTAGACTTAGTTCTTTTTTGTGATAAGGATAGGATTGACACTCTAATATTAGGTGTGAGATTCTACTATCTAGGGAGTTGTTCAAACCGCACTGTTAGTATATGTATGAGGTTCCTCTTACTCAATAGTCAATTCATTGGGTGCAGTGCTTAGGAAAACTCTAGGTACCTCACCTGGATAGCCACTTAATTAATATCTTATCGGTTTTTAACAAGGTATCAAAGCTTCAGGTGAAATTTAAGTAAGTTTGTTGTGAGGTTTGTGAGTTTTTTAGTCCACGAGAGAGTGGTGAACGAATTGTGTCTGGTGTATGCTTGAGCCTATTGGTGTAGTGTGTTAGTGGTATTCAAGATGCATTTGGTCTCTTATTTCATTCTAGATGCAGTTTGATTAATCGACTCAGGGCTGAATCCTATGAATTGTCTTCATACCAATCTAGATACTGCACGAAGGACTCTAGCCAACCAAGAGACCACACGAAGAAGTTTTATTGGATCTTTAAGAATCATGAGACATGTATTTGTTGTTGAAGTGTGTCTAGAGACCGAATCTATTGACTGGTGAAAGAACCAAAAAGTATAGTGCATGGTTTTTGTGAATGTGTGAAAGGATATCGTTGGAGAAAAATTGCGTGGAAAAGTAGGAGTTTGCCAAGATCTCTTGAGCGATGTTGAGAATTGAGTGGCATCATGTGACTTAATTTGGTCACCTGAAGTGATTTTTGGATGAACGCAGAGATTATGCCCATGATTTTCGACAAATGATCTCATCTACATCATTGGAGGCACCTTGATCAGGGTTCTAAGAGTTTTTTTTGTGAACATTTTATGCTCTTGCCACTACGGTAAACACAACTTATGTTTGGGTGAATGATGCATGCATTGGATTGTTACAGCAAGAGCCTTGTATCGTAAGTCTGTGAGGATTGGATCAGAGGCATTGTTTCTCCGTGGAGTGATCTTCTCCCATATTTCGTAATGTGCCTAAGAAAAATTTCCTAAGCGATATGTGCTCACAACGGCTTGTGAATTTTTTGTCGAGTTGCACCAGAAGAGGATCGAATTTCCAGGTGGGAAATCAGCGTGATTTCTGATGGCACAGATGTGTCGATAAGAGCGTACTCATGAGGAAGGAACATGCCAAAAAGTGTAGACCTATGGGAGAGGAGCACGCCAATCAATCAACCACTTCCCGGTGTGATGAGCACGACATATGAGTTACAATGGGGCACTAATGAAAGAAGGTTTCTTGAGACTATGAATCCCAAGTCATTCGATCGGTGGCTACGAGCAGATCTGAAAGTAGGTCTATGCTTAGATCTGAGAGGTGCTTATGACTTGTCTTGTGATCTCGAGGAGATTTGGTAATACCCAAAATCTCAATAGGAGACAACATTAGGGCACGCATATGGAAGATTTAAATCTTAAACGCTTGGATTGGAGGAGGTGAGCACATTCAGAAAGTTGAATTCATAGTGTCTGGAGAGCCTGCAGATCAAGAGATGATCTGCATCGAGAGGTGATTTGAAACCTTGATCCTGAAGCTTGGTGTGAGTGCTTCAGATTCAAGTTGCATTGGTGATTTGCTTCAGATCTGGATGTTTGGCATAGAAGCCACATTCTGCGCCACAAGGTTCTATGGTTGAAGAGCTATCAAAGGGAGAAGTTTCTCGCCTCTGTGGTAACGGGGTTATTGGAGCTCTTGACAGGACCAAGTGGAGTCCGAAAGAAATCTAGAAGCGAGATAAGTTGGATTTTTCCAATATGGCTACACTTTTAGACATATTTGACCCTAATGATATTTTTTTCATGAGGCTTGGTGGTTTTATCAATGACCATGATTATTGAGATATATTATATGTTCTGCGATAATGTGAGATTGAAGACTCACGAGTTGTTCTTCAGGAAGGAAGTAAGGAGGAACATATCATTGAAGATCAATAGGATGAGCCATATGAAGTTGATTGCAAAGATTTGGCAGAGGAATACAAATCTGGAAAGAATTCAAATTATGATGATCCCATGAATGTTTCTGAGTGTCAGATTTTAGCAAAAACAACAAGGAAGAAGAATTTTTTTTTGAAGAGGAATTAAAGTTTCTTGAAGAATGGCTTGAAACACCACATGTTTATGAAGTTAACATAGAAGTTGCATCAATGAATGTTGAAGACAACATGGCTGATGTTGAGATGTTTGACACCAAAAGTAGTGAGAGGAAAAATTATTCTACCAAGCTTGCATTCTCTAAATTATTATCGATTACCAGCAATCAAGATATAATTAATGATAAAATACAATCAAGAACGAGGAGGATAAGAGTTCAAGCGTCTTGTCTTTTGGGATGAAAACTCAAAAAGGAGGTGAAGATCTATCACTACCTCATGGAAAGAAAAGTAAACATGAAGCCTCACCTAGGAATGAACAAGCATGAACTCTTAAGAGAGAAGACTAAAATGAAAACTTCGTTACCAATTTTTTTATGTAGTCCTAGCTAAGACTAGACCAACAAACATATGCTATTCTTTTAGTACCCTTTCTCCAGTAAGGGGAGTGTTAGAATTAATGGAGAAATCTAGACTTAGTTGTATGTTGTGATAAGGATAAGATTAACACTCTAAGATTACGTGTGAGATCCTACTATCTAGGGAGTGGTTCAAACCACCCTGTTAGTTTATGTATGAGGTTCTTCTACTGAATAGTCAGTTCATTGTGTGGAGTGTGTGAGAACTCTCCAGGTACCTCACCTAGAGAGCCAATTAATTAATATCTTATAAGTTTTTAACATGGTGTGCACAACATGCGGTTTTTGAATGAATTAGAACACACAGAGTAATCAGATCGATAAGGAGCAGAAGACCTGGAATCTCATAGCATATCCGTGTGGAAAATTGTTTTAATGCACTCATGTCCGAGAGAGGATGTAGCACAAACATAATTCAATGTTCTATCCAAATGCATAGAAGGGCAGTATGTAGCAGAGAAAATATGAGTTTTTTTATAGAATAGCATCATATTATTTCCCATGCAAATAAAAATTAAAATAAAAAATTATTTGTCATATTTTAAATGGAAATTATTTTTCATTTTTTCAAATAAAAGGTTAAGAAATTTTTAGTACTAGGTTCTACTTATCATAATTTAAATGTTTCTTTTATAGGTCAATTTTCTTTATACAGTGAAAATAAGAAAAAAAAATGGCAAGAATTTTTCCCCTTATCATGATAGTTAAAAAAAAAAATGTTATATTTTTTATACAATAGAATTCTATTGTCATAGAGCTCATACATGCATGTATTACATATTTATTGAAACTACATCTTAGTAGTGAGAATTGAAGATACTTTTTTTTTTATAGTGAGCCTTTTTGCTACTCACAAAGGGTAAACAATTCCAATTAGAATTAACTCTCCATCCTCTTGCTATTAAGATTTATAAATGGTACCTACCAATCCCTCATGGCTACACCTATAAACATTCTTACTACATCACGTACTTGTATTCACTACCTACTCAACTTGCTTGCATTTATTGCTTGTTCTTCTTGCTTGGATTTATGAATATTACTTGCGTTTCTTATTTGTTTCTACTTATTCTGAAGACATGATAATGGGCACTAGGGATCCAATTTGATCCAATGTAGGCTTGATTCAATAAATAATATTCAATATAAACACTCATTATTGTTGATAAAATATTAATGTTATTTTTGTGCTCTTTTGCATATCGTGTTCTACATCATAACACATATGTGCTATAATCATTAGGCCTAAAATTCTTATGGAAAAATATCCTTGTAACTATATATTTATAGAAAAATGTGGTATTTGAGATTTAAAAAATTATTGTATTTTTTTAATAGACGTTGTAGTGATATCCATAAAATAATACTATATTTTGATTTCTTTTTAAAAAATCATTGCAATTGTTTGAACAATTAAACTGAATACCCTATAAGAACCTATAAGAAATACAAGAAAGAAAAACAATTCCATTGTAATACACCTTCATTGTATTTGAGGAATGGTAATGAAAAAGTAAATGGTTCTATTCAATTCCCTCCATATGATTTTTATATATACTATAAATAAATGGTCCAATCAAAATTTCCTCACTATATTTTTGATATATAGAATAATATTGAAAACCTTGCTCAACGGATATCATCCATGTGTAGTTATTCAACGATACCTAGAGTTATGAACTAGTCTACATACTTAACACAATAAGAAACATGTTGTGTGAGACATACATGAAATCTTAAATTATTTTTCATTTATCCCCCTAAATAGTATAAGGTATTTCATTCTCCTTTAGATAACTCCAACTCTATAAGCTTTGGCTATAATTGATGCCGTGTAGATCAACTTCCTCATCTACTTTTGCATTTTATCAATATCTCTTGCTAGATTTTGGAGTATTATACTATCAATATTGATCTTTAGTTGCCAATAAAAAAACATTTTTCATTTTTATATGAAACAAATAATTTATTTTAAATTTAAAGTTATTTATGTTGAAAATCCAAAATAAATTTGGGCCTTCAAATTAAAATATAACCTTCTCTTCAAATTTAATCTATAGTAAACCAGTGTTTGAATCACTAAAATTACGTTAACAATATTCTATTAAGTGGCTCCTCTAAACAGTTCCAAGACAATATCTATTACATATTATTACATTAACTTTTATTGTAGGTTTATGGTTCCTCTAAACACTTCTAATGCAATATCTATTACATATTATTACATTAACTTTTATTGTAGATTTAATTTTAAAGTTGAAATTGATTAAAACTTGCTGATTCATATCTCATCTTCACACAAGAAAACTAATAACAAGAGATTAAACTAACTAAACTAATGAAAATATATATTATTTGTTTTTACTTTATTTAAATAAACTGTACATTCATAGCGACGGCGTTATTTACATAGCTGAGCAAAGAAAACACTTGACAAAAACGAGGTGTCCATCCGGAAATGCTTAGTCTTCCTCGGGCCGACACGGAAATGGTTAAACAAATAGAAATCTTTATGTGCATATTTTGAGAATATCTTAGAATTTGAGGATCTCTCCATGTTTTTGAGAATATCTTAGAATTTCAGGATCTTAGTTCTCTCCTAGTTAATAGATATTTTGAGATATTCTCAAAATTCACAATCCATATAACTTCCACAAATATGGCGCAGCAGTATTTAATGGAAAACTTTTCTAAAATATTCTCAAAATTTGGCGTACTGGTAAGGGCATTTAATCGAAGTTTTGTATTCCGTCTCTTACAATAATGGTGTGGCCACGTATTCAACTACGAGTTTCACCATCGCTGTTTATATCTGCAGAGAGATGACGAATATTTAGAGATGATGAAGAAGCAAACAAATAAATATTACTAAGAGCCTATAAACAAAATAAAATAAAATAAAATTAAGGATAGATAGGTCACCCACCCATTAGTGTCTTCTTCGAGCGACCAACCAGCGAGATGAGAGATTGTAGAAAGAGCAGCCTTCCAGTCATCAATTTCTTGTGCGCTGTATTTCCCACTGCTCTCATGCTCTTCGAATGCTTCAGCAAATGGGCTGCCATGTGATTGATCCGGGTGCCCAACTTGAGAGGGAGTCACATTGTAAAACAGAGGGACGACAATGGCCGATCCCTTTTTCCTCCCTTTCTCCATAAGAGAGACTTCTCTGAGGCACCATGCAGATTGTGCGTAATTGGTGGAGAATATGGGGATCAGGATGCGACTCACCTCAATTGCTCGGTGTAAGGCTTCCCAGATGTTTTCTCCCCTCTCGAGATGATGGGTGTCAAGGAATACGCGGAAACCTTCGTCAGTGAGGACGTGGTAGAGATGATCGACAAACCCCTTCCGCATATCGCGCCCTCGGAAGCTCAGAAATACATCGTATCGTCTGTATCTCTTCTTGAAACAGCAAAGCAGGAGATGGATGCCCACCATTGCAATTGCAATTGAAACAACAAAGGTGGGAATGGATGGGCGGATGGAAGAGGAGCAAAGTAGGAGATGGATGCCCGCCATTGCAATTGTAATTGAAGCAGCGAAGTTGGGAGTGGATGGGCTGGATGAGGAGGACTATTAAAGAAGAGGATGCGAGGCCCAGCGTATGGTGGACGTAGATGTCTACAGCATCGGTGGAAAACATTACATATTATATCATATGCCAAAGCAGGGTGAGCTTGTCGTGGTATATATTTAAGCAATATGAGTATGAGGATTCGACTCCCCATGCACCATGCAGATTGTGCGTAATTGGTAGAGAATATGAGGATGAGGATGCGACTGGCCTCAATCGCTCGGTGTAAGGCTTCCCAGATGTTTTCTCCCCCTCTGTAGATGGTGGGACATCTCCCCCTCTGTAGATGGTGGGTGTCAAAGAATAGGCAGAAATCTTGGGCAGTGAGGGTGTGCACTACAATATTATAAAGGGAGAGTTTTAAGACAATATTTAAGATAATTTTTGGGTAAATTGTCTTAATTTGATATAAAAGAAAAGTTGTGTATTGTCTTAAATATTGTCTTTAAGCGTGTCTCAAATTAAATTGTCTTAAAATATTGTCTCTATAAAGACAATAAATAACACAAGCATTTTTGTCTCTCCAAAAAGAGTTTCATTTATTGTCTCTCCAAAAACAATAGTTGGAATTAAAGACATATTGCCTTTATGGAGACAATGTTTTTAATCTCATCTATTGTCTCTTTGGAGACAATATAAAACAATGAATCCAGAAAAATGTCTCACCATTAAAATAAATCAATATAAAATATTTAATTAAAAAAATATACAATATCATTGAATAATTCATGTTAGTGTACAACAGAATCGAACCACTAACCTCTTGCATAGTAGGTGCTCTTCCATTGAGCTAGGGCCTTTTAAAGAATTATGTGAGGAGTTATGGCAGTCCTTGAAATTGTATAATAGACATTGATTTTTAAAAAATGTTCAACATATAATGGCATAATCATTGTAAAATATATAATCATGCAGGCCCCTATTTTTAACTTAATAAAAAATAACTCAATGGAGTTAGCTCACTGTGACACCCCTGTAGCTTGACTTGCACAAAAAGCTAATAATAAGCAATAATCTACAAACAAATTAATCTAGCCATACAAAGAAAATTAACTATAATCAGCACAAGAAATACCACCACCCAGCTTGCTAGTAGGCACTGATCAACATGTATGATCTACAACCAGCTTCAAATTTCAGACCTTCATAGTCTTGAGTCCATCTAGCCACCTGCATGAATTAAGACAACATAGCCAGAAATAAATAATACTAATTAATACCGTAAGTAAAACTTTCAACAAATAATAGTAAGTAATAGCTTCACTATTTCTTGACGAGTAACTTATAATAGGTAAGCTATTTCTTGACAACTAACTTATAATAGGTATTGTAAGATTTTAGAAAAAGTTGAAGTGAAAAATGTGTAAAAGATTGTTGCATGTTGCTCATGAAACCAAGGTTGCCATGCTCTTTTGATAGGAAGCTTAAGTTGATCCATTCAATATTTGGTCGATATGACTGAGACTCGGGCATCAGTATCTCCACTGCAACATTTTCAATAAACCAAAAATATATCATATAATCAAATTTTTACTTGTAATAGAGAAAAAAATCAAGGTGTTGGAGCATGTCAGCTAATTTTAGTATGGCAATGCTTGCATTCGTCCTTCCAGGTGTCAAAGAGGGTGTAACTGCAAAATTTGAAGTATGTCATTAATTATTTGTGCCCCAAAAGGTGCAAAGAGAGGCCAGTAGGGTATTTAAATTTAAAAATTTGTATTTTGATTTTCATAATCAAGCAAATAGAAATAGAGACATTTTAAATTCAAAAAGTTGTACTTTAATTTTCATAATCAAGCAAATAGAAGTTGCAGCATTAAATTTTAGTTTTTTTTTGTATTTTTTTCTTAAGTTTATAATATGTAAGTATATCAGAATTGGTTAACAAAAGCATTTTGGAATGTCATCACAACAACTCGAACATTAAATACTAGACACTCAAAATGCTAATGCATTCTAAAAATCACGAAAGTAAATTTTAAAGTAGTCTAACTAATAGATGAGATGATATTTTTTGGGCATCCCTCCCTTGTATATATTTTAATGAAAGGAAACTCAGATATAAATAAGGAATGGGACCTATGATAAACTTTTACTGCACTCGTTTTCTTGTTGCTATGGTTGGATCAATTAAATATTTGCATTGAAGACAACTTTATGGTGTGAATAAACATATCTGATACACTTCCTCATAATACCTTTGCTAGCACAAGATTCATCCATGGGTGTTCACCATATGAAGTTCCAACATAATGAATTACTCCATTATGATCACCATCACATATGTACAAGAGTTGCTTAAAGCTCGATGGTCTTGGATGGAACATGATAAAATTACCTAGCTGTTGCCCTTGAGTGTTTACGCCAAATGACTTTGAAAGGTGCCTGGACCCATATATCTTGAGATCAAGTATTATTAAGTAGAAAAAATGCTATCAATCCTAAAAAAGAATACATAAATAGGAACTATTCACTTGTATAACAATACAGGGTCAGATTATAACATGAATCTTAATATAGCGAATTACTTCTATTCATTTGTTGCATTGCTTGCATCTGTCCCGAGATACTAAAGCACCTCCATTATCTGTTTACATGGAAAACTGCCCATCACTTCCTATTTTTCATTTCATGAAGCACGATTACAAAAAAATTATATCAAAGGGAAAGCTACATAAATAATTTGTTCTCACTAACCAGCTGTCAAAAGACTGGAATTTTCTTGCTTAGGTTACTCTGCTCCAACTGCAACACAATTGAAAAGTGTCAAGTGCTGGTACATGCTCCTAGTTCCATATAATCACATATATGTCTATATCAGGATCAGTGAATAAAGAACTGTTCGAAATTAATTTTCACAAACATCAACAACTTATATGGCATACCTTTTGAAGTGAAGGAAGTGGCATTAGAGGAAAATGAACAAGAGAAAGCAATTCATTTAAAGGTTCTAGCCATATCCAGAGCCCAAACATCTATAAATGGTCGCTTCCTTGAAAAAAATTATATAAAAATTCAAAGAGCCATCCTACCGAACAAAAATATATAACAATATGTAGGCACCAATAGCACTGAACAATGCCAGTGTATAAATCTTACCATCATTTCCACCAATTTCTAGAAAAAATATTTTCCCTACAAGAGCCATGACATGACTAGAGAGATCCAGGACCAGGTCCATGCACAATACCTTGCCAAGGCATCATGTTTTCAAACAGCATAGTATAGAATTCCAACAATATACTAGAATGTTCTTCTCTACAAATTTCAGTTATAGCTTTCAATATAAAATTATTACCTATGTGACCATGCTTTTTGTTGAGTTAGATCAAGGACATGTAGATCTTCTGATGAAAGCCCTGCAGGACCAATACCACCCTGCAAATGATGTAATAAAAAAAAAGGAAGAGACTAGTTTAGGATCAAGAAAAACCCACACTTCCTGTGAACAAACATAACACAGATAAAAGAGATTTTAAAGCACACCTGGATCACAACCATGCCTCCAACTGTAGTTGCAGAAATGATTTATAACACCTATTGTTAATCAAATGCTTCCAGATCATTGTTGGACTCTTCTAAATATTCAACTATTGACAGTTTAAATTCTTTTTTTGGTTAAAATTCAGTGTTATCAGATTTATATTCCATATGTCTAAATTAAAACCAAGCTTAGAAGAAAAAGGTTATCACTCACAGATTCGTCTCCTCAATATTCCAGAGATGTGGTAGCAGATCCATGGAACTTAAATTATAGGATAGGATGGTGGGATTTTTTTTTGTTCCATTTCATTTCATCATATTCATGTTCCTTATGTTTAAAATTAAAACCAAGCTTAGAGGGAAAAAAAAGTTAAAAAAAACAGATTTGTCTTAATATTCCAGAGATGTGGTAGTGCATCCATTTAAATACTAGAATATGAGGACATGAATACCAATTTCTCTTTACACAAGTTAATTGTTTTGACCATATGTTTTGATTTTACACATGTCCAGTTCTCTCATTAATAATACTGATTTCAGGTTCCATCCTTTGGGGGAATCACCATTACCCCGTGCTGCAACTGCTGTTGGTAGCATGGTTGTGATCCAGGTGTGCTTTAAAATCTCTTTTATCTGTGTTATGTTTGTTCACAGGAGGTGTGGGTTTTTCTTGATCCTAAACTAGTCTCTCCTTTTTGTTGATTACATCATTTGCAGGGTGGTATTGGTCTTGCAGGGCTTTCATCAGAAGATCTGCATGTCCTTGATCTAACTCAAAAAAAAGCACGGTGGCATAGGTAATAATTTTATATTGAAAGCTATAACTGAAATTTGTAGAGAAGAACATTCTAGTATATTGTTGGAATTCTATACTGTGTTGTTTGAAAACTTGATGCCTTGGCAGGGTAGTTGTGCATGGAACTGGTCCTGGATCTCGCTTTGGTCATGTCATGGCTCTTGTAGGGAAAATATTTTTTCTAGCAAATGGTGGAAATTATGGTAAGATTTATACGCTAGCACTGTTCAGTGTTATTGGTGCCTGCATATTGTTATATATTTTTGTTCGGCAGAATGGCTCTTTGAATTTTTATATAATTTGTTTCAAGATAGATGTTGACCCTCATAGGGCGAGTAAAATTTGAAAGTGAGAAGTTGTACTCACATTTACCTTATTCTTAGGTTTTCAAGGACTTGCCAAGTGAAATTCCAAACTAGATAAACTATAGATGTTGAGTTATAAAGAAAAACCAAAACAAGAAAGATAAATAAAAACTAAAATAAGAGATATAACGTTGAAGTCCCCAGAAACATTCAATACTTAGCAACAAGGATGAATCCTATATTCACAACAAAAAAATAAAATTAACATGAACTTATATAAAAGAGTCTTCAATTGTCAAATAGGATAAAATTGCAACAGTAGTAGCATCAGCAACAATTCACATAAAGAATCTTAAGCAACAGAACCGGCCTAACAAGTATTGATAGTAACAACAAATGATATGAAAAAGAATTTTCAATTGTCGAATATAAAATTTCAACAATACAATTCACATGGAAAAAAGCTTAAACAACAGAACCAGCTTAAAAAATAATGATAATAATTCTAAAGAATAGAATATAGTGTATAGAGAATATACCTGTGGACAGCAGAAGACTCCCTTTCATCCCATTTCTTTGCCCCTAGAATCAAGGACAACCTTAATTATTTTATTATATGTAAATTTGATAATTCTAAGGTAATCATGAATAACGAATGAATACTGACTATGTGATCAATTAGACTTAAATAATGGCACATAGATACCCACCACAATAGTTGTTGAAGCTCCAATTTTAGTAGCTTCTACATATATCTGTTTCATCAACCAGCAATGAGCTATATATGAAAAACAGAACTTTTCGATATCAAGAATAAATTTAGCACCATGACAGAGCATAACAGTTGCATTAGTAAACATGTAAACCCTAATGCCAACACAGAGAAACCATTTGTTACCTGAACAAGACTCATCATCACAAGATATAAGAGGAACAACTTTCTTGCAGAAAACATGGCCATGGTTGAAGTATATACACAATGAAGCACAATTATATATATATATATATATATATATATATATATATATATATATATATATATATATATATATATATATATATATATATATATATATATATATATATATATTTTTTTTCAAGCTCTGGACATTAATAAGTCAAAGTTTGGTTGTATGTCTATATAGATATAGAATGGGTGGGTGATTTCTTCTATGCATGAAATGCAAAGTATGTTGCCTATTTATAGGGAGGAGGAGGATATACAATTATCTTTCTACCCTGCATAATGTGAAGCTGTTTCATTTCTGTTTTTTCTAGAATTGCCAGGAGGCGGTAAGTGTCATCCCATCAACACCTAGCTCCAATCTGTACAACATATTATTGCTAGGACTCTTTCCAATGATCTTTACCTAACATAAAATGTTTAGAAAAATCAAGGATGTTCTATTTTTTTTAAAAGGACTACTTTCTTCTCCACTTAAAATGAAGGAAATTTTGTAATAAGAAAATAAATGCCAATTTTGATAGAAACACCTATCAATAGGAAAACAAAAAAAACCCTTATATGGTCTGCAGTAAAAATACTGATATTTTTGTACTGGGCCACCATGGCCATGCTTTTTAAAACTGTAAAGGTGATTGTTTTGTGCTCAGCATCAAAAGTGAGAACCAGATGATGATGTTTGGCCATGAAAATGAGGAAGCTGGGATCAAGTTAGTTGCGATCAAGTTAGCTTGTAGCTCAAAATTGATTGATACAGATGTGGATGCTTCTTCACCCCCTACTTTTTACATCTATCCCTAATGACAACTAATGGGCACTCCCATAGTATGTTGTAACTAGTGTACTTTTGAGCCCCATTGACCTATATTTTTGTCACCCACTGCCATTAATAAAACTAGTCTTATCTTATCTTTTGTCATCCATTAATAGGAAATGGTACTGTAATATAAAAACAATACTAAATAGCCATGACTAAGTCTCACCAATTTAGATCCTCAACTTTCTTTTCTATATTTGGAGGCCAATGTACATCGAGGAATTACACTATACAATACAAGTATCCAAGAGACATTTGCTATCAATTCCATCTCAAAGAACACCAATCTCGCTACATACCATGAACCACATAATCCAAAATGTAGATCAAGAAATTAAACTGTAAAAAAAACTATTCGAGCAACACCTCCTACCTTCCGTTTCAATCAAAATTCCACTATTTACCCCGAACCCGTACACAGGAACATACCACACAAAAAACTTAATTTCATGGACCCAATTCCAAACCATTAAACCCTATATCCAAAACCTGAAATTAGAAATTTAACGTTAAGGTAGAACAAGGACACAAAAACCATAATTAACAAATCAGACAAACCTCCCTTTACAAAAACCATATGGTGTCATGCAAAGGAATAACATGACCACTGCAACAGGAAGAAGCTAAGGCTGACCTCCCCAAAAGTAAAGATATTTAATTTCTCCTTCTAAATTAAATTGGTTTATAGAGGTGGATGAAATAAACTTCTATGATTTTTATCCTTGTTTTATTAGACTTACTGATGTAGTCAGTTTTCCCTTCCCCAGTTGAAAATTAAGCAAGTAAATTACAATTGTGACGTGCATAGTCTTGTATTTTTAATCAATTCTATCCCTTTTTGAAATAAATAGTTTTAAATAAACAGATACTGTTATGGCATAGTTTACAGTTTGTTTATAAATTCAATGCAATGAAGCAAAATGCTAAAAACATATTGACTATAATAAATGATTTCTTGCATATATGACAACATTTCACATTTTGATTTTTAGCAGGGGCTTGGTGAATTGTTTGAGGTCATTTGAACATCATTTTTCTTTCTTTTTCTTGTTCCAGAAGCTCAGGTTAGCGAGCTGAATAAAATTCTCTCTTTACTCACGAGTCATTGTAGAACACCGATAAACATGGTACTAAAAGATGAACTAGTGGTCAAACGATTGGATATGGTGTTCTTAAATCTTAATTTGCAAAGCTGGAGACCATATATCCTGTAGAAAATAGATATTTTCATACAGTAGTATCAAATTCCAACTGAACTATGAAATCCTTAATTATTTATTTTTGATAATTTATTTACGTAGAGAAGTCAGAGTTTCTTGCTTTTTTTTAAAGACACAAGATGAGTGCCCTCGTATGTTTAGTTAATATTCTTATGGAAAATGAAGACGTGGTATGGGAAATTTTTAATTCTTCATACCGTGAAATGCCCTTGTACAGTTCCTCAACCTGAGGAGATTGGAGTATATCAGGTATTTATCAGCTAAGGACGGAGTTAACATTTTCATTCTAGGAAATACCTTTGGACCATAAAAAACTAGGACCAAAAAATGCCTTCTCAATCATGAAGTTATCTCATTCTATGCCCGAGTTGCTTACATTTCTGAATGACACAAGATGAGTACCCTCATATGTTTAGTTAATATTCTTTTGGACAATGAAGACGTGGTATGGGAAATTTGGAAACATTTCTTCATAATGTGAAATGCCCCTCTATAGTTCATCAACTTAATTATTCTGGAGTATATCAGGTATTTATCAGCTAAGGATGGAGTTAACATGTTCATTCTGGGAAATACCTTTGGACCATCAAAAATTAGGGCAAAAAAAAAACCTTTTGAATCATCAATTTATCTCATTCTATCCTTTTCTCAGGGATAATATAGATATACTATCTTTATTAGTCTAATATTTATATTTCTATATGGTCTAACTTTATCTATGCTTGGAATTTTTCTCAGGGATCAATTCCTGCATAGATAAGATTAGTATTGAAGCACAATATCTATCGTAATCTATTTAATTAGTTATTTTTTTTGAAGCTTCAGTGAAGTAATGAACTCAGAGTTGCTTAAATTTTCTGAAAGAAGCGGGATGAATGCTCTTATTTTGTTACAATTCTAGTGGATAATGAAGATGTTATACATGAAAAGTAATTTGAAAACATTTATTGATAATGTGAAATGCCCTTGTACTCTTTGTAAACCTAAGTAGACTAAAAGGGTTGGTTATTTACTAGCTAATGATGGAGTTTAACAAGTTCATATTGGCAATTGCCTTTGGACTGTTTGATAGAAACTAGGACTGGAAAATGTCTTTTCATTTATGAAGTTGTCTCACTTTACTTTTTCCTCAGGGATAATATACTTGGTTTACTAGTCTAATATTTACATTTATATATGGTCATGCTAATGCCATATTAAGTTCGATGAATACCTTGTACATTTATCGTTTATGATTTACTAATGACTCAAAAATTTTAAGATAAGATGAGATTTGGGATTCATAAAAATCAAGTTGCAAGGTTGTTACACAATCATTTTCAAGCATTTTATTGAGATGAATTTGCTTTGGACTTTGAGGTTTTATCATGGCGAACCAGATTTTAGAACCAGACACATCCCTTGAGAATACATTTCATATTAGTAGAGAAAATAGAAGCTATACACATTCAATGTCATTTATATATTGACATTTGTTCAGGTGTAGTTGCAACAGAATGATTATATAATGTGACACAAGACACATCTTTGGGTTTTAGAAAGTTCATGATATTTGTTGGCAGCTTACGTATATACTCCATAACAAACAGTGTGTGGCATAGAGATGGCCAGAAACATGCCTAAAGGCCAAAATTATCTTAAACAGCTTCTAGTCTAAAGCAATCTATAGAGTTGTGTGCACTTTGTATGTACTGAATTATAAATTTCATGAAGGCTGTGATAAATATCATACCCGAAGGCATATGGAGTGGAAGGAAATCACAAGAAAATTGTCTCAAAATATTTTTTTGATATTTGTTTTCACATGCAGCAAATATAAAACATGCAAAAACAAATAACACATCTTTGAATTAGAAGAGAAAACATAATTGGTAGTACAGATGTTGTCTTGGAGAAAAGGGAAAGGAAGAAGGGAAAAAAGGCAAAAGTAGAAGGGAAGAAATCTATAGAGGTATGTATAACTCAACAGACTACACAAAGGTTTTTTTTGAAAAAAACAAAAGGAAGAAGGAAAAAAGGACAAAAGTAGAAGGTAAACAAAAAATACACATCTTTGTAGGGTACATGAAGAGTCCAAAGTGTACACTCTTTGAATATATATATATATATATATATTCTTTTGATTTCCTTCCACTCAATGTGCCCTCTGGTGTGATGTTTCTCACATCTTTTGTGGAGTCTTTGTTGAGTTATGCATGCCTGTGTAGATTTCTTTAGCCTAGTTTAAGATATTTTTCCCTTGCCCATGATCTTCAGCAAAGGTTTAGCACAATACAGATGTTTTCTTTGATGAAGATCACGGGCAAGGGAAAATTATCTCAAACAACATCTTTAACTAGGCTAAAGCAATCTACACAGGCATGTATAAGTCAAAGGCACCACAAAGTTTGTGAGAAACATCACACCAAAGGGCACATGGAGTGGAAGGAAATCACAAGCAAATTTTCTCAGAGTCTTCATTATGATGTGGTTGTATGCTCATGGAAAAATAAAATTAGGCAAAAACTAGAAGACAAAAGCAAAATACACATTTTTGTAGGGCACAGTGAAGAGTCCAAGGTGTATAGGCTATTTGAATGAGGAAGTAGAAATAAGTCTTTGATAAATATTAAATATAATCTGCAAGAAGTATTAGACTATATTGTTGTATCATGGCTTGTATTAAAAGATAATGTAAGAAAGGTCACAAAATTAAAGGAAGGCAATCTAAAACATGAAAATATGACCAAACAAACATTAGGTGATGCTAAGGAAGCTAGTGCCAACAAGACAAATAGTAAAAAATCATACCAAAGTTCAAGAGAATTCCAAAGTCCTATCTACATAAAGAATGCTTATGGATTCAAAGTTCCAAGAACTACCTACAACTAGTGAAGAAGTCTGGAAGTCAATTGGCCTACAACAATCAACTGTATATCCAGTAAGTGTTTCTTTTGAGTATTGAATCACACGAGTCTAACTCATTTGAAGAAGCGAACATAAAGCAAGAGTTATAGAAACAAATTCCAGAGGATTATACCGAAATACAGATAAATCAGACTTGGGAGCCTGTGTAGATTTTGAAGAAACTTTTCACTTGTTACATGAATACAATTAGTTAGCCATAGGTGTGAGATTTATTAAGTGGATGTCAAAATTGCCTTCTAGAATACAATTTTTGTAAAGGAAATGTATATGCATTATAGCTCATATGGACTCAGGCAGGCTCATAGAGCCTTGTATGCAAGCATTGATGACCAATCAAGGATTATTGTTTTGGAAACCTGTCAAATTGTCGGAAGAAAAGTGAAGGATGAAATATTGATTGCATATTATAGGTTGATGGCATCATTTCAGTGAATCCAACTTCCAAGAGTCTGGCATATACAAAATATAACTCGACTCTTGAAAATGAGTACCATTCTCTGCCCTTTTAGAAAAGAAGAAAAAATTGAACACTTGTTTTTGTAACGACATATTCATATTCTGAAATTTGGTAATCATTGTGAGTATTCAAAAAAAAATCCTGAAAGATGATTTGTTCATACCTGAGATTTAGAGAGCAGAACAGGGGAATCTGGCAAGGTAGTAGGGCTGAGACCAGGGGGATGGTCAAAAAAGGAGATCTCACTCCACCGGGTGAAGAAAAAGATGGCAAGCACTTAAACCGAGTTGTATTCAATCTGGGTGCATTGAATCCCCCTCAGGTAGCCAATCTCTCTACAAAATTTCTGCCACCAGTCCTCGTAGGTGGTTCATGGCCTTCCCAAAACCTCTCGTCAGCACCAATCCAGTCGCAAAACCACCTAAAATACTAAAAGGATCATTATCCTTACCGCTGCTGCTACTTTTGTTGCTACCATTAAAGCCCGTAGGTGATGAGGGCTTCAAGTTTTGTTCTTGGCCCTGCACGGTTTCGATCTATGTTCATGCGAGAAGATGAGAGAAGGACCGAGAACTGAAGTCCTCCGCCATAATATAGGAAATAAGTGTTGTTGGTCTAGCCAAGGGATCCCAATCTGAAACGCCATCAGTTATTTTCTTCATTCCCTCCATAGATTTCGTAGCAGTTTCACATACCAATTACCCTTTTGAGAATCAGAACCCAGAAGAAAGTTTGGACTAAGTCAATATGTATCAAGGGACTAAGTCAATATGTATCAAGCAATTTAGATTAATTTAATATTTTAAAACACTAATATAAAGATGAATCATGAGAATGAAGTGGTAATATAAAGATCATGTGGTTAGTCAAAGGTCAATTATTAAAATAACTCATGTTTTTTAAGTATATAGATTTTCTTTCCACTAATAAAGATGGTAAGAATTTGGTAGAAAATTTGGATATAAGTAGAGTCTACTATGACTCATGGCTTATTCGTGGTGAAGCAATATCTTTTAAAGGTTTTGTTTGGTTCATGATCAACTTAAATAGTAAAAAAAAAACAAGTAAATTTGTAAATCAATAATATTTTTAGCTCTTTTTATCATCATATATCAACAATTAGAAAGAAGTTTGCTATAAGATTAGGTAGTTCTTTAAAATTTATCTAGTGTCACAAAATAAGCTAATAGTTTGGTAATGATTTGGTGGAAATTTTAGGCACGGGCAGAGTTCTACTATGATCCAAAGCTCATTCATAGTGGAACAATGCTTTTACAAGTTTTTCCAAGTTCTAGGTCAATCCGTATTGTCAAAATTTCATTGTGGTTTTGGATGAATGAGAATCATGACTATCGGTGTCGTCAAATTTTTCTCACTATATGGAAGTTTACTGGTGTATTAAGTGGCTCTATGATATCACCCCTAACCTCCATATTCACAAAGTGAACATGGGTGTTTAATAAACATGTAGTTATGATTGAGATATTTATTATGAACCTAAGTGTTTACTTAATCAGGCATTGTGCATGGCATGGCATGTTGATACATACTCCAATGCAATTGCATTAGTTTTGTGTCACCATGCAATCATTTTTGGACTAGTGACGAAGTTCCAACACCTACAACAACAACGGATAATCCTACACAAATGTCAAGTTCCCTATGTCATCATCTCATCTGTGGTTTAATAAACCCATGGTACTACAATGATCACCAATCAAGTATGACTAGGGGAATTACAGGTCCATGCGAATGTCAATGATCAACTTGGACCAAGATAATTCCTATGAAAGTGGTGATCAAGTTTGTACATTGTGCTTAAGATAAGGTGCTTATAGTCACTAAGTGATGGTTGCAGTTACAAGGATAAGGTTTTGGTGTTATAATGCAAGGATTATAAGGACTAAGGGCTATGAAGGCTAAGCATTGTTGGAAATATGGATTATAAGGTTAGGGGTTTTAATGCAAGAATTATAAGGACTAAGTTTGTAAATATTAGGGATTATTTGAAATATGGGTTATAAGGTTATAGTAGGGGTTTTAGGGTTTAAAAAGAGATAGGGATTAAAGGCTATAAAATTTAGGGATTATGATGGTAAAATGTAAAGAGATATAATGGTTATAGTATTATGGTTATGGTTTATATGTGTTAAGGAGTATAGTGGTCAGGTGTCAATGATTATATGTATTACATGTTAGAGAGGTAAATTATTTTAGAGGATAAGGGCCGTAATCTTTAGGTATTAAGTGTGGCAAGGGTTATAAGGATTGGGTCCTATAAGTTTTAGAGGAATTAGGGCTTAGGATTAAAGTTCATATGAATTAACAATAATATAGGTTATATGTTAGAGGGATTAAGGACTACAGGGTTGTTGATAGGGAAAAAATTCCACCTTGCCAACAAGGGGGAATTAACTCGATCGTAGGTCCCAACTAGACCAACTTTCATTTGGAATGGCTTATCCCAATGAGTTTTAAGGATTGTTATAAGGGTTAGGGAATAATGAGTTAGTGGTTAAGGGATTAGGGATTAGCGGCTTAGGGGTTAGAGGAATAGGGGCTTAGGGGTTAGAAGTTTAGGGTTTAGGGGTTAGGGGAATAATGAGTTAGTGGTTAAGGGGATAGGGATTGGGGGCTTAGGTGTTAGAGGATTTAAGCGCATTTACGGGTCAGGGGAATAATGAGTTAGTTGTTAAGGGGTTAGGGATTGGGGTGTTAGTGATCCAGGTGGATATCGGTGGCCGCCCACTTATTCCATTTGGACCAGCACCATCAATTCTTGCAGATTTTCACATTCAACACAACTTACTATTTTTAGCAGGTTTTCGGGTCCTCCACTCTCGGAGCTGTTCTGGGGGCTTAATGATCCAGGTGGATATTGGTGGCCACCCACCTATTCCATTTGAACCCCCATCTTCAGTTCTTTCAATTTTCAAGTTGCAACAAAACTTACTATTTTTAGCGAGTTTTTGGGTCTTGAACACGAGTTTCTAGTTGAGGCCCTAAAACGACATTTTTGGAAAAGCAGTATGTCTATTCCTGAAGTCCTCGGATAGATCTTCCTAACGAGCTATTGAGCGCGTCAAACGGAGATCGGGTGCCAAAGTTATGCCCCTGGGAAGTTGAACCACCAATTTACCCAAACGGGCGCCCACAGTTTTGGCGCCTCATCTCCTACGGTTAGGTTTTGGGACGTTTCAGATTCTACATTGTTTCTCAACAATAAATAGGCCCTCGAGCCTCATTGTAACAAAGTTCAGAGGTCGGTAGCCATCACATCTCTTCTCAGAGATTCGCTACCAGCACCCTAGCTATTTTATTTCCATTATGCCTGTAAGCATATTTCTGTTATTTGATATTAGTGAAATGAAGCATTATTTCCGTTGCATCTCTATGTTCATGGTTATTTTTGTATTCTGTTGCGTTCCTGCATAAAATCCGGATCAGTGGTATCAGAGCGGGTCTTCTCTTTCTTTGTTTTTCTTTGCATGTCCCCAACGCGGTCAGGGTATAAGGAGTTAGGGCTCGATCTGGTTGAACCCTTGCAAGATCAGCCTCGCAAACCCCGAGGACCTCCCATGGCGGAAGAAAAGAAAGACGAGGGAGCAAGAGATCCTATCAAAATACTGCTCGAGGAGGCCCTCGAGAAACAAAGGAACGCGATGATGGATAACTTTGCTCAAATCCTTCAACGATTGCCCACATATGGCGCATCTGCATCCAACAACCACTCTGGAGGTGCCACTCCCTTCAAGGTACAGGTAAACTTTGACATTCCTATATTTGAAGGAAAAATAGATGTAGACGTCGTAGACAGATGGTTAAATTTTCTGGAAGGGTATTTCTCGGTCCATGACTTCTCTGACCGAGAAAAGATTATTTTTGCACTCCTCAAAGCTGCCCCCCATGTCAAAGACTGGTGGGAAACCTACCATGAGCAAGAGGGCGAAGGGGAACCCTCTCTGTTCTCCGCCACACCCACTTGGAATTCGTTCCGAGACGGCATCAAGGAACAATATTACCCCGTGGGGAGCTATGAGGACAAATACATCCAATGGACCACGCTGCGGCAACAAAAGGATCAAGATGTGCACGAACTGACGAATCTGTTCCATACCCTGCGCACAAAGTTGGGTATTAAAGATTCGGAGAGACATTTGGTGCTCAAGTACCGCGGCTGTCTGCAAAAACACATTCAGGAGGAAATGGAGTTCCTCGACATTACATCGCTTGGCACGGCATATCGCTATGCCGCCAAGATCAAGCAGAAATTTAAGCAGAAGAAGCGAGACTTTGGATCTGCGAATCCGAAAGGTGCCCCCGAATCGAAGAACAGGGGGCAAGGCCAAAGCAATGCGACTCATAACAACACCACAAATCCAAAGAAGGACACAGGGAAGTGGTGTGAATTTCATAACAGCCCCACTCACAGCACAAACAAGTGTCGGGCCAAACAGTCTTTGGTGGCTGAACTTCAAGGCACCCAGAATCGAATGCATTTTTCGATGCGAGTTAGAACCGAGAAAAGGAAATGACAAAGGGAAAGCGGATCATTGATGCAGATCAGTCGGCCATTGTTGCCACCACCAAGATCCAGAAGGAGGGTCCAGAGGATCCAGAGGAGGGGGAGCGCCTCTTCCAGTCGCAGATGTGGGTGAAGGGTTCTCCGCTGCGGTTTCTCGTCGATAGCGGAAGCCAAAAGAACCTCATTTCAGCAGACGTCGTGAAGCGGCTCGGCCTACCAACCATAGCACACCCGCAGCCGTATACCATCGGGTGGCTCCACCCAGGGAGAGATCTCCGCATCCACCAGCAGTGCCGACTTCCATACAGTATCAAGCCATTCACGGATGAGGTATTGTGTGATGTTGCTCCTCTTGATGTAGCTGATGTATTATTGGGCCAACCATACTTGTGGAGCCGACATGCTGTGTATGAGTCTAGGCCTCGTGCTATTGTGTCACCGAAACCTTTGTGGGGTCTGGGAGGCCAATCAGCCTCTACTGCCATCTCTTTGACTACGCAAAGCAATGTGATAGATTGTTTCCCAAACCCAGAGAATTCATTTTCCTTACGACTCACTCACGGGGAAAGAATATTGTGGCCACAACCGAAACGAGGGCTCCCTTTCACGAACACGTGGTGGACAAAGTCAGGGAGGAATACGATGACAATTTCTCCTCACTCATAGAGGTTCCTCCACACTATCAGGAAAAGCACTCCATTGATCTGACTCCCAACGCACCACTGCCTGATGTTGCCATACATCCTCCAACTACACATACAGAATCCAAACATGTACTTTCTGAGGCTGATAAAGAAACCAAATTTACTAAACGCATCCGGCATGTCCACCCGCAGGTCCATGACATCTTCAACACATCTAATACTCAGTTCAACAGAATTTGCCTCATCTCATGGAGGATCTCAACACAATGGGGACCATTGCTTCTAGGAACCTGGACAGGTGGGTGGATATAGGTGGCCGCCCACTGTTCCCGTTTGGACCCGGCCTGCTCCAGTTGCGTATTTTCATATTCAGCACAACTTACTATTTTTAGCAGGGTTTTGGGTCCGTCCTCCACTCTCGGAGCTGTTTTTGGGGCTTAATGATCCAGGTGGATATTGGTGGCCACCCACCTATTCCATTTGAACCCCTATCTTCAGTTCTTTCAATTTTCAAGTTGCAACAAAACTTACTATTTTTAGCAGTTTTTCGGGTCCTGAACTTCCGGAGCCGTTTTGAGGCCCTAAACGACATTTTTTGGGAAAACGGAGAGCAACATGGGTCCATGGACTGATGTTTCTCATTCAAAAATTGAATTCCTCAGATAGATCTTTCTAACGAGCTATTGAACGCATCAAATGGGGATCGGGTGCCAAAGTTATGCCCCCGGGAAGTTGAACCACCAATTTACCCAAACGGGCGCCCACATTTTTGGCGCCTCATCTCCTACGGTTAGGTTTTTGGACGTTTCAGATTCTACATTGTTTCTCAACAATAAATAGGCCCTCGAGCCTCATTGTAACACAGTTTAGAGGTCGGTAGCCATCACATATCTTCTCAGAGATTCGCTACCAGCACCCTAGCTATTTTATTTCCATTATGCGTGTAAGCATATTTCTGTTATTTGATATTAGGGAAATGAAGCATTATTTCCACTGCATCTCTATGTTCATGGTTATTTTTGTATTCTGTTGCGTTCCTGCATAAAATCCGGATCAGTTAGGGGTTAGGGGATTTAGGCGCATTTAGGGGTTAGAGGAATAATGAGATAATGGTTAAGGGATTAGGGATTGGGGGCTTACGGGTTAGGGGATTTAGGTACTATTAGGGGTTAGGTGAATAATGAGTTAGTGGTTAAAGGATTAGGGATTAGGGGCTTAGGGGTTAGGGTATTTAACAATTAAGGATTTTAGGGGTTAATGGGTTATGGATTAAGCGTTAACGATTTAGGGGTTTAGGGTTTAAGGGGTTAGGGGTTTAGGTGTTAGTGGTTTAGGGGTTTAAGGGTTTATAGGTTTAGGTTTTAGGGGGTTAAATGGGTTACGGTTTTAGGGGTTTAGGGGGTTAAATGGGTTAGGGGTTGGGAATTAGGGTTTAAGGGGTTAGGGGTTAAGGGTTTAGAGGTTTAGGGTTTAGGGTTTAGGGGTATATGAGGTTAAATGGGTTAGAGGTTGGGAATTGGGGTTTAAGGGGTTATGGGTTAGGGGCTTAAATGGATTAGGGTCGGTTTAGAGGTTTAGGGGGTTAGAGGATTTAGCATTTAAGGATAAGGGTTAGGGGTTAAGTGGGTTAAATGGGTTAGGGTTTTAGGGGTTTAGGGGGTTAAATTGGTTAAGGGTTGGGAATTAGGGTTTAAGGGGTTAGGGGTTAAGGGTTTAGAGGTTTAGGGTTTAGGATGTTAAATGGGTTAGGGGTTTAGAGGTATATGGGGTTAGGGGATTTAGCAGTTAAGGATTTTAGGGGTTAGGGGTTAATGGGGTTAGGGTTTAGGGGGTTAAATGGGTTAGGGGTTTAGGGTTTTAGGGGGGATAAATGGGTTAGGGGTTGGGAATTAGGGTTTAAGGGGTTAGAGGTTAGAGGTTTATGGTTTAGGGGGTTAAAAGGGTTAGGGGTTTAGAGGTTTCCCTCTCATATCCATATTTTTTTAATTTCATGATTAGTTAGGCATTTTTAAAGTGTCACTACTCGGTGAATTAGGATTAAGTTATGATGTAACCGAAGGATCAACTAAAGATCTATTTTCCTCCATCCCTGCCCTAAAACTTGTCCTTGCACCCCTCCCTTAGCCAAGGTAACCCTTATATTCAAGGCATTACTGATCACTTTTCCAGAATTTTATCTAAAATGAACATCAAAACCTTATTTAAACCCCATTGATTCCTAAATAATGAAGCTCGTAATCTCAAGATCTGTGGCCTTAGGCTTTGGGGAAATTAACTCCCTCTTACCCACCAGCAATTTGTTGACGAAATTATGCTATTTTTTCATGTCTCGTTGAAGGAAGCAAAAAAAATTAAAGATATACTCCATGTGTTTATGGAAGCCTGTGGCACCCTTATTAATAATGAAAAATTATGCATCTTCTTCTTTAATAAGGCTATAAAATATCAAAACCTTTATGGCGAGAGTGTTGGGGTTTGGTATCAGATATATTCCCACTAAATACTTGGGCATGCCCCTTGCTGAAATATCTTTGAAAATTTCTTGCTGGAGTCATCTTATCCACAAAATTCAAAGCAAGCTCAACAATTGGACTTTTAGAGGCATCAATATGGCTCCCCGCACCATCCTTCTTAAATTCGTCCTACAATCCATCCCCATTTACTAGCTGTCTAGAATGGCCACACCCAAAACAATCAACGCAAAATGGAGAAAATATTCAAGAAATTCCTTTAGGGAGGGGTCCAACAGTTGAACAAATGGTCCTTAGTAGCATGGTCGAACCTCATAAAACCTAAGATGGAAGGGGGACTAGGCCTTAGAGACCCATTTATTCTCAACCAGGTATTGGGGGTGAAATTATGGTGGATATGGGCACAGGGAGGAACGAGACTGTCAAAGCATATATGGACGAGGAAATACTACATGCCCAACCATACAAAGGATATTTTAAGATACCAAGACCCCCCTAAAGGATTGACCATATGGAATCTAGTAGCCGAAAACAGAGATATTATTTTGTAACATTTATTCTAGGAAATAATGAATGGAAAAACAACTCTCTTTTGGAATTAATCCTAGCAACAGAGGGGCAAATTATTCCCTTGACAGGAATTGAGTGAATGGTTCACTTACGCTATGAACACCAATTATAAAATGGTAAACCAATACTGGAGGGAAGAGACCATTAACGGTGGATGGAGAAGATGGAAAACATGACAGATTGGCCAAATGATGTGAATTCATATCAATGTATACATTTGAAGGAGCTAGAATCGAGAAGTATCACCTTCGAGGAAGGGTCAGACATATTGATATGGGGCTATGCCATGAAAGGATTATTTACAGTCAAGGAAGCTTACATGATAAAAGAAAGATGGGGACAAGAGAATTAACATCAAAACTGGAGGAAAATTTGGGGAGGGAAGCGGTGGTCGAAGGTGACCTACGGCTGAAATCCCAAAGTTGGGAAACACTTTTTGGCGGAAGGCTAGAATTTGTGTGAAATTTTTAATTTCTCGTCCGAGAAAATAGTTAACTCAATCTCTCGACCAAGAGTTTTTAAAACTCTCGTCCGAGATATTTTTAATGTTTCGCCCAAGATTTTTATTGGGTTTGACTAGAGTTAAAATACTCGCAGACAAGAGTTAAGTATTTTCTCGTCTGAGAGTTTTATTGACATAAACTCTCAGGTAAACTCTCATCCTAGAGTTTATAAAACTCTCATCCTAGAGTTATAAACTCTCATCCTAGAGTTTATAAAACTCTCATCCTAGAGTTATAAAACTCTCATCCTAGAGAGTTGTTAGATGGAAAATAACATGGTGGGATTGGACAAGGATATGGGCCGATTAAGGAATCCACAGAGGCGGTAATGAAACCCTAGCCACAAATATCTTACATTAATATAGCTCATGGTGGTTAAACCCCATCCAATTTAGTAATTGGAATGGATCCCAAGGCTTTTGGAGATGCCAGACAAGCAATAGAAGATGGCCGAGCATATAAATACTACCAAGAAATCTTCAAGGATTTTTGGAGATGCCAGAAAAGAAATAGAATATGGCTAAACCCTGACCCCATTGTCCTGCCCCAACGTAGGTTTTTGGATATGCCAGATAAGAAATAGAAGTTGGACAAACCCTGACCCCATTGTCCTACCCCAACAACTTACGTTGAAGCGGTTAAACCCTGACCCCGTTGTCCTGCCCCAACAACATATGTTGAAGCGAACGCTGAATTGACTAAATGAAAAAATTGCAATCAATGACACAACAGTTAATCAAACTAATACATGCTATATTCCTAGGTTCAAAACACTCGCCCTTCAATTTTGAAGTCCCTTACTCGTCCTTGAGCTTGGAAATCATGACCCATATTTTCCCTTCAGAAGCTAAGACACCGTGATCTTCACCGAAAATATGTGTACCAATTCCACAATCCCAAGTTTTTCCAAACCCTCAGAGCCTTTGGAAGCCCTCACCTTGATACCCACACAGATAAAACCCAAACTTGAACTTTGATTTGAAGTGGAGCTCTGTTGCACCAGTCAGGCCCTCAAAACCATATGGGATCCAACGTGATTGGGAATTTTGGATATAAAAACGACGGCTCCTTCAAATTTTTTTTTCCTGTTGGCCAGTGGGGGCTTTATGAGGCACATAAAACACGACTCTGATGTGGGAGCTGAGATTTTGGTTGTTGTAGAAGACGGAGACTTCAAAGAATACAGAAGGTGATGAATCTGAAAGCATCAAGGCTAGGGATAGGGATTCTGAGTTAGGATATAGCCATACCTTCACTTGTGATGGGTGGGTTGCCTCAGCTAGGGTCAGCTTGCTCGCCTGCATAACATCCCTGCAATCTATTTCCCTGCGCTTGCAAGTTTGTTATTCCCTTGCTCTTGCAACTTCAAGGACCATCGGTTCGAGGGCTTCTTAATTACTGATCTTCTATATTTATGAAATATGTCTTCATGTGATTTTTTTGGAGGT
This sequence comes from Pinus albicaulis, assembly GCA_034641835.2. Taxonomy (NCBI): domain Eukaryota; kingdom Viridiplantae; phylum Streptophyta; class Pinopsida; order Pinales; family Pinaceae; genus Pinus; species Pinus albicaulis. Next base: position 972,950,240 of record CM076584.1, on the reverse strand, counting down.
GGGGGATTGAACATTTGGAGGCGATCATTTAACAAAAGCTTCTAAAATTTGTATTCTAATGAATTTTTTTGGGGGGGTGGGGGTTGTCCATCAATGCCTCCAAAAGTTACATTATCATGACCTTTCAGGGTGATTCAGGGATTCTAAGTTTAGAACAACAAATACCATGAACGGACAAAGAATCTAATGAGTTGAAGAGCTAAAAAACATACCACCCATAATGAACCCTTTCATCCAAAGATTATTCCATGTTGGGCCACAACAAAACCTTTCGATATAAATTGCATGTAGCCTACTACTACAAAGGAAATTCAAACCACAACTTTTTGTTCCACTTCTAATTTTACCCAAAATTACCTCATATTTAAAGGTATCACCATATCTTATACCAAACAAAATTCAAAAAATAGACATCCTTTAGAGAAATAGGATCATTAAAAAAAAAATGAACCATGCATATTAATGAACGATATTTTATATATTAATATTAGGATGAACCTATTTTGTTATTGGAAAGAGATAAAATTTCATAGATACTGATGAATCCTTATGCATTACCTGCATTCTAATGAGTTAACATAAATGGCACTAGGAGAGTGATGATATTGTGTTTTTGGCAAATATATTTTATCTCTTCCTCCAACACCAAGATTTTTCTTGTATGTTGCTAAAAAAATGGAAATCCCCAATGGATATCGTTGCCTTCACAACTACTCCATTATACCAGTGTCTTGGGCATAAAATAAAACTCTTTTAGGCTATATCTATTAGATGTAATTTCATTCATCTATAGTGATAGGTGAGAGCTATTCATAAATCACTAAAGGTGTATCAATATGCTATTAGTCTATTGCATATAGAATTGGACTCAATTTATTTGCAACTTAGCTAAATGGAAAAAATGTGGAGACAATCTCCATTCTTCTGCTTTCACTAGGCCATGTAAAATAAATGAATAAAATAGTCTCAACCCCTTGGAGAAGGAAATATGAGAAAAACAATTAGCATGAAGAAACAAAGAATCCAATGATCTGAGCAGAGATGGTTCTCCCTTTGTAAAAAAACATGCATAGGCTTGTTAGAGTTAGTATGAATCTTTACTAGAAGGTGAGTAGTCTTCACATCACGAACCACATTCAATAGAAAGGTACCAACCCCTACAATAAAAATGATGTCTCCAAATAAGGTGTATTCAATACCGATAATATCATCTTATGAATCTATTACAATATGATTTGTAAAGTAAGTTTCCATACATGTGTGAAAGAAACAATCCATCTGGTTAGCAAAATGAAGTATTCTTGAAGACCTCAAAAAACCCCCTTGGAGGAGACAAGAAGGGTTTGAAACCATAGAATACAAGTTGATATATGAACCCTAGTTCTGAAGCGCTAAGGAGAAATGTTACTAGTCAATAGTCTAATCTCAGATGATATCCTAATATCAGATCAATCTTCAAGAACATTGTTTTTCCCTTCAATTGATCAAAAAAATCAGCAATCCTCGACAACAAATACTTATTCTTAATGGTCACCTTGTTCAATTGCATGTAATGAATGCACAACCTGAGAGTACAATCCTTCTTCTTCACAAACAATACTGGTGTGCCCCATGGTGATACACTTGTCCTAATGTATCCCTTGTCCAACATCTCCTTCAATTGCAACTTTAGCTCTACCAACTATGGAGTCCTGATCTTTGTTAGTAGAAATATGTACTACAAATAACGCACATGTTCCTATGACTACACTTCGTCTGCATAGTTGTCACCATTCTAACTGATGTTTCCTTCTTCTTACCTTGCAAGAATATTTGTTCTCCATTGTCATCCAAGCACTCAATAACTTTGTCATAGCAATCCACTTTAGTCCTATGGAGATACAACCAGTCCATAACCAAAAGCATGTTATACAAAATCAATAAAAATAAATTCAAACGTGTTGATGTAGACATACCATTCATCTCAAATGCATAAGCTCTTAGCAAATGATGAACTCACTTCATTGTACCTGTATCCAACGGCACTAACCAAGACTCTGCATGTGTTTATTTATTCAAACCACACTTATCCACTAGGCCAGGATTAACATAACTATAATTAGATCTCGGGCCAATCAAAATAGAAACAACTTGATCACAAAGCTTACCGTCCATCTTGATAATAAACGATTGTGATCTGCCTGTCATTTATCCAATGCTGCATAGATCTGAGGAACACTTTTTCCAACATCCCCCACTGTCTGTGCTTCCGGAGCACTGTAAATATGCTGTCTACGACCTTGATGAAGTGTACAATCTCTCATGTGATGATCTTTGCCACAAGTCCAACATTGTATAGGCTTCCAACCTAGACCCTTGTTCTTCTCCTCAAACTAAAATCCCTACCCTTTGTTAGATGCATTGAACTTCTTATGCGGCATTGCATTCTCTTTTTACCTGTGTCTCGAGGCCTTGCTTGGTTCTTATCCCATTTCCCTTTATTCGTTGCATTACCTTTCCAGTCTGGTTAATCTCATATCTACGCTTTGATTGCTCATAAGAATGCTTTAGCTTCTGGATGGCATCCTCCAATGATCTAGGCTCATCAAAATCAATCTTGTCTTTGAATTTTATCGACAACCCATTGATGAATCGTTGAATCTTTCCCTTCTCCTCCTTGAGGTAAGGCACATATCTCAACAACTCCAGAAATCTTCTCGTTTACTCCTCATCGATAATAGAGTCCATATTTAGCTCATAAAACTATTTTTCCTTGTCATAATAGTACATCTTCGATAGATACTGCTTCGTAAATAGTCTCTCAAATTCACTCCAAGTCAACTCCTCATAAATATCTCTAATGTTCTTTACATCTTCACACCAAATATCTTCTTTACCTTTAAGATTGAATGTAGATATCCTGGCCTTCATCTTCTCTAAGTAACCGTGCAATATAAAGAATATATTCATTCCAATCAACCATGCTTTTGCATCATGTGATTTATTCATTACCCCATCGAATGTAGGTGGCTTTTCTTTCTTGAAATCATCTGGAAAATATCCCCTATCACTCCTCCTTTAAGGGTTATAACGATGATGACCATGATACCTTTTAAAACCACAATGAGAATAGTACCTGTGTCCATCACCCCTCATTTCCAGAGTATCTAAGAACCTGACATCCCTGATCATGTCATCTTTATCTGACCTGTGCTCACTATGGGGTCTACTTCCACATGCCCTATTAGTCATATCCTCCTATCCATATTTGATTCGAAGTGTTCCCTGTCTCTACAATTTTGACAAACTCTGAAGAATTATTGCATTGAATTCTGCTTATTTCTCCTATGCCTACATGATTTTGTCATTATTTGCTTTGCAAATCCTTATTTCCTCCTTGAAACTCCTCAATGTGTCTGCTAAGTCAGAAGTGTTCCCAACACCGCGCTACTCATCTGATTCATAGGGAGAATATTTGTAGTCTACCATCTTCTTAGTCATCTTTGATCTCTTCTTCCTGCAAGGTATATTATGTCCGTTAAACCAAATCATAAGAAAACTAGTGTACCTTAGTATAGCTCGAAGAGGATATCTCATATGCAAGACTGACCATATTAACGCAATACACACACACACACACACACACACACACACACACACACACACACACACACACACACACAGATATAAACATAATCATATCAACATATAAACATATTTTCAACCATTATCCATTTATCAATGCATAACTATGTTGACCACATACCATGACTTCATGCACAACGACCATCATCTAGTCAAAGTATGCATAACAACATATAAACACTCATACACATAATCAATGCACGACCGACATAAACACAAAAAATAAATTCAGCAACGACACCATCAAATTTCATAGGACGACACCACTACAATCATGACCAATACCATTCATAAACAAAAAGGACATAGATCACAAGTACAAGGACCTAGATGCAACAACCATGTAGATACGAAAACACATTCATCCAAGTGGAATGGAAACTAGAAATCACCCAAGGAGAATGGAACCATGCTATGATACTAATTTATAACACCCTCCTCCTACATCTACCCAAGTTATCGGCTAACCGGGGCAAACATGTGACGAAAAGTTACTATGATATGATTCAACTCCCTATATATCAATTAAGGAAGTGGAACCGACATAACACAACCAACCTAACCTTCTTCACTTGCAACAAAACCCCTAGGAGCCATCCAACCCATCCAAGTGACTAATATTTGAGAGAAAATGATTTTTTTTTTGCATGAAAGCCTTAATATCTCCTTTGAAATTGGCATGCATGTGACTTAGAACCTCCAATCGGTCCCACAATAAGGAATTCTTGCGACTAGGGACATTTCCAGGTAGTTCTGTGCCAACAACTGCGAATTCTGAGCCACTTTTTTAGGGCCACGACTCAGGAAATTGTCCAGAGATTCATGAAGCTTCTAGAAAGGAAAATTAACATCAAAACAATGATAAAAATGTAAATACATAAACAAGGACTTGAGTGGACCCCTACTAGCCATGACAACCATTTCGTCAAACATGTCACAAATATGCATTCTACAGGTTAAAACAATAGACTTGAGCACAAGGGTCATACAATTATCTGAGAATCACTACGAAGCATTGATGCTTCATCACAATAACTGAATTACCATCTGTTAAGCCATATAGTCGTTACACATTCAATGATTAACCAAAAATGATGAGAGCCATACATTATCACTGACATAAAACTCAATAGAAATATCAAGGATATAACAATGATATAAGCCACATATAAACAAGTATATTTAACCATAAAATACCAAGGAGAAAGAGCTCTTATTGATGATTTCATAGGCTAACCAAGTATGGCACTTCCATGAACCACCCAACCATAGGCTAAGCTGAACCAAATATTTCTTTCAGCCAGTCACCCCCATGCCATATTCCAAGCATGAATGTGGGATCCCATAGGACAAATCAATCAAAGCGAAACCAGAGCTTCAAAGGCCAAATCACCTCAACCCTTAATCGTTGATTCCTCCTCACGGTCGAACATCACTAACTATCACCATATTGGTCTCTACCCAAGTTGTCCATGGCTCCAACACGTTTTTTCCAACTAGGGTTTCCAGGACCAGTAACTCAACCCACAATTGTTGTCGGGCTTCCAGAGCATTTGTCCAACCAGGCTTCTAGGACTAGTAACTCAACCCACCAAGTGCTTCTAGAGCATTTTTCCAACCAAGGCTTGTAGGAACTAATAACTCAACCCACAACCAAAGGCACGAGAAAACCAACCAGGAAGAAAAATTAAAACCCACAACACCATGGCTATCCAAGAAATAGCAAGGCTAGGCAAAACCACTTTGAATCCATGCAATCCCCATGCCAATGAAAAATCATAACCAAATAACCACATGCATATGTCATGCATGCCAAAACTAGTAAGAGAACCATGCATGAAACTCAGTACCTACAATAAACCTGTTATATCTATTTATCTCGTTGTCCTCTTGGGCTTTCCTGCTTTCATTTTTCCTTCTAGATCCAAATCCCAAGTATTCCACACTCCTCCAAGAGTGCTCCAGAAAAATCAAAGTGTCCAAGAGTATGAGAGATCCCAAAATGAACTGAAAATCCTCATAAGACTTTTTACCAATGAGGCCTCTAATTTCTTCATTTTTCCATTATTTTACTTCATTTTCTTCCTCACATGCAACATGTGACCTTTCACCTTTCTTTTCTCCTATTTTCCATTATTTTCATAAATAAAATGCCAATAAATGCCTCATGCCTTTCCAAATTCTTTGTCATTTCCTTTGCCAATTTCCATAACCATTAATAAACCGAAATGAACACCCACTAGGATGTTTTCGCCCAACATTCATCTTGGAATACGTGTCCTATGACCACGTTCCTAGAGTCTTTCTCATTTAATATTAGAACTACAGTTAGCTTTCTATTGATTCTTCAACAGATTGTAACATAATGTGTTTCTTTACATCACTTTCCTTTATACCAAATTCTACTTCCAAGGTCTTCCATCCTTCCTGGGAAGATGTATCTTTTGCTACCTTGCACAAGTACTTCTCATCCAATGCATGGTTTATAAGATCTAATACAAAGGTATCACATACTTCATCATATGGCTTATTAGAATGATACTCAATCAACTCTTTACATCGAAAAAAAGTTTTCATTTTGACAGTTTCGAAAAATTAAAATTTTTATTAGTAAATTTTGGAAGTATTACAAGATTTGTCCTAATCCATTCATCCTCGAATTTTTCTACTTCATCTAATTGTCTTTTAGATGCCTTGACTATGGAGAGAACCTCTATGAGATCTTCAAAATACTTTGGCTCTTCCACTCGATTTATTTTCTTGGTTTGATTCATTTATACTTTGTAACCCATGGTTTTATTCTTTCTTTTGTCTTCTACCTTCTTTCCTTATTGTGTTAGCCTTCTAGAAATTAACATCACATACACTTGATTATATTTAAAAATAAACATTTTAACCTTCAATTTAACTGTGGCTCCCAACAACTACTATCAAGTTTGCAAAGCTCTTCTATGCATATTCTTATGGAGGCTATGGCTACAACTTATGGTGGAGACTCCTTATTTGGTCAGTTGTGGTGGTTATTTCCTCTTGATATGGTGGTAGATCTATAGGCTACTCACCCTAATATTTTAGTAGTTGGGTTTACAAATTCTCAACGAGCTCTAGCTTCTACTTATGGACTAGTGGATGCAAAATTCGATTTGAAGACTACTCACAATAGTTAATGCTCTTACTCGAAGTATCTCATTACCTTCTTAACTTTTTTGGTTCTTTGAAACCTTTCTAAACCTTGCTCGGATACCAATTGTTATTTAGATGCAAAGATAAATAGGAAAACACAAGACAAATAAGCACACAAACTTCTTCTTGAATAAATAAGTTCTATTCATTATTTATTCTCTCATATACATCCATCGATTTGTTGTTATTCTCTCTTCTTACTTCACATTACAATGACACAACCATGAGTATATAAGCACTAAAATTTCTAAATATGGAATCATGCAAACTCTAACTTTCTTTTCTTCATGCAAACTATGACTTGACGCTTTAACTAAACTTTTCAAACTTCACTTTAATATAAATATACATTTTTCTTTTCCTTCACTTAGCTTTTCTTAACAAGGCATTATCTTTTTAACTTTGACTCACTTGACTTCTAATGTTAGACTTAATTAGACTTAACTTGCTTTCCTTCAGTTAATTTAACTCTTCATACATTGCATGCACACGAGAGTACTTACTGTTTCTATCAAGTGAAACAATTTTGATCTATAGCAAAGTTGCGATCGATGATTGTAAATGAAATAGGAAGTTTGGTGATAGGTTTGTATGAATTGTGTGCTCTTATAATTTAAATTGTTATACGAGACTAGAGTTCACTTGATTGTAACACATTTGAATATTTGACAATTGTTAGGCTAGTTAGGTTGTTGATACTATAAGATTAATTTCATTCATATCATTTTAATATTGGTTATGTTAAAGCATAATTGTATGGAATTATTATCTACATATTTCAATAAGTGTTAAAATTATGAATTTCAATGACCGTGAAATATAAAAAGTGAGGTGTAGTATATAATCACATAGTTTCATATTGAGAAAATTGGTGAAATGAAATGAGTCAGATGCACCACACACCTATATTTATGGGCCATCTCGGTGCACTAAGTCAGCCTTCGATATGGGTGACTATAGGGGCATGAAAATGACTTTTTAGGTTAAATTAAAGTTTATGCTAGAGGTACTCTTTCAACCTTCTTCACAATTTATTTACATATATCTCTATTAAGTGAGGAAGATAAATCATATAATCTTTCTTCCCTAGTTTGAAATGACAACAATTCCTAATATTACTTAGTTTCTTAATAATGCATTCATGGTTTTCTAGTTATAGAGGAAAATCTTTACCATCTCAATACCTAATAATAAATTAATATAAAAAATACTAAATTTCATTTTGTGTGTGTGTGTGTGTGTGTGTGTGTGTGTGTGTGTGTATATATATATATATTTAGAATTTTTTTTTACAATAAAAAAAATTAAATACTAAAATTTTATCTAAAAAATAATTAAATTATTGTTATTTATCTCTTTGATATATTTGTTCAATAGTGAAAAGAAAACTGAGATGTGACTATAAGACATATGCAAGAATCAAAATTTTGATTTTTCATTTTGAAAGAAAAAAATATGAAGGTTTAAAATGCATATATGGAAAACAATTGAGAAAATATTTAATTTTTTTTTAACGTTATATTGTATTTAATTCTTTCAAATTTCTATCAAAGTTTTAGTTGAAGTAATTTAAAAATGTTAACATATTTAAAAAATAAACAATTTTAGTTCATGGAATGTAACTCATTTGAAAATCACCTTGCTATGAAGTATTATGTAAAAACATGAGATTCAAACTTAAATCCCTTTGAGTGGCCAACCAAAAAATATATTTTTTTTAATCTATTTAGTGATTATATTTTTAGAATGTAACCACCCTCTTAGCCACTAACAAATGGTTAAGTCTTTCTTTTATAGTTAATCATGATTGTTGTTATTTAATTGGAATATTAGAACAAAAACAAATTTTGTTGTTATTTAATAAAAGATTGTTTTATGGAATTTATTCCTGAGTAAAATTTGATGGTAAAAGTAAATCAAGATTCTGAGGCAGTTGAACAGAAAAAGCAGTTCCCACAGTTACCCAAGAAAACTCTGGGATAAGTAAAGGATTCCAAGGAGGGTTAGGGGTTCTGTGGAAGGGGAGAAATCCTGTGAATTCGAAGAAAAGAGAGGAGTCTTTTTTTTTACTGCTACTGGAGTCGGAGAACTAGACCGGATTGTCCTGAGTTCTCCTCCATATTTTACTGCTACGAGAGTTGGAGAAAACGGACCGGATTTTCCAAGTGTTTTCCTCCAGAACTCTGAGTTCAACAGAAGGCCCAGACTTGAAGCTTGGGGGGAATTGAGGGACTTAATTGCCCCAGTTTGCGGAAGGGAGGAAAAGCATACCATCAGCACGTTTGGTTATAGATGAGTAATTTTGCAGTTAACATTCTGTTCCTGTTTATTTTAGGTTAGCAAAGCATATACTATTTATTAAGGTTCTGATGCTAAAAAAATAGTTCTGTATAGCAAGTGTGGTTTGAACTAGTTCGAAATGGTAGTAGTACAGTATAATAATATTTAAGGAAAAACCTACCCTGAGGGATTAGCTATAGAAGAAGCTGGAACAGTTGCTGTACAAGAAATATAGAGCACGCTACAATAGTATTAAAGAACCAGACTAATCATGCCAGTAAAATAAGAGTAATAACATCAACAAGAAAGAAAGAGCAGAAGTAGATAACCATTAAGTAAGCATATTGTTTGAAATTACAAATAACCAGAACCAGTTTCTTGTAGTCGCTAGATACTATAGAAGACAGAAGATTTATTGTTAGGAGGGCGGATTACCCGTAACGCTCGGAGAAAACCAAGCCTCTGGGAAGCCATCCCCTTATGATAAGCACGGACAATCGGTGGTCTGGACTCCAGAGGTATTTCCTTAGATAGCCGAAAGAACTTCGTACAAATATGCGGAGCAGCATAAAACCCATCTTGAATATGAATTAAACGAGTCATGAAACCCTCATGAGCCTGAAAGAACTCAAACCAGAACTTATCGAGGAGACATAGAACATTCTTGGAACAAGACAAGACCGTCAAACAGAGGATCTAGCAAATCATATAAATAGGAGACTTTTAGAATTCATAAACTAACGGTACAGGAGATACGCCTTAACCTTATCATCGTTCTGAGCAAACCTTGAGTGGAAATTGCCATTTAAAACCCGAGCATTTTACAGCTAGTTCATTAAACAATAAACGACAAGTTATTTTAAACAGTAAATAACTCAGTACTCGCTCTCAGCGAGGAAAATCTGTAATACATTCCAGTGAAATAAGGGAAAAGAGCACGGGTAGTAACCCGACATTTCACGGCAAAGAAAATGTATGCATGTCTTTTAAAACAACAGTCCATAACTTAGAAAATGGAAACCCTCATAGGTGGCAGAGCCTGTAGGCTCGCCTGTTTCCATTCCAACTCAAGCAAATTCAAGGAGCCAGGCAGCGTATCATTGTCAATAAGCCGATGGAGGAAGCAAGTTCCAGGTTCAAAACCTGGGCAAAGAATCCCATAACGATAATCGTGAACCAGTCAAGAGGACTAAGCAGGAGTTTAGAGAAAATGCGTGATAGTGGTAGTACCTGTGAATGAATGCAGAAATTCGTCCAAGCAACCGGAGTTCCCTATAGGAGGGGGAGCGACGAAATGTAACCTGACAACCGAGTGTAGCCCTGTTAAGATAGTAATGAAAACATGTGCAACTAAACTTGAACTCTAAATGTTTTCATAAGAGAATGAATCATGGAAGACAGAGTTAGGGCCCGTGGTATAAGTACCTGTTGCAAGCGGAAGAGTTTACCATCCTTGATAGAACAGAAGAAATTACCATCCTCGGTGGAGCAGGGTCCTCGCTGCCAAAGCTCAGCAGGACGCCGCGACGAAGAATGGTCAAGTAATCGGGACAGTCATTATAAAAAAAGAAAAGACAGGAAACTTGAAAGCCATTTAACCGACAGAGAAGAAGAATTTGTCTGCAAACCTACTCACATAATTTCCTGAAGGAGTCGGGAGGAAATACCTGTAGATGGGGTCACCTGTAGAACACTATTCAGCTGAACACGAAGAGGGTGAAACATCGCAGCTACGAGCAAAACCTGAAAAACTAGCAGAACCCTCTCCAGAACCCCGCCCGAATGCAACAATGAGGTTTGGCGATGGTTACGAAGCCAAGGTCATTAACTATCCCTAAGTGATTACCACCGTAGGATCATACGCAGATCAACGATGAGTCTTATGAAAGGTGTGAAGCATTTACTGCAGGCAGGTGGCTAGTTAAACCAATTCATTGAAAAACGCATTAAACAGTCTTATGAATTAAATTTCCTTAACATGGAATCCCCTCTGTCACAAATACAAAGTGTATCGTGGCCAATTAAACACAGGTCATAGGTACAATAAGATAAATGGATCGAATTAATGGATAAGAAAATCAAGTCGGATTATGCCAGTCCAAAGTCCCACGGACTATCCATTTTACTCCAAACAACTGTACTAGGAATACGAGTAACATACAAACCCCTTTTTAATAGCGTAAGTTTAATTAATTACTGTCAGATATGTGCATACGGAGAATAATTGGTAGGGTAAAGTAGAATATTGTTTTATTTGCAGTAATTTTTTTTTTATTGAACTTGGTTGACTGTTACAAGTGGTATCAGAGTAGCGTTACAACGCTGGGCCCTATTGGGTCAACTGACGTTACAAATTGTATGCCTTCATACACAGTGAGATAGTTAGATGGAACGACAACCAAGACGGACCCCCTCACAACCGCAATAGCGAAATGCTGGGGAGATTCCACCTCCACCAGAAGGAAACCCCGAAATGTGGGTTCAACTGGGAATAGAACAGCATCAGCGGTCTAACAGGTTGATTGAAGAACAGCAACATCAGACTCGCATTTTGTTGCACACAGTACAACAGCTACAGGAGGAGATGGAAAGAGTACGCAGAGATAATGCAAGAATGATGCAGGAACAGGAGAGGATATTAAAGAGCCTCTCCGATAAACAGAATCAAAGGGTTGAAAAGCCCAGTGCTGACAGAGGGTTTCAAGGAGAAGACGAACAACAATCAGAGGAGCAAGGTATAGGCAGAAGAGAAAGAAGTGTGTCACAGCGAAGTCATCTGAACAGAAATTTTAATGAGGCTGAATCTGAAAATGAAACTGAAAGAAAAACAAACAAAAAACATAAGGTTGAGCTGCATGGAGAATTCAGAAAGATAAAGCCACCTACGTTCGATGGCGAAAAGGAGGAAGTGGCAGAGGCGTGGTTGATTAATATGAACAAATAATTTCAGGTGTATGACTATGACAGTGGTCTCAAGGCACGGTTAGCCATTTACCAGCTGAAGGATAAAGCTACCCTATGGTGGGAGGAAGTGAAGAATGTGCGGGGTATAGAGGATCAGGATGTCACATGGGATAAATTTCAACAGTACTTCAAAGACAAGTACCTGACTGAGTGCTTTTACGATGAAAAGGCTCAGGAATTCCATGATTTAAGGCTAGGACAGTTGACCATGGATGAATTCGTCACTAAGTTCACATCATTACTGTGTTATGTACCGTACTTAAGAGATGAGAAGGCCAAGGTTCAGCGATTTCTGAGCAGTTTACCTGCCCATATGAAGGAACGTATCGAATTTTTTAACCGTAGGACAATGGATGAGGCCATCAGAACAGCAAGGTTGTGCTATCAGTAAGAAAAAAACAAAGTGGACCAAGGTAAAGGGTGGCAATCAAAGAAAGAAAACAGAGGTAGTGCTGGTTTCAAAAGGGGTAAAACCAGTAACTTCCGAAGCTCAGCCAGAAGTTCAGTTAACAGACAATTTGGAAGGAACCATCAGAGAATTAAATGGCCAGGGGAAGATAAGACTGTGGAAGCTTCCAGTAAACCTGAACAGCCACAAAGCCAGAGGCCACCTCTGCAGTGTTGGGGCTGCGGGGCAGCGCACTACTACCGAGATTTCCCACAGCGGGGTAAAACCGATGCAGTAAACAATTTGCAGGAAGCCTCTACTGTGGGAGATGTTGCTCGAAACATACCCAGAATTAACGCCGCGTTGGAGGACCGGCAAGCTGATTTTCAGCCTACCATGATAGAACTGGAAGGTAATTTGTTATCCCAAACTATTTCTGTTTTGGTAGATCCGGGAGCCAGTTTAAGTTACATAAGTCCTAAATTAGTAGAAAAATGTAAATTGCCAAGTCAGAAGTTTAAAAAAACATGGTTGGTCCAGTTAGCTACAGGGGCGAAACGAAAAGTTGTTGCCAAAATACCAGATTGTGCACTGCAAATCGGTGGACAGTAGCTAGTAGTGGACTTAAATATTCTGCCTTTGGGATCTTATGATGTACTGTTGGGTATGGATTGGTTGGAGAAGCACTGGACCCTTATAGACTGTAAGGAGAAGATAGTTTACTACAGAGATCAGAATGGTAATCGCCAAGAAATTCAGGGCTTAAAGAAGCCTGTACATCTGCAACCAATTACCGCTTCCCAAATGGCGAAATGCATGAGGAAAGGATGCCAGCTGTATGCCGTACAAGTCGGAGTACTGGAGTCTAAGGATAAAGCAACTGTGTTAGAGAACATACCTGTGGTATAGCAATTCAAGGATGTATTCCCGGAGGAAATACCAGGATTGCCACCTAAAAGAGATGTTGATTTCACAATAGAGCTGCTACCAGGAGCTTCGCCAATTTCGCGAACTCCCTATCGTATGAGTGTGCCGGAATTGACTGAGTTAAAAATGCAGCTGCATGAATTATTAGACAAAGGGTATATACGACCCAGTGTATCACCCTGGGGAGCACCTGTGCTGTTCGTTAGAAAAAAGGATGGAACCATGCGCATGTGCATGGATTACAGACAGTTAAATAAGCTGACGGTTAAGAACAGATATCCCCTACCCCGTATAGATGACCTGTTCGACCAGGTAAAGGGAGCTACTGTGTTCTCAAAGACTGATTTGCGGTCTGGTTATCATCAGATTAGAATTAAGGATGAGGATATACACAAAACTGCTTTTCGCACAAGGTACGGCCACTATGAATTCGTGGTATTACCTTTTGGTTTAACTAATGCACCAGCCACTTTCATGAGACTGATGCATAGTGTTTTCCATCCCTACTTGGACAATTTCATGCTAATCTTCATTGATGATATACTGATTTATTCCAAGAATGCGGAGGAACACAAGGAGCATTTGCGAATGGTGCTAGAATTGTTAAGGAAGCACCAGCTATATGCAAAATTCAGTAAATGCGACTTCTTCAAAGAAGAAATACAGTATCTTGGACATGTGATATCTAAGAAGGGTATAGCGGTAGACCCGGAGAAAATCAAGACCATTATGGAATGGAAGGTGCCACAAAACGTGGCAGATATACGATCTTTTATGGGTCTCGTTGGGTATTACCGGCGATTTATAAAGGGGTTTTCAAAGATAGCCTTCCCCATTACCTCCCTACAAAGAAAAGGAAAGATTTTTAGATGGACAAAGGAATGTCGGGACAGTTTTGAGAGGTTGAAGCAGTTATTTACAACTGCACCTGTGTTAAGTGTGGCAGATCTGGATAAGGAATTTGAGGTTTGTACAGATTCCTGCAAGGAGGGAGTTGGAGCTGTACTATCACAAGAGGGAAAGGTGATAGCGTATGAATCTCGCAAGCTAAAGGATTATGAACAGAGATATTCAGCTTACGATTTAGAGCTGACAGTAGTTGTGCACGCTCTCCGAGTATGGAGACACTATCTACTTGGAAAGAGTTTTGTATTAAGGACTGACCATAGTAGTTTAACCAACTACTTTAAACAAGCTGATTTAAACTCTCGACAAGAGAGATGGAATGCTTTCTTCAGTGAGTTTGATATCGATCTGCAGCATGTAAAAGGAAAAGAGAACAGGGTAGCGGATGCATTAAGCAGAAGAGTGCACAACATTTATGAGTTGTATGTTAATCAAATTGAAACCAGATTTCTGGATCAAATCAGAATGGAAGCTGACAAGGATCCTGAATATAAGTACTTGTGGCAGCAAACACAAGCACCTGAAGGCCAAGGTGGATATGGAGATTATGAGATTAACCAGGATGGGTTGCTGGTTTTCAAGAAGAGGATAATTATCCCAAACCGGGTGGAATTAAAAACCATGATACTAGATGAATATCATAGAAGCAAATATGCGAGACACCTATGATATCAAAAGATGCTGACAGCTATTCGAAAAGATTACTGTTGGTCAGGCATGAGAAAGGATATAGCGAGCTATCTGAGTAAGTGTTTAGAGTGCCAGCAAGTGAAGGTGGAGCATAGGCATCCTGCCGGATTAATGCAGCCCATACCTATTCCTGAATGGAAATGGGAAGTAATCTCATTGGATTTCATTACTGGATTACCAAAAACAAAACGAGGAAATGACTCTATAATGGTAGTGGTAGACCGGTTAAGTAAGTCGGCACATTTTATACCTGTCCAATCTACTTATAAGACAGTACAGATAGCCGATTTATTTATGCGTGAAATCTTCAGGCTACATGGCATTCCCAAGACTGTTATCTCGGATAGAGATGTGAAATTTACATCAGCTTTCTGGAAGACTCTGTTTGCAGGATTGGGAACGCAAGTACATTTTAGTACTGCATATCACCCACAACAGACGGTCAAACCGAGCGAGTAAATCAGGTACTGGAGGACATGCTGCGAATGTATGTCATGCAGCAACCAGTTAAATGGGAGGAGTATCTTCATTTGATAGAGTTTGCCTACAACAATGGCTACCAAGAATCATTAAAGATGAGCCCGTTTGAGGCATTATATGGGCGACAATGCAGAACTCCCATTAATTGGAACAGTCCCGAGAATAGACTCATGCTAGGACCACACATGTTAGCGGAAATGGAAGCGGAGGTGAGGAAGATTCGACAGAATTTGAAAGCAGCACAGGACAGGTAGAAAGTGTATGCAGATAAAAAGAGATCATACCGTGAATATGAGGTTGGAGATCATGTATATGTCCGGATTAAACCAAAGAAAAGCATGTTGAGGTGGGCGTCTTGTGCGAAACTAGCACCCCGGTTCTGTGGCCCTTTCCAAATACTGGAGAGAGTAGGACCGGTGGCGTATCGTTTGGCTCTTCCTAGTCACATTCGGGTGCATAATGTCTTTCATGTATCGTTATTAAAACGATATGTTCATGATCCAAGACACATAATACATTGGCAGAACATACAGGTAGTGGATGAGCATGAATATTAAATGAACATGTGATATTAAAGGCTTAGTTAACTAACATAAGTTACTTTGTGCAGGTAGAACCAGACAGGGAATTTCTAGTCGAGCCACACAGTATAATCGATCGGAGGGAAATCATGCTCCGGAGACGAGCCATCGCCCAGGTTAAGGTGCAATGGAAGCACTTTGGACCTGAGGAAGCTACCTGGGAAGACGAAGCTTTTGTTCGTGAAGCTTATCCTGAGCTTTTTACGGAACTAGGGTGGTAACACCGGGGACGGTGTTCTTTTCAAGAGGGGGGAAACTGTAACCACCCTCTTAGCCACTAACAAATGGTTAAGTCTTTCTTTTATAGTTAATCATGATTGTTGTTATTTAATTGGAATATTAGAACAAAAACAATTTTTGTTGTTATTTAATAAAAGATTGTTTTATGGAATTTATTCCTGAGTAAAATCTGATGGTAAAAGTAAATCAAGATTCTGAGGCAGTTGAACAGAAAAAAGCAGTTCCCACAGTTACCCAAGAAAACTCTGGGATAAGTAAAGGATTCCAAGGAGGGTTAGGGGTTCTGTGGAAGGGGAGAAATCCTGTGATTCTAAGAAAAGAGAGGAGTTTTTTTTTTACTGCTATTGGAGTCGGAGAACTAGACCGGATTGTCCCGAGTTCTCCTCCGGATTTTACTGCTACGAGAGTTGGAGAAAACGGACCGGATTGTCCAAGTGTTTTCCTCTAGAACTCTGAGTTCAACAGAAGGCCCAGACTTGAAGCTCGAGGGGAATTGAGGGACGTAATTTCCCTAGTTCGCGAAAGGGAGGAAAAGCATACCATCAGCACGTTTGGTTACAGATGAGTAATTTTGCAGTTAACATTCTGTTCATGTTTATTTTAGGTTAGCAAAGCATATACTGTTTATTAAGATTCTGATGCTAAAAAAATAGTTCTGTATAGCAAGTGTGGTTTGAACTAGTTCGAAATGGTAGTAGTACAGTATAATAATATTTAAGGAAAAACCTACCCTGAGGGATTAGCTATAGAAGAAGCTGGAACAGTTGCTATACAAGAAATATAGAGCACGCTGCAATAGTATTAAAGAACCAGACTAATCATGCCAGTAAAATAAAGGTAATAACATCAGCAAGAAGGAAAGAGCAGAAGTAGATAACCATTAAGTAAGCATATGGTTTGAAATTACAAATAACCAGAACCAGTTTCTTGTAGTCGCTAGATACTATAGAAGACAGAAGATTTATTGTTAGGAGGGCGGATTACTCGTAATGCTCGGAAAAAAACCAAGCCTCTGGGAAGCCCTCCCCCTATGATAAGCACGGACAATCGGTGGTCCGGACACCAGAGGTATTTCCTTAGATAGCCGAAAAGAACTTCGTACAAATATGCGGAGCAGCAAAAAACCCATCTTGAATATGAATTAAACGAGTCATGAAACCCTCATGAGCCTGAAAGAACTCAAACCAAAACTTATCGAGGAGACATAGAACATTCTTGGAACAAGACAAGACCGTCAAACAGAGGAACTAGCAATTCATATAAATAGGAGACTTATAGAATTCATAAACTAACAACACAGGAGATACGCCTTAACATTAACATCGTTCTGAGCAAACCTTGAGTGGAAATTGCCATTTAAAACCCAAGCATTTTACAGCTAGTTCATTAAACAATAAACGGCAAGTTATTTTAAACAGTACATAACTCAGTACTTGCTCTCAGCGAGGAAAATCTGTAATACATTCCAGTGAAATAAGGGAAAAGAGCACGGGTAGTAACCCGACATTTCACGGCAAGAAAATGTATGCATGTCTTTTAAACAACAGTCCATAACTTAGAAAATGGAAACCCTCATAGGTGGCAGAGCCTGTAGGCTCGCAACTCAAGCAAATTCAAAGAGCCAGGCAGCGTATCATTGTCAATAAGCCGATGGAGGAAGCAAGTTCCAGCTTCAAAACCTGGGCAAAGAACCCCATAACGATAATCATGAACCAGTCAAGAGGACTAAGCAGGAGTTTAGAGAAAATGCGTGATAGTGGTAGTTACCTGTGAATGAATGCAGAAATTCGTCCAAGCAGCCGGAGTTCCCTGTAGGAGGGGGAGAGACGAATTGTAACCTGACAACCGAGTGTAGCCCTGTTAAGATAGTAATGAAAACATGTGCAACTAAACTTGAACTGTAAACGTTTTCATAAGAGAATGAATCACGGAAGACAGAGTTAGGGCCATGGCATAAGTACCTATTGCAAGCGGAAGAGTTTACCATCCTTGATAGAACAGGAGAAATTACCATCCTCGGTGAAGCAGGGTCCTCACTGCCAAAGCTCAGCAGGACGCCGCGACGAAGAATGGTCAAGTAATCGGGACGGTCAGTATAACAAAAGAAAGACAGGAAACTTGAAAGCCATTAAACCGACAGAGAAGAAGAATTTGTCTGCAAACCTACTCACATAATTTCCTGAAGGAGCCGGGAGGAAATACCTGTAGATGGGGTCGCCTGCAGAACACCATTCAGCTGAACACGAAGAGGGTGAAACATCGCAGCTACGAGCAAAACCTGAAAAAACTAGTAGAACCCTCTCCAGAACCTCCGCCCGAATGCAACAATGAGGCTTGGCGACGGTTACGAAGCCAAGGTCATTAACTATCCCTAAGTGATTACCACCGTAGGATCATATGCAGATCGACGATGAGTCTTATGACAGGTGTGAAGCATTTACTGCAGGCAGGTGGCCAGTTAAACCAATTCATTGAAAAACGCATTAAACAGTCTTACGAATTAAATTTCCTGCACATGGAATCCCCTCTGTCACATATACAAGGTGTATCGTGGCCAATTAAACACAGGTCATAGGTACAATAAGATAAATGGATCGAATTAATGGATAAGAAAATCAAGTCGGATTATGCCAGTCCAAAGTCCCACGGACTATCCAATTACTCCAAACAACTGTACTAGGAATACGTGTAACATACAAACCCCTTTTTAATAGCGTAAGTTTAATTAATTACTGTCAGATATGTGCATACGGAGAATAATTGGTAAGGTAAAGAAAAATATTGTTTTGTTTGCAGTAAGTTTTTTTTTATTGAACTGGTTGACTGTTACTTCCTTAT
>CM076584.1:972715077-972931039 GCA_034641835.2 Pinus albicaulis | reverse complement strand
TGTAACCACCCTCTTAGCCACTAACAAATGGTTAAGTCTTTCTTTTATAGTTAATCATGATTGTTGTTATTTAATTGGAATATTAGAACAAAAACAATTTTTGTTGTTATTTAATAAAAGATTGTTTTATGGAATTTATTCCTGAGTAAAATCTGATGGTAAAAGTAAATCAAGATTCTGAGGCAGTTGAACAGAAAAAGCAGTTCCCACAGTTACCCAAGAAAACTATGGGATAAGTAAAGGATTACAAGGAGGGTTAGGGGTTCTGTGGAAGGGGAGAAATCCTGTGAATTCAAAGAAAAGAGAGGAGTTTTTTTTTTACTGCTACTGGAGTCGGAGAACTGGACCGGATTGTCCCGAGTTCTCCTCCAGATTTTACTGCTACGAGAGTTGGAGAAAACGGACCGGATTGTCCAAGCGTTTTCCTCCAGAACTCTGAGTTCAACAGAAGGCCCAGACTTGAAGCTTGGGGGGAATTGAGGGACGTAATTGCCCCAATTCGCGGAAGGGAGGAAAAGCATACCATCAGCACGTTTGGTTACAGATGAGTAATTTTGCAGTTAACATTCTGTTCCTGTTTATTTTAGGTTAGCAAAGCATATACTGTTTATTAAGGTTCTGATGCTAAAAAAATAGTTCTGTATAGCAAGTGTGGTTTGAACTAGTTCGAAATGGTAGTAGTACAGTATAATAATATTTAAGGAAAAACCTACCCTGAGGGATTAGCTATAGAAGAATCTGGAGCAGTTGCTCTACAAGAAATATAGAGCACGCTACAATAGTATTAAAGAACCAGACTAATCATGCCAGTAAAATAAGGGTAATAACATCAGCAAGAAGGAAAGAGCAGAAGTAGATAACCATTATGTAAGCATATTGTTTGAAATTACAAATAACCAGAACCAGTTTCTTGTAGTCGCTAGATTCTCTAGAAGACAGAAGATTTATTGTTAGGAGGGCGGATTACCCGTAACGCTCGGAGAAAACCAAGCCTCTGGGAAGCCCTCCCCCTATGATAAGCACGGACAATCGGTGGTCCGGACACCAGAGGTATTTCCTTAGATAGCCGAAGGAACTTCGTACAAATATGCGGAGCAGCATAAAACCCATCTTGAATATGAATTAAACGAGTCATAAAACCCTCATGAGCCTGAAAGAACTCAAACCAACACTTATCGAGGAGACATAGAACATTCTTGAAACAAGACAAGACCGTCAAACAGAGGAACTAGCAAATCATATAAATAGGAGATTTTTAGAATTCATAAACTAACTGTACAGGAGATACACCTTAACATTATCATCGTTCTGAGCAAACCTTGAGTGGAAATTTCCATTTAAAAGCCAAGCATTTTACAGCTATTTCATTAAACAATAAACGACAAGTTATTTTAAACAGTAAATAACTCAGTACTCGCTCTCAGCGAGGAAAATCTGTAATACATTCCAGTGAAATAAGGGAAAAGAGCACGGATTGTAACCCGGCATTTCACGGCAAAGAAAATGTATGCATGTCTTTTAAAAGAATAGTCCATAACTTAGAAAATGGAAACCCTCATAGGTGGCAGAGCCTGTAGGCTCGCCTGTTTCCATTCCAACTCAAGCAAATTCAAGGAGCCAGGCAGCGTATCATTGTCAATAAGCCGATGGAGGAAGCAAGTTCCAGGTTCAAAACCTGGGCAAAGAACCCCATAACGATAATCATGAACCAGTCAAGAGGACTAAGTAGGAGTTTAGAGAAAACACGTGATAGTGGTAGTACCTGTGAATGAATGCAGAAATTCGTCCAAGCAGCCGGAGTTCCCTGTAGGAGGGGGAGCGACGAAATGAAACCTGACAACCGAGTGTAGCCCTGTTAAGATAGTAATGAAAACATGTGCAACTAAACTTGAACTGTAAATGTTTTCATAGGAGATTGAATCACGGAAGACAGAGTTAGGGCCCATGGTATAAGTACCTGTTGCAAGTGGAAGAGTTTACCATCCTTGTTAGAACATGAGAAATTACCATCCTCGGTGGAGCAGGGTCCTCGCTGCCAAAGCTCAGCAGGACGCCGCGACGAAGAATGGTCAAGTAATCGGGACGGTCAGTATAATAAAAGAAAAGACAGGAAACTTGTAAGCCATTTAACCGACAGAGAAGAAGAATTTGTCTGCAAACCTACTCACATAATTTCCTGAAGGAGCCAGGAGGAAATACCTGTAGATGGGGTCGCCTGCAGAACACCATTCAGCTGAACACGAAGAGGGTGAAACATCGCAGCTACGAGCAAAACCTGAAAAAAACTAGCAGAACCCTCTCCAAAATCCCCCGCCCGAATGCAACAATGAGGTTTGGCGACGGTTACGAAGCCAAGGTCATTAACTATCCCTAAGTGATTACCACCGTAGGATGATACGTAGATCAACGATGAGTCTTATGACAGGTGTGAAGCATTTACTGCAGGCAGGTGGCCAGTTAAACCAATTCATTGAACAACGCATTAAACAGTCTTGTGAATTAAATTTCCTGAACATGGAATCCCCTCTGTCAAAAATACAAAGTGTATCGTGGCCAATTAAACACAGGTCATATGTACAATAAGATAAATTGATCGAATTAATGGATAAGAAAATCAAGTCGGATTATGCGAGTCCAAAGTCCCACGGACTATCCATTTAATCCAAACAACTGTACTAGAAATATGAGTAACATACAAACCCCTTTTTAATAGCGTAAGTTTAATTAATTACTGTCAGATATGTGCATACGGAGAATAATTGGTAGGGTAAAGTAGAATATTGTTTTGTTTGCAGTAATTTTTTTTTTATTGAACTTGGTTGACTGTTACATAGAATGTGGTTTAAAGGAAAAGGAAAAATCTAATATAAAAAAAATGAAATTGACATGATTACATTTCATGTGGTTTGAATATATATATATATATATATATATATATATATATATATATTCAAAAATAAAAAAAAATTATAATTATCTACTATTTAGTCGTAGAATTTCAAAGTGCAAACTTCCACGATACTATTATGGTTTTGTCTTAATTGCTAACTTAATTGGGTTTTTGTCTTAATTGCCATGGTCTTAAATATAAAGTTTTATATTAAAAATGTTTTTGTCTCAAAGTGCTTTTGTCTTAAATATAAAGTTTTGTATTAAAATATTTTTTGTCTCAAACTCCTTTTGTCTTAAATATAAAGTTTTGTCTTAAACTATCTTTGTCTTAAACTGTTTTTTCTCTAAAATATAAAGTTTTGTTTTAAAATATTTTTGTCTTGAATTGTTTTTTGAAAATATTTTCCTCTGAAATTGCTTTTGTCTTAAATATAAAGTTTTGTCTCAAACTACTTTTGTCTTATACTACTTTTGTCCTAAATTTTTTTATTTAAAACAATTCAATTGATATTAAATTTTAATATAAAATAACTAAAAATAAAAAATGACTTTTTTAAATGTCTTAAAATACCCTTTGTGTGGTAGTGGTGGTAGCGATGATCGACAAAACCCTTCCTCACATCGCGCCCTCGGAAGCAAAGCAGAGATGGATGCCCACCATTGCAATTGCACTCACAAAAACATAAGACAGTTGGGATAGTTAAAGAAGAGCATGCGAGGCCTGACGTATAGTGGACGACATAGATGTCTGCGGCATCGGTGGATAAGAGAACATATTACGTATATCATATGCGATCGCAGGTTGTGCTAGTTGTTTTACATATTTAAAAATATCATATTTAATGCACATCGCTGCGCAAGCTGTGGAAACTTTATGTTTAAATATCTCATCCGGCTCAAACTTTTATGCTCAAACTTTTATGTTATCGGACACAATGTCGCTGACTAGCCAGAAGAATCAGAATTTCATTATAATACAATGTTGCGCTATATGCTCTATATTTAAATATGATAAAAAATGTAGCGGGAGGTGACTGCTGCATTAGGTGCAAAAGTCTATTTTTTTTTAAATTAAAAAGAAAAAAAAACCCACACACTAAAAACAAACAAAACCAACCATTTTTTTGGGACTTTTGTTTGAAAAAGAAAAAACCAACCTACTTTATAAAGAAAAAACAAACAAACTTTTATATTAATAATAGGCTATAGGCTGTGTACATATAACATACTATTTCCAGAGAATAGACTTTATACATAAGTCTGTATTTATACATAATGCCATGTGGTCATGAGAAGAAAAAAATATTTAAACATGATTTATGATACAATGTTTAAATATCTTATACGACACCATGTTGATGACTAGCCAGAAGATAACAGAATCAAATATCATATATAATACAATGTTGCGCTTTATGCAAGAGCATATATTTGGATATAATATATGATAAAAAATGGTGCGGGAGGTGACTGCTTCATATAATGTTTATGGAGGTGTCTGCTGCATGAGCTTTTGGTGCACAAGTCTGTAGTTTAACAACAGTATTTTATAAAAAAAGACAAAACCAACAAACTTTTTATATTAATAATAGGCTGTAGGATGCTTACTTATAACATACCACTTCCAGATAATTTAATTTATACACAAGTCTGTATTTATACATAATACCATGTGGTGGAGGAAGATAACACATTTAAATATGATCTGTAATACAATGCTGCACTACGTGTAAAATATATATGTTTTAGGAAATATATTTAAACATCGTATATGATACAATGTTGCGTTGATTGGTCGTACAACCCGAGGCACTTATAACAGACTTCTTTATCGAGCCGCCATTGACTGTGAAGAATATATAAATATGATATGTAATAATAAGATGTTGGGTTGATTGGGCAGGCCAGAGAAGGGGCGTTAGAAGGGGCAACCCTTATCCAGATTGCAGATTGGTTTAACACACGGATATGGCGGTCTGGACCCACTCTTTTTTTCCGTATATTGACAGATGTTAAAGTGAAGACGAAATTATGTATCATTTGAAAAATGGCTTAAGTTTGAATTGTATTTTGGATAGTGGAAATAGATTTAGTACCATCAAAATCGTTTAATACACAAAATATTAAAATTTAAGCACTATAACCCAAATACAAATTTTTTATAATCTTACAGAAATTCCTAAATTATTCTATGAATAAAAGAGTAAGACGTTATTGTCCTTCCGCGGCCCCTTGAAGAGCTCGAGGCATAATGCATAAAGAACCGATTCTGCCTTCACGTAGGGAAGGTCAAAGCGAGACTTCTTGTCTTGAATTTTTACTTAATTCATCTCACTCTACGTGGATAAACTGCACATATACCGATTATGATTTTTTTTAAATAACATATTATTATTTGGTTTGTTTACTTAAGAATTTTTTCAAATTAATATATATAAGTTAATTTAATTCATGAATTTAATTATTATAATAAATTATTTTTAAATATATATATAATGGTATTAAATATGCTAGTATCACGATTTGAAACTAGGGTAGAAATCCCTATGCGAGTATCACGATTTGAAACTAAAGTCTTACATTTTAAGAAAAAACATTGCAGTTATATTATTTACGATCAAAATTAATTATTTTATTACTTCAATTAAATTTAGTTTAAAATGAGGTTAATTCTAATGTTGATGGAGAATCTTAATTAAAAGAAAAAATCTAATTCAATTCATCACGCAAATGATGGGATTTACTTTTTTTCTTATAAAATATTTTAGAAAACTAAAAAATTCATCGACCCTTATCATTAGTTATATTAATATTTTAGAATAATTAAAAATCTATTGCCCTCTCTCGTCAATTATATTAAGAAGAGAAAAATAGCATTCTTTTAGTAAAATTTTAAAATGAAAAATATTAAATTATTATATTTTTATTTAAATTTAATTTAATTATTCAAATTATAATAATGATAATGATAGTTAACCATCATTAAAACTAATCTTTAGTTTATCTTGACACATTATAACATTATTCATTTAATTCGTTTATAATTATAATTATTAATTTTACTAAAATTATAAAAATTTAAAGATGATGAGACAATTTAGTATCGTAAAGTTAAAATGAACAGCGTGGACATCGCTCTTCTTTCTTTAATGAACGCAAGGCGATGTGGTGCAGGAAAGACATCCTCTTCCGACTTACAAAACATGCTTATATCAATAAAATAAAATAATTTAATATTTAATTAATTATTTAATGATTAATTAATTAATTTAATTATTAATAAATATAATTTAATAAGTGTTAATTTAAATTAATAATGATGATATTAATAATAATAATTAATAACTAAATTAATTTAATAATAATTATTAAATTAATTTGATAATAATTATTAAATTAATTTGATAATTATTATTAAATTTAATTAATAATAAATATTATATTAATAAATTTAATTAATAATTATTTATTTAGCAATTAATTAATTAATTTAATTTAATTAAATTTATTATTATTATTATTATTATTTAATTTTATTAGTTTTTGAATTTATTTATTATTTAAATTTAATTTTTCTTGGTAATTATTTTAATTTTAATAATTATTTATTTATTTAAATTTTTCTAATAATTATTTAATTATTATTAAGTTAAAAATTAAATTAACTTTATTAATATTATTTAATAATTGTTTATTAACAAAGTTAATAATTAAACCAATATAAACATTTATTCATAACTAATAGGTTTATATGTTTATAGGTTTATAGTAAATTTTTTCCCTAGGGGTTTTAGTATTAATATTTTTGGTTTATTATTCCCTTAGGTTTATAATGTCAAATCTTTGCATTTATGATCAACTCGCGGGTCCAATGTCGATTATGAGAAAGATTGTCTCAATATGAAAATCAATCATGCTTAACCATGGTCAATCTGTCAACCATGGTCAATAACCATGATAATATTGTGACAAAGATTGTATCATGGTCGACTATCATGGCAACCATGGTCTACCATGGTTCAACATTGCATCGTGGACAAAGATTCTCATCAATATGGAAATCATACCATGGTTAACCATGCTTATTTAATGGTTTATCATATTTACCTTAGGGTTTATATAGCTTGGGTTTATAATATTAATCCCTTGGGTTTGTAATATCAATCCCTTTGGTTTATTAATCTAAGTCTTCATACTCCTAGGGTATAATATTATTCATAGGGTTTATAATATTAAACCACAAATCAAAACATGGTTATTTAGGGTTTATAATGTTTATCTTAGGGTTATATACATTGGTTTTATAATATTAATCACTTGGGTTTAATATTATTCCCTTGGGTTTTTAATATCAATATGTTGGTTTTATTAATCTAAGGGTTCCTATTCCTAGGGTATCATATTATTTGCAAGGTTTATAATAATAATCTTCGAGTTTAATACAAATCCATTGGGTATATAATCATGGTTAATCAAGGTCAACCATGGTCCAACATTGTTTTGTGACAAACATGATCTCAATATGAACATAATCCATGGCCAAGCATGGTCCAACATTGCATTGTGCAAAAGATTGTCTCAAAGATGAAAATTAATCATGGTTAACCATTGTCCAATGTTGTATTGGAACAAAAGATTGTCTCATAATGTAAATCAACCATGAGTCAACCATAGTCCAATATCGTATTGTGAAAAAAGTCAATTGTCTCAATATGTTAATCAACCACGGTCAAACAAGGTGAATCATGGTCCAACCATCGCCAACCATGTTCAATCATGGTCAACCATGGTCCAACCATTGTCAACCATATTCAATCATGCTCAACCATGGTCCAACCATCGTCAACCATGTTCAATCATGGTAAACTATGGTCCAATGTCACATTGAGACAAAAATAATGTCAATATGGAAATTAATGATGGTAAAAAATGGGCCAACATCTCATTTTCACAAATATTGTTTGAATACGAAAATAAATTATGGGCAACCACAGTCCAACGTCGCATTGTTAAAAAGATTGTGTCAAGATGAATATCAACCATGGTCACATTGTGACAAATATTCTCTCATGGTCCAACACCACCTTGTGACCACCCATGGTCAACCATGAAAAATGATGGTCTAATGTCGCATTTTTACAAAGATTATGTCATTATGAAAATCAACCATGGTAAACCTTGTAAACCATTTTTATTTTAGGGTTTATAATATTTATCTTTGGGTTGATATCCCTTGGTTTTATAATATTAATTCCTTGAGTTTAATATTATTCCATTAGGTTTTTAGTATTAGTCCCTTGGGTTTATAATAACGATCCATTGGATTTATTAATCTAAGGGTTCATGTTCCCAAGTATAACATTATTCGTATGGTGTATAATATTAATCCTTGGGTTTACTATAAATCTCTTTGGTTTATAACCATGGTCAACCATGGTCCAAAATCACATTGCGACAAACATCGTCCTCAATATGAAAATGAACCAAGGACAACTATTGTCAACCATCACAACCATGGTTAACTTTGGTCTCCCATGGTCTAATGTCGCATTACTAAAAAATATTGTGTAAAAAAATGAAAAATCAACCATGGTCAATTATGGTCCAATGTCGCATTGTGAGAATCATTGTCTCAATATGAAATCAACCATGGTTAATCATTGTCAAACATGGTCCAAAGTCGCTTGTGAAAAAGTCATGTCAATATGAAAATCAACCATGGTTCACCATGTTTATTTTAGGGTTTATATACCTTGGGTTTATAATATTAATCCCTTGGGATTTTAGTATCAAACCCTTGGTTTTATTATTTCATTGGGTTTATAATATCACTCCCTTTGGGTTTGTTAATCTAAGGCTTTATATTTTTAGGGTATAATATTATTCGTAGGGTTTATAATATTAAACCACAATCAACCAAGTTTATTTTGGGGTTTATAATATTTATCTTAGGTTTATATACCTTGTGTTTAATATTATTCCCTCTGGGGATTTTTAGTATTAATCCCTTTAGGTTTTTAGTAGTAATCTTTTTTTGGGTTTATAATATCGATCCATTGAGTTTATTGATCTAAAGGTTCATATTCCTATGATATAATATTATTTGTAGGGTTTATGATAATAATCGTTGGGTTTAATATAAATCCCATCGGTTTATAATCATGGTCAAGCATGATCAACCATGGTCCAATGTCACATTGTGATAGAGATTATCCCAATATGAAAAATCAACCATAGACAACCATTTTCAACCATCGACAACCATCGTTGACCATGGTTAATTGTGGTGAGCCATGGTCCAACATCACATTGTGACAAACATTGTCTTAATATGAAAATCAATTATGGTTAACCATGGTCCAATGTCACATCGGTGAGATAGTATCGTCTCAATATGAATATCAATCATGGTCAACCATGATGAACCATGGTCTCGACATCGTATTGTTACAAATATTGTCTCAAAAATGTAAATCAACCATGGTCAATGATGGTGAACCTTAGGCCAACATCGTATCATGACAAATATTTTTCTCAATATGTAAATCAACCATAGTCAACCATGGTGAACTATGGTCTAACATTACATTTTCACAAAAATTGTCTAAATATGAAAATCAATCATGGTCAACCATGGTCCAACGTCACATTGTGACAAAGATTGTGTCAATATGAAAATCATCCATGGTCACATTGTGACGAGTATTGTCTCATGGTCCATGGTCACATTGTGAAAAATATTGTCCTGATGGTCCAATGCCACATTGTGAAAACCATGGTTAGTGATGGTCCATCATCGCATCTGTTACAAAGATGTGTCATTATGAAAAGCAACCATGGTAAAATCCATGGTGAAGCATGTTTATTTTAGGTTTATAATATTTATCTTAGGGTTTATATCCCCTTACCTTTATAATATTAATTCCTCGAGTTTAATATTATTCCCTTTGGGTTTTTAGTATTAATCCCTCGGGGTTTATTATTCCTTTGGGTTCATAATATTGAGCGCTTGGGTTTATTAATCTAAGGTTTCATATTCCCAAGGTATAATATTATTAATAGGGTTTATAATATAAACTTGGGTTTAATATAGGTCCCTTGGGTTTAATATAAATCCCTTGGGTTTATAATTAGGTCAACCATGGCCCAACGTCACATTTCGTGATAAATATTGTGTAAATATGAAAATCAACCATGGGCAACCATTTTCAACCATCATCAACCATGGTGAACAATGCCACAATGTCACATTGTGACAAAGATCGTGTCTCAAAAATGAAAACCAACCAACCGTGGTAAATCATGGTTAATCATGGGTCCCAATGTCGCCTTAGTGAGAAAAATTGTCTCAATATGAAAATCAATCATGGTCAACCCCAAATTAATAAATATGGTTGATAAATGGAGATAGAAATATATCTCACACAATTATTAATAATAATTTTTAATAATTGTTAATAATAAATAATAAGTATTAATAAATTTGTATACTAGTAAATAATAATTATTAAGATTGCCTCATTTTTGTGCAGAGAAATAAGATTTTAAACAATTACAATTACATTCTCCTTCCTAAGGTGTGATAAACCGTATTGATCTTAATGGACGTTAATAGTTATCATCATCATTAAGAATTAATACTGCGTATAATAATTAGTAATTATTAATAACAAATAATAAATAATTTTTTAATATTTAATTGTTAATAATTAATCATTAATAATTGATTAATTAATTAATAGTTATTAATCATCATAATTATAATTATAATTGTTAATAATATTTAAAATTAAAATTATATATTTTTATTAATTAATAATTATAATTATTTAATTAATTAATAGTTTTAGTCAATTAATTGATAATTATTTTTTTCTAATAAATAATTATTAATTTATTTTAATATGTAATGGTAAATAATTAATCATTACTAATTAATTAATAATTAATCGTTAATAATTAATTAATTGTTAATAATTAATTAGTTAATAATAACTAATTATAATTATAATTATAATTGTTAATAATATTTATAATTATAGTTATAATTATTAATTATCATTAGTTAATTAATTAATAATTACTAATTATTAATATTATAAACCCAAGGTATATAAATCAACCATGGTCAACCATGGTCTAACATGAGATTTTTCACAAAAATTGATCTCAATATGAAAATCAATCATTATCAATTGTAGTCCAACATTGCATTGTGACAAAGATTGTCTCATTATGAAAATCAACCATGGTCACATTGTGAAAAAATATTGTCTCATGGTCCATGGTCAAATTGTGAGAAAGATTGTCTCATGGTCCAACGTTATATCAGACAACCATGATTGGCAATGGTCCATCGCTGCATTGTTACAAAGATGTGGCATTATCAAAATAAACCATGGTATACCATTGTGAACCATGTTTATTTTAGTGTTTGTAATATTTATCTTAGGTTTTATATCCCTTAGGTTTATAATATCAATTCCTTTGAGTTTGTTATTAATCCCTCGGGTTTTCAAAGATAATCCTTTAGGTTTATTATTCCATTTTGTTTATTATTTCCTTGGGTTTATAATGTTGATCCCTTGGGTTTATTAATCTAAGGTTTCATACTCATGGTATAATATTATTAATAGGGTTTATAATATTAATCCTTGGGTTTAATATAAATCCCTCGTTTATAATCATGGAAAAACCATGGTCCATCATCACACTATAAAAAAGATTGTCTACATATGAAAATCAACCATGGACAACAATTGTCAACCATCATCAACCATGATCAACAATGCTCCAACGTCGCATTGTGACAAAGATTGTCTCAAAATGAAATCCAACCATGTTCAACCATGGTCAATCATGGTCAATCATGGTCAATCATGGTCCAACATCACTTTCTGAGAAAGATTGTCTCAATATAAAAATTAGTCATGGTCAACCCCACATTAATAAATGTGATTGATAAACATCGATAGACATAAATGTACAACATTTAATAATAATAATCATTATTAATAATTATCAATAATAAATAATAAGTATTAATAAATGTTAATAATAAATAATAATTATTAAGATTTCCTTCTCTTTGAGGAGAGAAATAAGATTCTAAAGAATTACAATTAGATTTTCATTCTTAAGGTATGATCTACCACATTGAACTTAGTGGACGTTAATAATAATCATCATCATTAATAATTAATATTTATAATTGTTAACAATTTAATAATAATTAAAAATTAATAAGCGTTAATAATTAATAATTGTTAATAATAAATCATTATTAATTAATTAATTAATTAATTTTTAATATTTACTTTTTAATAATTAATCGTTAATAATTAATTAATTAATAAATATTAATAATAATTATAATTATAATTAATTAATTAATTAAAATAATTGATAATTAATCAACTAAAATAACTAATTAATTTTTAAGATTTAATGTTAATAACTAATTAATTTTTTAATATTTACTTATTAATAATTAATTAATTAATAATAATTAATTAATTAGTAATAGTAATGATTATATTTTTTAATAATATTTGTATTTATAATTATAATTATAAAATTTAATTAATTATTTTTTAATTATAATTAATAATTATTGATAGTCAACAATTATTAATAAGTATTAATTATTAATAATTAATAATTATTTATTATTAATAATTAATAATTATTAAAAAATAATTGTTATTAACACTTATTGATACTTATGATTTATTATTAAAAATTATTAATAAATATTAATAATGGTGGTTGATATATGCCTATCGGTGTTTATCAACCACATTTATTATTAACAAATGTGGTTGATATATTCCTATAGATGTTTATCAACCAGATTTATTAATGTGCTTGTGCTAGTTATTATAAATGGATGTATAAGATATACATTGTAATGCATTTTTTAATTTCTCCCAAAAAAAAAAATTCTTACTAGAAATTTCATAATCATATAAATTTTTTATTTTCCACGTAGGATATTATTTAGGATTAAACTTTAAAAACACAAATTTTCCACATTTATTTCTCTGCCATTTTTCCACAAATCTTGTTATTGTCTTTCTAAAATTTAAAAGGGGAAAATCCAATATATTTTTTTTCCAAATTCTACAAATGAAGACCATATAGTTGTCAATTTTTATGTTTAAAAGATTATTCATTTTCTTTTTTTCTAGGATGATTTATAACATTAAGATATATTTGTTAAAGATGGTGACCTATTTAATGATAATGATAATGTTAATTATTAAAAATAGTTTTTCATGATCTAATCAATAAATATATTTAAAATTGTCATGTTTCAACAACATTTAGTTTGAAAGTCTTTCACAAAAGTCAATATTGACACAAATATTTGCGTACATGAACAATTCATAATGAATAATTTACCTGATACATTAAAAACGTGGCCAAACTATTTCTAATAGCATTAAACATTGAGAAAATCAAAAGAAAGAGTTACATTAGAGATATTGAATCAGAATTTAATTTTTGATACAATCCTCAAATATTATAAGATACACATCATGAATATAGAATTGTATAGGAAAAAATACTTAAAAAAAACAAAAATATCTCATGGTTCCAAGAATAATTAAAATATATCTATTTATGTAAAATTACCAAACACAACCAAAATTAACTAAACCTACAAAATATCGCAAAATATTATGGAAAAAATTGATATGAAATTATTTACCCCTTATAATTAATTAAATACATGACTCAATATTTAGATGCATAATATTGTAAGAAGGCTAACCATATTGTCTTTTAGCTTTTTGTTATATGAAGAGTCATTTTATGTTTAGAATTTTATTTAAACTTTTGAATCTCATTAGTGCACGAAGATGGAAGATTTGTATATTTATTTAAGTAATTTAAATTATCCTTCAAACTGTTGTGATTATACTATTATTATGTTTGGTTGGACTCTTTTCTCAATGGTCATAGCGATATAATTTCAAGCTCAAGAAATAGAGATACATTTTTGAAGACTCCATTTGTTTGATCTTAAAATATGTCAAATGAATATCAGAAAAGAAACATTGTTTAACAAGAAAAATCTCAAGGCATTATTGAGTCTTCACATGTAGAGGAAAGGGAAATGTGTATTGGTTCTTGAAGATGAGATGAAAAACTTGAAGTCATGAAACAACTTTATATATGTTTTTTACAAGATATTAAAGAGGGTTTTATGATTATAGTTTTAGCATATGGAGATCCACATGGTTATACATTCTCAGTTACCAATGCTATAAAGGCCATTAAAATAAATTAGTGATAAAAAAATTGATGTATATTGGTATGCAATAGATAGACAACCATTCGAGGTTGTGTACAAGTGAGATATGGAAGTTGGTAAAAAAGTTAATAGAAAGAGAAAAAATAAAGGGTCCAAACATAGATCATTATTTAACTAACCTCTTAAAATTAAAGGATGTTCACAGTTGTTTGCGACTTGGATTTGACAAAGAACGAAACTCTTTTCTTCAAAACCATAGAGATTATAAAGAGGTTGCTACCACCAAAAGTATTGGCAAGATGGGAATCTCCTGAACCCAATCATAGACCTAGAAGAATTTTGAAACATGCAATGTTGGAAATACATGTAGATTATATGGATCATTTGTTATAATAGAAAATAATACGGGTCATATACATCTTCATCTATTCATTCATCTTAAGATGGTGTATATTCTTATAGTGTGGTAGAATATATGAGTCGATTTGGATAACTGTATAAAACATATGATGTACGCATACGATCTTACTTGAAGTTATTAGTCATTTCTATGTTTGATGGATTATATCTTTTAATTATGAATAATTTTTTGTATTGAATATCAACAATGCAACAATAACTTTGAGAATTAATTTCTCACTCAATGAAATCACTATTGTGATTTTGATTGAAATTTAAAAAATAATTGTAACAATATTATCATGACATTTTGTATTTATGACTTTCTAGAACATAGTTAGAAAAATTGTTGCAATTTTAATTCCCTATTGAAAAGGGGGTGCTTCAATTTTCATAGTTTATTTTCATGTTTTCGTTGCAATGAGTCAATTTTTTTAGGCTATGATTTCAAATGAGATATAATTTTAACCTAAAAAAAAATAGCATTAAAAAGTGTTCACTTAAAAAAAAAAAAGTAACCATGGACATTTTTTTTAGAACTCTTTTTTCTTTTTTAGGAAAAAAAAGGATATAACATGCCTTTGAATCTAGGGTTTACAAAATCCATTCACTTATTAAATTGAAGAGCCTATGGATGTCATGGATGAAGATGAACCCTGCAATTTATCATATTTTTATGTGGTAGCTTTCAATGTGGTTAGCTTTCTTTTTGTAAAACCAATTCACCTGAAAATCTCTCTCACTCTTATAGAAAATTTCATTTTTGCAAAAAATATTTGAACATTTTCCATGACATCTGGGATTCATAAATATTTTTAAAGTAGAAATTCTAACCACTTAAGACAATCATATTTTCCTTTTTCGTTTTACTAATTAGACTTTTTCTTTAGTATTTCATAGAATCTAGCTTAAACAGGTGCAAAAGCTTATATTTATATAATATCATTTTCTTTTCCATTTTAATCAATGATCTACATCTATTTATTTTTCCATATTTAAGGACTTATTAGAAAAATTCCTAATGGTATTTCTAGCAATCTTGCACTCTTATGACAATAAGTGTTACTAATTCTATTTTATTCTTGATGAAACACCTCAATTAAGAACTTATTAATGGAAGTAGAGAGGGTGGTTGTAAAATTAACACATAGGTCTTTAATTTTGTCCTTATTTAATAGTATATTTAATTCACCATTTAAATCCTTAAAAAAATATTTATGTTTATAGAATATCAATTTATTTTTACTATCATAATTCTATTTAATTGACACTTTATTACTATAATTCTATTAATTGGGTATTTTGTGCATAATAAATGAATTGGGATTCAAGGTCTATGTCCAAAGTTTGGCTCATGGTTGTCTAAGGTGTCAAATATTAAACTATTTCTCTGTATTAAGGCATATATGGATATCAATATGACATAATATATGACACGTGTGAGGATACAACTCATCCAATTGGATTTGCACCTTTATTAGACCATTGTAGATTATTGGATTTCAAGAGATACAAAAATTTATTGGCTAAGTAGAAAACAAAATCTCAACCATATATTTGGAGTTTCTTTTATATATGCTAGCTATACTAAAGTACTTATCTAATCATAGAGAATTAGTTTTCAAATTATTTTCTAAAATAATGGCTTGACTAATTGTTTTTTTAATCATTAACGTCTTCTAGCAAGAAGATATCACCTTCATTTTTAATACTATAAATATCTTGTTCTAAGCCATTTTAAGGATCATTTTTATCTAGATTGTTTTTCTTATCACATATAGAATTTATAGGTGAAAAATAATATATTTTTGTATAATATACTTAACATTAAAATCTAAAATATCCTTACATGTGTATTAATAATATAACTCTCTTTTAAGCCTAATGTGATGAAAAATGTTCCTTTTTAGGTAACAAGTTATGTGTTCAATCTCTCTGTGGTAGGATGCTTCATTCCATAGTGGCCACAAGACAAACCCTTCTACTTAAGAAACCTTGTATTTATCATTGTGCCAAATTTCATAAGAAAGAGAATTTCACTCAAGATTCAACTTAAGAGATGCTTTTATATTCCGATTTTTTTGCATTTTGAACTTCCCTATTTATTTTTCCTTCCTTATGTTAGAAAATTAAATATTACAGAGCAATGAAACACATAAAATATGTGGAAAACACAAGAACACATAACACATAAAACCAGAGAGACAAAGATATACGTGGTTCACCCAGTTTGGGCTACGTCCACCCCGAACAACCAGTCCTTCCTTTATATTATCCAGAAAAATGAAGGGACACAACCTACAGTAGATCCGCTGTAATATCCTCTGTTCTCTCTCACATTCTCCCTCTGTATTTCTCACTCCGAGAATACACCTGCAATACACAGCCGTAATACAATACCCTCATACAAGCAAGGGGTTGCCTTCTAGGACAAAAAACCCTAAACTAAACATAACTTCTACATCGAAGGATCATCGCACAATGAATGGTGTAGATTGACTAGAAATTACTATAGTTTTACGAGGGAGTTTTACATCTGTTGCAACCGAGCACGCCGGAAAAGGGGGGGCTCCATAAAGTCACAGCCGCCCCCCCGCTGGACCCCCCAGACAACGTTTAATTTCGAGCGGCGTTGCCACCCCATTAAGGTACAGGGGTCCAACGCTGTCATACAAAATAAACAAGATAATCAGGTTCCACACCCAACAATCTCCCACTTGGAGACTGATTGTAGCAACTCCACTGCTGCTCCATTTGCTGAAAAATGACTCCTCTTTGGACCTAGCTCTTTCTCATCTTCATCATCATCCTTGAAGACCAATTGGAACTGAGCATGTTCTCAGTTTCTCCCTGGTTACAACTTTTTTTAGCATATCTGCAGGATTCTGGCTAGTGTGTATCTTTTCCAGCTTCAACTCTCCATCTTCCAATACTGACCGTATGAAATGGTACTTGAGATGTATGTGTTTAGTCCTGGAATGAAATGCTAAGTTCTTTGCAAGATGAATAGCACTTTGGATATCACTATATAGCGTGCCCATATCATGATTCTTACCCAATTCATCCATAAACCTTTGTAACCAAATCATTTCTTTACTAGCCTCTGTAGCAGCAACATACTCTGCTTCTGTTGTTGAAAGTGCAACAACACTTTGGATTTTTGAAACCCAACTGACAGTTGTTCCACCTACGGTAAATACATATCCTGTAGTGCTCCTCCTGTTATCTCTGTCACCTGCCATATCTGCATCAACATATCCCTGTAGAGCAATGTTTGAACCACGAAAGCATAATGCTTGATTTGTGGTACCTCTCAAATATCTGAGAATCCATTTTACTGCCATCCAATGTTCTTTTCCTGGATTTTTCATGTACCTGCTTACAACTCCCACTGCATGTGCAATATCAGGCCTTGTGCATACCATTGCATACATTAAGCTTCCAACTGCTGATGCATATGGAACTTTAGACATATAATCCATGTCTTCTTGGGTCTTTGGGCACATATCCTTACTAAGTTTGAAATGGCTAGCAAAAGGTGTACTAACTGGTTTTGCATTCTGCATATTAAATATTTTCAACACCTTCTCTATGTACTCATTCTGAGATAGTGTTAATTTGTGATTTTTCCTGTCTCTAGTTATCCTCATACCAAGGATTTGTTTTGCAGCTCCCAAATCCTTCATTGAAAATGAATTTTCCAATTTTCTTTTGAGCACATTTATTTCCTGCATGTTAGACCCTGCAACAAGCATGTCATCTACATACAATAACAATATAATATATCTGCCATCATTTTTCCTTTTTAGATAAACACAATGATCAGAGTGACATCTAGTATAACCTTGTTCAGACATAAACTTGTCAAATTTTAGATACCACTACCTTGGAGCTTGTTTTAAGCCATACAAGCTCTTCTTTAACCTGCACACCAATTTTTCTTTCCCTTTTACCTCATATCCTTCTGGTTGCTGCATGTATATCTCTTCCTCCAAATCTCCATGGAGAAATGTTGTCTTTATATCTAACTGTTCAAGATGTAAATCTTCCGCTGCTACAAGACTTAAAATAGTTCTGATTGAATTCATTTTAACAACAGGAGAAAATATTTCATCAAAATCAATACCTTTCTTCTGTGCAAACCCCTTCACCACAAGTCTAGCTTTGTACCTCTTTTTTCCTCCATCTTCTTCCTTCAGCCTGTAAACCCATTTATTCTGCAATTTAGTTTTACCTGCAGGCAACCTGACTAAGTCCCAAGTCTGGTTATGCATTAAGGATTCCATCTCTTCTTCCATGGCTAGCTCCCACTTCTTCTTGCTTTCAACCTACATTGCTTCTTCATAACATTCGGGTTCACCAGAATCAGTCAACAATAAATAATATAATGAAGGAGAGTATCGTTCAAGGGGTCTACTTATCCTGGTAGATCTTCTAACACCACTTTCAGGTGTTTGAGGTGCTTGTTGCTATTGTGGTGGTTGTTGTTGTTGTGGCTCTTGATTATTATTATTTTCAGGCACCTTTACCTTTTAGCAGTCATCAAACGTGTATTATTTGTTTTCTTTTTCACATTTCCTTTTCTTGCAAGCTTTGAGATACATACAATACCTTTTCATTGAATATTACATCTATGCAAAGAGTAGTTTACCTTTTACTTGTCCATACTTCCTCTCGAATACC
Organism: Pinus albicaulis; assembly: GCA_034641835.2. Classification (NCBI taxonomy): domain Eukaryota; kingdom Viridiplantae; phylum Streptophyta; class Pinopsida; order Pinales; family Pinaceae; genus Pinus; species Pinus albicaulis. The sequence goes on along the minus strand of CM076584.1, from coordinate 972,911,805 downwards.
ACCATCCAAGGAACTTGAAGGCCTACATTTTATTAGATAAACAACGGTATCTACAACATCTACTCAAAAATTTAAAGGAAATCCTCCATGCAATATCATACCTTGCACACTCCATGATTGTTTTGTTCATCCTTTCTCACACACCATTTTTCTTGTGGTGTTCTTTTTATTGCCTTCTCTCTGCGAATTCCATGCTCTGAATAGTACCTATCAAACTCTCTATTGCAATATTCACCTCCATTGTCTAATCTGAGACACTTCGACTTCTTTCCTATCTCAATCTCAACCGAAGCTTTCCATTTCTTGAAAATGTCAAATACATCATATTTATTTTGAATACAATAAATCCAAGTTTTTCTAGTTACATCATCAATAAAAGTAACATAATAATGAAAGCCATCGAGAGATGATACCTGAGCAGGTCCCCATACATATGGTTCATTATAAAAAAAAGAACAATAACCACTTAGAAAAATAAGTAAATTGAACAACTTGAAAAACGATGTAAACAGTTTTCCAAAATATTACTATGAATAGGATGAATTTATTCATCTCATTAATATATGAAAATAATTATTATCTAAAAATTAAATAAAGAGGACAATAAAATTAATTCAAAAAACATTCTATAAATAGCTAAAAGTATTAATAGTTGTATGTCATAGCGATATGGACTTTAATCACTCATGGTCTTTCTTCCTAATTATAACATATGCGCTATCTTTCATATTGTCATAAAGATGAAAAGAGAAAGGCGGTGCAGTGCGTAAACCATCTATTGATTTAACTATTGATATGGTTGTGAAGGTTAAATATTGTTTCTCTTTATTCCCGATATCAATTGATGTTCGTTCTAAAGTCAATCCTTGTGACTAGTGGATTGTAAGAGCCCATGTTATCTTTAAAGGAATTTTTTTTCAATTTACTCTTAACATTGGTGTGATAGGTAAAATGTTTGGATTTCTTGCATCAAATGGAACACCAACATAGTTATCAAAAACAATAGTTGTAAACATTATAAGCTGAGGCAGCTTAGATGTAGGAATATAAATATATCCTTCACATAATCAAGTGAAACATTCAGAAAACCATATTCAACCCACAAACTACATGTCAGCGTAACACGTTGACCACGACACAACGAAAATTCACGATCAATTGATCATCATCAGCACCACTGATTTCTGAACGCCTTGAATTATCAACAATACATCATGCAATTGGATAATTTAATTTTTTTAACATATGCCTGTTATTGAAGGACACCAAATTATTTGTTGGAAACATGTGAGATGTTGCATTAAATAAATCCTTTTATCTAGGATGCAACCTCATATCAACCCGCGACATAAGAAACTCCCAATATTCAAGAATAGGTTCTGCATATCTTATGTTATTGAGGACTCTATGAAAACAAGATTGTTTGTGATTATTCCCTTGTTAGGGAAATAATGTGTCAAGAGTGACAACAATGTTGAATTTTTTCCACAAGAATTTCCCTATTGTATTACCCACATACAAAGGCTTATCTCTCACACGAGGTAGCTGGCCAACGTCACCCATAAGGCCAATCATCACATCATATAATAGGAAATGAAATTCACTGCAGTTGCACATTAGAAACACACCTTGGACTATTAGAAATGGAAGATAACGAAGACATTTCCTATTTATATATGTAGAAATATCTTCCAAAAACTTCCATATGAAGCCCCAATCATCTTCAAACTAGTCAATTATTCGTTCAACAGAGGGGTGGCCAAATTGGAAATTATCTATCTCTTCAATTTACCATACAAAAGTGGAGCCATCACTAACAAGGCATATCAACTGATTCTTGTATTTTTCTAATGACATACACCATATTTCAATGATTGGAACAAATGAAAAACCCCATTCATTTTTTATTATATCAAACCAGTAGATTGTATACCCATATCGAGGATAGTCTTCATACCCCTTATCTAGATAGATCTAAAATAAATTACTTTTATAAAAAACTCCATTTAGAGGGGGTGAAGTGCCACCAAATGGACTATCAACCCTTCTCCAAACCGTATGAAGACTAATCTAAACATAAAATTTAGAATGCATTCTATCATAGATATGCTTTTGAACAACCCACCCATATTTTTTGTTGCTTACATTTTCCAATAATGAAAAGAATCCTAGTCTCCAATTTGTATTGGCCCAATGTTTTTAAGGGCCTTTGTAAATGGATTCATTAAATGATATTTGTGTGAATGGGAACATTATGTTGGTAAGGTAAAACTACCATTAGTCCAACAGTAGAGCCTTCTTTGTATCTTGAATCTATGAATCGCAAATGGAAATGAGATATGTGCCCATTTTGATGAAGGTATTCAACAAAAAAATAATTTTCTTCATTATTGATGAAAGGAACCTCAAATCCAAATTTGTTTGTAGAGATATGTTTGCAACACAATATGAAGGAATGGTTTTGAAAAACATTCTTCCATTGCTTAAAAATAATGCTAAACTTTATCACAACCGATAAAGGGAGCGAGAGGAACACAATTTCAAGAATTTCAAATGGAAGACAACTCCAAATAGTTGGATCCATGATCAAACAAGAAAATCAGCTAACATAAAAGAAATTTACACATGTGATATCAACAAGACAATTTGCAATTAATGTTGAGTAGAATTAAAAGTAACACACGCACAAGTTTCCATCTACAGATATAGTAAAATTCACATATACATATTGTATAAAATCATATCAGCTATAAGAACATTATTACAATAGTGAAAAATAACTCACAATTTTATAAACCCAATGTTTACAATCCAATATAATTAATGTTAATAAATCTATTTTTATGTCTCTATCAATGTCCATGTTTAATATTGATGCTAATGCTTGATGTTCAATATAAATATTAACATAAAATGATACTTTTTAATATTAAAAAAATTAATCTTATAAACCTCAAGTTATAAAATAATCTAATGCTACATGAACCAAATGATATTAAAATACCAAAATTTTTAATTCTTATGTTATTGAACCTAAAAAATCCTAAAATCAAATTCTAATGCCATTGAACCTAAATAAACCTAAAGTTATCAATCCTATTTTTTAATGAAATGTTTATATTGATGTTTAATAGCAATGTTCACAATAATGTATAAATGCAAAATTTACTTATATATTATAAATATCAAAGAGATATTGATATTTAATGATGATATTAATAATTTCTTTATTAATTTGAAATACTTATATTTATTATTAATATTAATATCAGTCAATATTAATTTTAATAATATTATGTTAATTTGAAATTATTAATATTGATAATATTAATATTAATATCAATATTAACAAAAACAATAATATTAATAATAATCATCAAAATATTAATAATAGTAAAAATATTAATATTAATAATTTATATGTAAATTTTAAACATTCATATTTATCAATGTTTATTAATATTAATAAAAAGTATAAATATTGAACTTAAGAACAAACATTAGTATTTAACTTTCTATAGAGTTGACACGAGTAGATTAAAAAACTAATTTGAAATAAAAAATAATTAGAATATATAATTTATAGAATTTGACCAAATATATAATTGATACAATCTATTTCTTGAATTGATGGGATATATATATATATATATATATATATATATATATATATATATATATATATAATTGATATATTTTTATGCATAGTTATTTATATTTTAAATATTTTTTTGAAGAAAATGATTTTGAAATATAAGAGTTGCATTTGGAATCTGAGCTTATATCTATTTTAAATGAGGGTTTACCAAGTAAGAGAAAGATAAGATATTAGATCACTTTTAATAAATTGATGGTATTCACTAATTAGACAAAGAAATTAATAATTTATACTACCATTGTAATATAATATATTAATAATTAATTTATATATGGGTAAAAATATAAATTTGGGTGATTAAAATTTCAAAATAAAATAAAATTAAAGATTTTACATTTAAATATTTAAATAAATTTTTATATGCATTATTCAATGTACTGTTTAAGTTATGTGTGGAGATCAAATTTAAATATTGTATAATCATTATTAACTTGTAAATAGTTTTTGTTACAATACCATGTACCAATGCATTAGTAACCACTTTATAACATTTTTCAATTAAATCTATAAAAAAAAAAAAAAAAAAAAAAAACTTATAACTACCTTAAACATATATTTAAACCCAATATGCTTCATATTCTATAAATATTAAATAAAAGTTTTAATTAAAAAATAAAATAAAATGAATATAAAATTTATACAATTAAATTAATATTTATTATTATATATTAATATAAAATTGTTTGATATATATTCTTTACTTATATCTTTTATTTATATATTTAGGGTTGTACTATAATATGTTTATATATTTTACTTATATATTTATTATATATAACATTAAAATACATTGTTTCAACATTTTTTTCGATATATAGATATACATGAAGTTGATTTTACTTGTTAAAATATTTTTGGAAATTATAAAATATTATATATATATAACTTCTAATTACATTACTTTTTATTTAGCTAATACTTTATTGTTATTTTAAGAGAAACATACTCATATACATATACATTCTCTTTACAATAGATGATCTCCACTTAATAAACAAAATAAAGATTCACACAAAGAACATCACAATATTTATGAAATTAAGAAAACAAATTTACGGAAATTGAAATCACTAATCTAATCACAGACATGAAATAAATAGTTATTTTATCCAACATTAAAAAAAACCTAAAACCTAAATTCAACATGGTGGAAAGAAAAAAAAAATTGAACTTTAATCATTCAATGAAAATTTTGAATAAGAACATTGAAATTATAAGTTTCTCATTTACAAAGTTTAAGATTTGAAGTGTAAAGCTTCTTTTAAAAAGAAATTGGCTGAGCAAATGTGTACACCTCATAAATAATCTTTTCTATACACCTCATAAAGGCGTTTAATAGAGTAAAGAAAATTATCTACAAATTTCACAATTTAAATATATTAAATATTAAAGTGACATATTCCTCTCGACCAATTTCAGTAATGAATAGACCTACCATTCATTCTTATTAAATTATCTCAAGGTTAGATTTTTGAAAATACGTGAGTATCGAGGAGATACAGGGTTGCAAATTCCATGGCTATACAAAAGACTTTTAATTCGGTGAACACGATAGGAAGATTGAGCAATGGCTATGGGCAAAGTTCCAGCGATGTTCAAAAATGATGAAATTGTTATATTGTATAGTTTGTTCCCTCATAATTTTAGGGATGTTTCGTTTCTATAGTTTTTTTGGTCTAATTTAGGGAAAAACTATGTTTGTCTGCTCCATACTCCAGGCACGATTCTTCAGTTGAAATTTTTTTTTAGCCTCATAGCCACTTTAGAGAATGTCTTTGAAGAATTACTTCAGAAATTTTTCTTTTTAAATAATTGAAATCAGTGCTTGCTCACTTTTCTTTTATTTTGTTTGAAAATGAATAGAGTCTTCACGAGAAAATATTGAAAGTTTCAATTTCATTTAACACAATTTTCTCCAAATATTTTCTTTTCACTATAAATTTAGTAAAAAATTAAATCATGGAAATCTACATTCCAAAAAATAGGAATTGGTTAAATCCTATGAATTCAACTACTTCGGAAATTATGAAGCCCTAAGAAACTTTGAACTAGCCATATTATCAAAACACAAGATGAGTGGGATAAAGTAATTTGGGACTACCAGAGCTACCAGTTTGAGTGGTGATTGCACAGAAAAAATGATGATCGAAGAGGTCAAGAATGCATTGAGAAACTAAACCTAGAAATGAATGAATTAAAATGAGAAGGTGAATAGAGATAAATTCATGTCTAGTAGGGGACTAGAGTATGAATGCGGGATATAATGTGTGTATAAAAATTAAAAAACACAAAAAATACATTTGGGATAGATTGTATTAGTTATTAGATTTGAAGCAATTTAGGGTTGTTTTCTGTGGGGAGGAGCATTGGCTCACTTACTTGACATATAACTCTAGCATGATCTCTAATTTTTTCAAAAAAAATTTTAATCGTTGAAATTTATATGCGACTTTTTCCCCGAAAATAAACTGGCAACCAAACCTCTATCAAATGGGAGTTGGGAAACCTCTCTCAGGGTACTGAACCTCCACAAAAGTGCTAACAAAAATCAATTTATTAAAACTTAATAACATTAAAAACCTAATAAAATTAAACAACAATAAAATACAAAATCAAAAAAATATAAAATGAAAAACCAACCATACGTGAACAACTATTTGAAGAAGGGGAACTTGCGTTTTCTGAGCGAGTGTTCAAATTCTCTTCAGAATGTTGTATATATGGTTTTGTGCAAAGCTATTTTTGGGTAGCTTGGAGAACATGGATTTTCAAATATATATAATATTAAATGAAATGTAACTAAACAAAAATTAATATATAATATTAAATGAAATGTAACTAAATAAAGCTTAAAAGCCTAGTAACGTAAATATCAATAGTCAATGACCTCACACAATAAAACCAATATGTGTAGATAAATAATTGTTATTGCATGAGTTCATTATTAATTTTAGTTATGAATTCCCTTTATTAAAAATATTCATTACAAATATGGTTCCCATGTGTCCAAACATTAGCATACAAAACAATTGCATACCACTCACTTAATAAAATGAATCGCAATGATTGCATACTACTCACTTAATGAAATGACTCCAACTTGCAATTATATTGTTTATGTTTTTTTAATTTATTTGTGAGTATATGTTACAAACATGGTTTTCATATTGTCATACATATTCATTTTATTTTTATTTTATAATATTGGCCATGAGGTTTTAATAGTGTTTGTACATAACCACTAATTCCATTTTGGCACATGCAAACCCAACTCTTCCCATGCCACCATATAAAATTGTAAATTGCATTTTTTCCGCACACATCAACACACAACCACTTTTCAACTTTATTTTTATTTTTATTTTCCCTTAATAATGATACGTGATTGCATTCTCCATAATCATTATATGTGGCGATAAAGGTTAGGCCTAGTTAATTTTTAATCATACTCGAGTAAAAAATTAATTTAAATAGAGTTTAAACGCTTGATTTAGATATGCAAGGAAATTATCACTTGCAATTTTATTAGTTGATGTCTAGCAACTACAAGAATATACTGGCATTTTTCAATAATGAAGACAATATACTGACATATTTCAATTTATACCATCCTATAAATATGATTATTTAGAAAAATCATTAAAATAACCAATAGAAAAAAACCTATTAACTTAATAAAGCGTAATTTATCATTGCACTAAGTGACACTTCTTTTTCCAATAATGGTTTGTGACTTGTGAAAGAGTAACTTATCATTGCACAAAGATTTACCCTTTTTTTTTTAATAATGGTTCACCCTTCTCAAATATTTGTATGGTGGAAAGAGATATATGTGTAGATTATAAAATTGATAGTTCCAGAACATGCCACACTTATCTATAAATGGATTGAGGAAGAAACAAGATTGGTTGCATGGCAGCTAGTCCCTGCATTGAGCAGGAGCTTTACGAGCTTTTGTGTGCATGTCTACTGTTAATGTGAGGAAAATTCTACAGAAATAGTTTATGGAGACATCATCCACTTTGCTGAGGCTTAAAATCAACTGAAAATTGTCTTTAGTCATTTTGTAGCTTGCCCAAATCCAGTTATCAATATTGGGAAAACACATTGCATTTGTATGTGTAATTTTTTTAACAATTTTAATTTTTTTGAGCGTTCATGAAATATTTACAGCAACAACAATAGAGATAACATTAAATTTCTCAATAATGATAGCATAACCATAGATATCTTCGATGCAAAATTTCCAGTAACGGTCATTAGACAACATGTGAAGCCGACATTTTCCTGCCATGTTCAATATGCTCCGTCTGATTTAGAAATCAAGGGTGGACATTAAACCAACCCTCTTTCCAAAGCATCAATATTATGATTTTAATCCAGGATTGATGAGAATATCGAAATCAATTTCTAATTATGGCTCCATTCAGCCTTTAGGATGGGAATTTCTAGAAGTTAATCTGCAAATTCATATTGTTATAGCACTTGACGGGAGTCACCTTGCTACGCCCCTTGAATGGATTGGCCAGGAACGAAAACAAAAATGAATTTCCTTTATTGAAAAATCTTGCCTACAATTGACTACTTGGATTGCATCATGGTGGTCAGTAGAAAGAATAATAAGCTAAACTGATAGATTGGGAAGGTAGTAAAGAAGCCTCTGGGGCTTAGGAAAGGGATAATTCATATATCTTTATCTCTAAATACATTGAGGAGCTAACCCTAAACTAGTTGGTTAGTTGCATAAATTGCACACACCCGGAGCAACACCCATTGATTAGCAACTATCACTAAGGACAAGAGAAACTAGTTATGAAAGCACTAAAGAAACCACATAGCCAATTTCATAAACATCCAAATTCAACTAATGCAGATACTGATGTAGCACGACACCCCTATGCAGCGACCCTTTAGCCTCCTCAGGTCCAATTGAGCTTTCGTCACATTGATTTATTCTCTTGCATGAGAGGTTCCAATCTCCAAAGTTGTCCAAAAATAGTAGCTGCCACAAGAGATCCCCATGTTAGGAGTTAGTATCTTGAAATTAAGTGAAATATTATGTCTTAAAATTAAGTAAAAATTTTGTATTAAGTCTTACATAAAATTTTGTGTGATTCCAGAACATAATTAAAAATTTCATAGCCAAACTTGCTACTCAGTTCTAAATATGTCTGCACCTGTAGAAGATGACAATGGTAATCAAGTTAGAAATAACATCGAAAGATTTTTATAAAATCAGGGACCTAGTACTCAAATACATAGAAACCTTGCGGCTATGATAAGATAATCGTTCACGCATTTCGATACTAAAAATAAATAAATGGACACCTCTTACATGCATTCCATACCCAATAAGGTGTAAAAAAAATTACAAATAAACATAATATTGATGAGTGGATGGAATCACAAATTTCCTTCATTGGAAAGAGATCCACATTGCGTTTTGCATGGAATCTCGATATTTTCAATTGGTAGATGTAGGGTTGTTTAGTCACATTTATTTCATGAAAATCCTCCAACTTTTCAACTGTGGACTCTCAAATGTCTCAAAAATGGTTTCCATGGATGCAAAGATGGCTTAGTATATGTGTGGATTGATGGAATTAGAGGAGAGAGATTGATAGAGCACCCGAGATGGGTTCTTGATGATTTCCATCCTACAGGGACCATTCATTGATCTACTTCTTTAGAATGATGGAGGCATTAGAGGCACATAGAGACAACTGTGGCTCATTATGGCCCAACTACAATAGCTCCTGGAGTAGGTGTTCAATCCCCTTAGCCTCACGAGGAGCAAGGAGATATGAGGGAGCATTGGGTAAAGATGCTCCAAGGATGAGATCGATGGTATGTTTAATGGGACAAGGAGGAGGGAGGCCTATGTGAGGCTCAAGGACATCAACGAACTAAAAGAGTAAAGGGGCCATGTCTTATGGAAACAAGTGGTTAGTATTATCAGGTTCGATAAGGCACACCAGGCACATAACGATGCATTTTTGAAGAATGAGCCACTTTCTCAGAGCAGAAAATTCATAAAGGGGGGAGAACCCAGCTAGTATAGAGGGGGGGGCTCTAGAATAAAAGCCTCTTCAAATCCTTTACCAGGGTAACTAGATAAAACATAGATAGACGCCTTTGGTAAATAGAAAGAGATAGACCTGGGAAAGCCCCTTTTAGTCATTTGAAGTATGGATTTGAGAAGTGATTTTAGTAGCTAATTTTCATCTACGGATTTTGAGGAGATGGGTAGAATAGAAATTGCATGTAGAAGTAGGAATACAGACCGAGGAAGTGGAGCATACCTCAGAGGAAGTTGCGAAAATACCGAATACAGAGAACCAGTGGATACCCAAATTAACAATGATTTGGATGATATAGTTGCAGATGTATCCTGACTGTTACAAGAGGAAGAACCCCTAGATCGAGGAAGTACTACCTAATGTTGGAAAAACCAGACCAGACCCAGAAAATCCTCAAGCATCTTCGAATCTATCAGGAGTGCTTGCATCATTAACCATCGAAAAATACATGGGTCACGATGGAGAACAACTTCGTGAAAAAACTTCAAGGTGCCGGTGGTGAAGGAGAACAACCTTCAAGGGACGATGAAGAGCTTGCAAGGGGTCGAAGGCAGGGAGAAGAGCAAGAACAGCCTTGAAGATTAATATGTGATGAACAACCTTCAAGGTGCCGACTGTCAGAGTACATGCAGATATGGAAAACGTGGCAAAGTCTTGTTAAAAAATGTTGCATAAATAATATATAGACTGCATATATAATCAAAAATCATGAAAATATTTATTTTCTTAAATTAATGCTAGTATTAGTTTTGTAATTTCAAAATGCTAAGAGAAAAAAATGAATATAGCCTAGGTTTATAGCCTCCCGCCTCGGGAAGAGGCCAATAAGACAAAAACAAATTGTGTACACTTGAGCCTAAAAACATTGTCTATCCTGGATTTTGGATAAATAAATCAAGTGAAACTAATGCTATCTGCAAAATTTTGATTACAATAGTCTCTTCGGAGGTGCGGTAGGGATTAATAACAAGGAACTCGAATAATTTTGAATTATATAATCGGTACCTTCGGCCATGACATTGTAAATCATATATTGAACATTCTGATCGCCATGGCAGGTTATAAAAAAACAATTCTCTAAACTGTTCGAATCCAGATAAGCAGGTTTCTAATGTCGTTATTCCTCATTCTATTTGTCATAAATAGTGATATGATCATAAACAATGCCGCTATGCATCCAAAATAATTGCAATGATCCAGAGTTTCATTAGGACATTAAAACAATTTTAACATTCAAAATCACAATTCTTATAAATTAATTTAATTTAAATATGGCGCTAATTCCAAACTTAAATTCTTATCAAATGCTCACAGTTATTAAATTTCCTCAAATTCGAATCTTAAAAAAAAATCAGTAATTAAATATTTTAATATGATTTAAATATTACCCTATTTATCAAAATTTAAATAATATTATTTAGATATTACAGATAAAATATTATTAAATAATAATGTTAAACCATGTTTAATAAGAGAGAAAAATTGTAAGAGAGAAACTGAGCACCACGTCAACTGCCATGACCTAGGGTTTGGAGGTTTCAATTCAAGTTGCCCCTGGAAGACCTCTCTCCTAGCACTTGAGGACATGATATCACTCCTGGAAATCCTTGAGGCTAACCCATGATAGAAACCAACGGGGGGAATGCTGCTCCCCCCACCATAGGCTAGCCTCCCACAGGAGCATCGGTAGGGGCTGACACCAACCGTCAGCAAAGCTCTGTCCCACATCATAATACAACAAGGGCGACTCCCACAGCGAAAAAAACCTCCACAACAGAAGAAAAATCAACAAATCACCTCATCCACATGCATACCCAAGGATACCAAAAGAACCATGATCGAGCTCCCTGCACATAGAATCAATGAAAGAATCCAATTCATGAAGGATCACGCATTGATAGGCAAGTTCATGGTCTTTTAGCCCACCAAAAAATCTCTTCGAGGATGGATAACCTCCAAATGGAAGCCAATGGGTCATATTGACCTTCAAATGTGCGCCAAAGGCTTCTTTAATGTGATCTTCACATGCTATGAAGAAAAAATAGGATCATGGATGAAGGGCCATATTTCTTCCACTCGACATATTTATACCTACGGAACTAGGTAGAGCGCTTCAACCCAGACAAGAAAGATCTCAAATGGTCTTCGGTCTGGATCCGGCTCTACTCCCTCCCCTAGGATTACTGGGATGAGCTGACTCTATGGTACATAGGAAATTCTCTAGGAGAATTCATCAAAATGGCAGAGGAAACAAAGATCAACCGACATGTAGCATATGCACGAATCTTCGTCTACATGAACGTCGCAGAGTCGCTCCCTAGTGAGGTACACCTATTGCATGATGATTTTGAATGGATACAAACTATATATTATGAAAATTTTCCATTCAGATGATGGAGATGTCACCAACACGATCACATATTCAGAAATTTACCCTAAATAAAAAGGAGGCAACTTATAATGAATCAAATTATCAAGCTACATAAGGGTTTACGAAAGTAGCAAGAAATAAAAGGCACAACAAGAGATCCAACTCTAAAAAAAACAAAAAACCCCAACGAATAGGAACAACTTCGAAGCCCTAGCTCAACTGAGTGAAAATGAGAATGAACCTTCCAAAGATACAGGGCGATTCTCACAGGAGAAACCCCAGATCTCAAAGACACAACAAGAAAAGATTCAACAGGAAGCCTTTCTAAAGTCCCAAACCCCTATACATGCATGATACAACTCTGCAATGAAAGGCAAAGGAAAGGCATTGGACCCAATATCAGAAGCCATGGAGGAAGAATTATAGAGAACTGACGTTAAGGGTATGGACCTCATAGGGTTAGAAGATGCATGCAACAAGAAGGACTTTCTCTCAATACCCTAGCATCAGATCCAGAAGCTAGAATAAATCCTCACTCGAGCACAACAACTCCCCTCTCTGGGCATTCAGGGAGGTATACTCCTGAATACAAAATTCATCCTTAAATAATCTTGCAAATGAGGTAGAAAAACAGAGCTGCAAAGAACAGTCAAAATGGGCAGAGAGATGGTAGAATCTGGGAGATTCCCCAATTTAACCAGATTCTACTCCTACATCCCTAACCCCCCTTAATGAAGAACATATAATGGAATATCAAAGAGCTCAATAGCCCCACAAAGCATAGGATAATCAAGAAAAGAATCATTAAGGAACACCCTGCAATTTTCTACATGCAAGAAACCAAATGCTCCAGCTCCACTCTGGAAACAATCTTCAAAAGGATATGGAAAGGCTGCAAAACAATAATGGTAGATGTCAATGGAGCTTCAGGATTGGAAATCATCTGGAACCCCCACATCATCACCCTCAAGAAATTTCATGCAAATAGGCACTTCATTCAAGCCAAATTTCACTTGATTTGAACCGCCACCCATGGCCTGCTCACGAATGTATACTTCCCCCATAATATCAAGCAGAAAACTGAGCTTCTTGACAACATTTTTCATATCAATTATCAACGAACTCTACCTCTATGGCTTCTTGGAGGAGATTTCAATATGATAACCAATCTACAGGAAAAAAAAAGTGGAATGCAACATCTAGATATGGACAACAATGGGTTCAAGAACTTCATCCAAGAGAATCACCTCATATATCTATGAACTTCCAATGGTATCTTTACTTGGAACAATATAAGAGGAGGTAACTATCAGATCACCTCTATATTGGACCTTTTTCTCATCACAAAAGACTTTATATAGCTTGGGGGAGATCTTGTAGCCACCATTCCGACTGTTGGCTTTGACCACTGGCCGATACAGCTACAATGGTTAATACTAGGTACACCCAAGCCAAAACCATTCTGTTTTGAACATTGCTAGCTTAGACATCTATGGTTCAAAGAATTTGTCCCAGATTGGTGGTTCTCCCTTCCACCACCTCAAGGATAAAAGATGTATCAGTTCGAGACAAAGCTCAATATGCTCAAAGGGAAACTGAATGTGTGGAACAAGACCACCTTCAACAATATCTTCAAATATCAAAGAGATATGGAAGATCTAATGAAGAAGCTCCAACAAAAAATCATCTCAGAAGGACGCTCGACAGATTAAGAGAACAAATAGAAAATACTAACAACCCAGATGGAAGAGAGAATAAGCCAAGAAGAGATCCCATGGAAACAAAAATCTAGGATATGTTGGCTCAAATATGGATAAAGAAACACACATTTTTTCCATTGCTCCACCATCCAACATAGGATGCACAATTGAATCATAGTTCTCAAAAATCAAAATGGAGAGCGATTGGAAAAGCAAGAGGATATCATGGAGGAGCTTCACAACCACTTCAAGGACATCCTTCAAGAACCCAATAATCAGAGGCATGAGACTATAGGAAAAATCACTCAGCACATACCTAAACTAGTCACGGAAGAACACAACCGGACACTGCTTAAAACACCACTTTGGCAGAGGTGGAACAAGCAGTCTTCCAACTAAAGGAAGGGAAAGATCCTGGCCCAGACGAATTCACTACCAACTTCTTCCATTTCTTTTGGGAAACCATCAAAGAAGAGGTCTAGGATGTGGTAGAGGAATCGCGCACCACTCACTAGCTCCTACTGGCTCTCAATGCCACCTTCCTTACTCTCATAACAAAAGAATACAATGTTGCAATGCCAAGTAAGTATAGACCCATAACACTCCACAATGTCATCTATAAAATAATTTCCGAAGTTATAGGTAACAGACTGAAGCAGCTCCAACCCCTGCTCATTTCCCCAAAGAAAACAGGCTATGTAGAAGGCAAGAAAATCCTTGATGGCATCATATTAACCCATGAGGTCATACACTCTTTTAAGACTTCCAAAAAACCTGGCATTCTCCTCAAAATTTATCTGTCCAAGGATTTTTACAAACTAAGTTGGGATTACATTAAGCAAGTCCTCTTAGCCTTTGGCTTCAACCACACCTGTGTACGATGGATAATGAGCCTGATAACCTCCCCCTTTATTTTCATTCTGGTCAATGGCATACATTCAGCAACCTTCAATGCTTCAAAAGGTATTAGATGTGGAGATCCTCTCTTTCCCTTCATTTTAATTCTCATGGCAGAAGGGTTGGGTCGCCTATTCAAAAGTTCTGTCTATTCAGGTGCCCTACAAGGCTTACCCCTCCACAACCTCCCTTCCATCTCCCATCAACAATTTGTGGATGACAATATGATAATGGGAAACCCTTCGGTCCAGGAAGCCTGATCCCTCAAATCCCTGATTGATTGCTTCTCTGAAGCATCTGGCACATAAGTCATCTATGAAAAATCTCAAATCTTCTTCTTCCACAGTTCCCCTATCACCCAGCGCAACATCACCCGCATATTGGGCATCTCCATAGCTTCCCTGCCTTCCAAATATACTGGAGCCCCTCTCACAGACACAACCATAAATCATTCCTCATGGCGAGCACTGCTGGACATAATGCAAACCAAGCTATCCAACTGGACCCA
Source organism: Pinus albicaulis (assembly GCA_034641835.2). Lineage (NCBI taxonomy): Eukaryota > Viridiplantae > Streptophyta > Pinopsida > Pinales > Pinaceae > Pinus > Pinus albicaulis. The sequence continues at coordinate 972,896,591 of CM076584.1, read as the reverse complement.
TTGTTCTCTCAATATAGCAAGTCACATGGTGCTCATCAAAGTGATTCTTCAGTCTCTCCCCATATACCTCTTCTTAGTTCTCACAACCCAAAAATGTGTCCTTAAATCTATATGCAACTTACAAAGGAATTTCCTCTCGGGAGGAACCAAAGAGAAAAATAAATGGGCATTAGTCATCTAGAAACAAATCTACAAACCAAAAGGTCATGGTGAGCTAGGGCTGCGAGATCCAGAGCACATCAACAGTATCATGGGGGTTGTATTTGATGGAAATGGGTCACCAACCCTCACACACCATGGTAAAACCTATGGGAAACCAAATATGCGAGAAAGTGGCCCAAGGAGGACCTCATCAGATTCAAAATAGATCCAGGAGGATCTAAAATATGGAAGGTGACCAACAACCAAAAAATGTTGATCCAAACCCATAGCTTCTGGGAGCTGCGCAGTGGTACTCAGGCAAGATTCTGGGAGGATTCCTAGTAGTAAATTCCTAGCCTCTCCTCAATTTTTCCCACACCCCTTTGGAGCACAGTATTATAGGAAAGGCAGTGGAACTGTGTACAAGATTTATGGACCATTGACACAACTCAGGGCTACATGACCTAAAAATCACAGAGACATATCGACCTTGAAAATATTATAGGAACTGTGTGGAACTGTGTGGCAAGAAGATTTGAACACTAAAAATCACAGAGACATTTGGGAGGAACTAACAACTAAAAGAAGGATCAGAGCCCAACAAGGATCTCATATTCTTTGATGGGGTCATACTCCAAGTGGATAATACTCAACCAAGGAAGCCTACAATCTCTTACAGCATCAGAATCCAGATCCATCCAATCTCACATGGAAGAAGATATGGTCTGCCAAGATCTGGCCGAAAGTAGCCACCTTTATTTGGTTGCTCAGTTAATGACACTTCCTGAAATGGTAAAATCTATTGAAACGAGGTGTTGTGGGACCCTAAAGATTCCTTATATGCCAGGAAGACCTTGAAAATATCGACCATTTTCTGGACCTTTGACCCATATCCAATGCACTATGGGACAGGATCGAAACTCTATACAAGTTAATGTATATGGTTTTGTTGATGTTACCAATAGAGAAAGGGGTAACATCATCAACACCATCAGCAAGTGGATGAAAAATCCATACCTTAACACCCTTCTGAACAGACTTTTGCAGTTGATTTCAGGTCTCCTTATATGGAACATATGGAATTAAAGGAACAATCGGATCTTCAAAGACAAGGCATCCAATCCAAGGAAAATCTGGGCAAGGATACATGGCAATATCAAATAAACCCTTGCCATAACTCCCTGGAGTAAGGAAGACCTCCCGACATCTAATGTAGAGTGTAACATATGGAGCAACTGGCATATGAGTATAAACACCCCTATGGACAATCCCGCTGGGAATATAGGATGAACCATCGCTCCTGAACAATGGAATCCCCTGCCAAATGGTTTCTTCAAATGTAACTTCGATGGAGCCTCCAAAGGCAACCCAGGAAATGCAAGATTCAAGGTATCTTTAGGAACTCCCAGGGCAAGCCCCTTCTGGTCTTCTATGGAAATATGGGATGGAATAGCAACAATTCCATGGAGGTAGAGAGACTCATCCAGGGCATCTCCAGAGCCATCGAGTTCAGCTATTTTCCCCTATAAATGGAAGGAGATTTGCAAATTATCACACAGGCAGCCACACGAATTCTCCACGAATCTTCCTCCACAAAGGTCTCCACCAGCTGGAGGCTCGCTAATAAGCTCAAACTCCTAGAAAAATTGATACAAAATCACAAGGCAATAAATTTCAACCATGTGTGCAGGAAAGCATACACAGTTGTGGATATCCTAGCCAACAAGGTTGTGGAAAACCACAATGCATTACATTACTCTAACCTCTCCCAGATTGAGGATGATTCCTTAAGAAGATAATTCCAAACTCTCATCCAAAAGGACTATCTCACCCCGAATTCGAGTGACATTGGACGCACGTATGAAAACAGTCTCTCCCTTATTCGAGATGATGAAGATATGGAACACAGGCCTTCACTTGAAGTGGATCCACCTTTCTGCAATAATTTGCATGAGGTGATAGAGGCAAGTCATCATGAAGAAATGCAAAGCGAGCAACCACCCTCAGTGGTACCTCTCAGCTGTAATCATTTGAATGAGTTCCCGGATGGATATAATGCTCTGCCATAACTTGAAGTACATGCTTCCACATGAAAATTGTCGCAGCATACATCTGTGAGCGAGTCATAATAATGCACAACATGTACACTCGTGTCACAGGCCTACAAAAGGGGAGGCCCTTCTGCATAATGCTACTCAAAGATTTCTATTTCTGGCTTTTTTGTTTCAGTTTCATCCCTCCTGCGTGCACTACCCACCGCGCAGTCTCCCCCCAAGAGCTGCGCTGTGTAGAATCCTCCTGGATGTGAAACCCCTGATTGTGCGCCTCATATATGCTCCCTTTGCCTTGCTAGTTTCTCCAGCCGATGTGCTCCCTTCACCAAGCTCCCCTAGCTACGCCTCCTCCTCCTGAACACCACCCTATCCAATAGCACCATGTTGCACTCTCCCTGTCTCTGGTCAGAGCCTCTTCTCCATACCTCTCAACCCACCTTCTACCCTTTTCTTTACTCTTCCATGGCTTCGAGACTGTAACAAAGAGAAATTCGAGGAGTCCAAAGAGGTGCATTCCCTAGACGCTACCAACAAGGGCCCGATAACCACTTGGAGTCTTTTGGGGGACCCTCTTCAAACAATCATGCCAGGGATGCCTCCAGAGCCTTGTGCATGACTAGGAGGAGTGGGACCCCATTCATGAAACATAGAGAGGAAAAAGTAGACCAAGTAAATCCACCATTGTGCACCAAGAGCACCCCAGGCCCTGCAAAACTGAGCCTCTTTCAGCACAGGAGGTAGAGGGGGAAGACACTGATGTATGGATAATTGACTCGGAGGGCACCTGGAATTGAGTACCAGATGTTGATTACCCGGTCTCTCCCATCCTCTATGCACCTGCCTCCAGGCCTCTGTGACGACCTACTGCTAAAGAGGAGGCCATAGTGCAGGAGTACATCTGTCGTATCGAGGAGGAAGATTCAGATACCGAGGATGTTGCAGAAGAGCCATGACTGTGTGGCAACTCAACTTTTTTTAGTTTTTTGTTATTCCAGCTATTATCATATAAAATTTAATTTCACAAGTGCCATGGCACATTTTTTAATCTTATATCTGATGTTATTTCAGGGCTAGTTTCCTCCACGGAGGAAGCCCCATACATGCACAACTATGAAAGCAACAATGGCTAAGATTGGTTAAGCGCAGATTACCAACTCAATCTGTAGCATATGTAATGTTTTATTTTCGAATCAATACAGTTTAGCTTCAATTACCAAAAAAAATAATAGAGAAAAATGAAATGTGTTGATTTCATTAATATTAAATAATGTTTCACAATAAATAAAAACTAAATAAGATGATTTAATTTTTTATATATTATTATCTTTTGTTTTTATAAAATTGGTTTTTTTATTAATAATTAATTTTGTAATCTGGAAAATTTTATTAATATATATATATAGATATGGTTTTGAATATTTAAATATTTATTTGAACTTTCTATTATTAATCATTGTTTTTCTATTAAACACAATGTATTGTATTATTATTTGTTATTCTAATGTTAAAATTAGCACGGTCATCTAAATTAAACAATTTATAAATTTTGATATATATTTATCTTGGACAAGCATAAAAACAGTTACTTTTTTTTGTCAATTTAGTAGTGCCTTTCTATTTTCTACTTATCTTTGAAAGCATGTTACAAAAAATAGTAATTTTGTGGCCTCAACTTGCGTAGAGGAAACCAGGTCTGTTGGCCACCTTAAAGCATTGAAAGCCATCCAAAACTAGAAAAGTTTCATTCTACTCTTTGTTGCATGAGCGAGCTGACGATTTAATCTATTGCCAAGGTAACTTTTAGGAGCTATAGTCCTTTGAAAAAAAACAAAATACATATTATATAAGAAACTTAACTCCTATCCATTTGAAGATTCAATTGGGTTAGGGTCCTTTGTTGTGGATCCTGGCATATCAGCTTGTTGCAGCTGCTAGATCTACTTCTCAATTCTTCCAACATGATCTTCAATTCTCCCGATACGATCAGTGGCTTGGTATTGGGTGACCTTGATGTGTTGCAGCTGAATGCCAATTTCCTGCAATAATTCCAATTTTTTTGGTTCTGGATTCTCTCTGGTAGGATGAATACTCTGAATAGCCTTAGCTAAGAGGAATTTAACAATCCAATAAGTGTGAACTATTTTATTAAATAGTGATTGGCGACCTCAAGTGTTTCCAGGATCTGTAACAAAGTCCATAACTTCTTCTTGATTGTCTTCCTCATTGCTCTGAATTTCTCTTTCCAATCCATGAATTTCCTGTTTGACCTATTATGAATTTCCAAGTAAGTAGGTTGATGAGAGGTTCATTAAGACCTCTTGCTTTGTCTTCCTCCCTCTTTTCTTGTTCTTATCTTCAGGTTGTAGCATCTTCTGTTTCCCTTTTTCTGTAGTACGGGCCAATGATTTTCTTGTTTGCCTCTTAACCATGGTGATGAGCTGACTTATAGTAAGACTGAGCTCTGGAATAAGAATAAGAAAATAAGAGAAAGAGATAACGATTAAACTTTGAATCTTGTCACCAATAACATCATTTGGACAATTCTAATTCTCCTCGATCGTAGCATAAGTTATGTTATCTTCCCTGATAGTAGCATGGATATTACACTAAACCCAGAATTGACAGAGGTTCCAGATATAAAAAGAAAGCCTACAAACAACTGGAACGAGATAAACGCAGGTTTGAAATCTATGCTTCTAATTAGCAAACAGACGTTAGCAGGAAAACAAAGTATAGTCTACGCAACCCGCAACCTCCTATTATATGATGTTACTAAAATTAAAAAATTAAAAAATTAGCTAGATTATATTTTTATATATTTTAGTAACATATATAGATTACATCTACACAAAACATAACAATCCATAAACATTTTAATCTATCTCTACTTTGCGCCCAAAAAAATTATTGATATACAATCAAATTATACTCATAAATAAGTTTATGAAGTGGGGCAATCATTATATCCTCTATGGATATATAGAATGAAGTTCAATGTGATTGAGAACCAAAAAAAATGTTTATATTTGTATTCAGTATTTGTTTTGTTGCTCAATTTTTTTGGTTTGTAAAGATATAATTTTTGGTTTAGATGTATTATTAGTTAAAATTTATTTATAGATTTTCTAACATTTTATCTGAGACGGATCATTTTTGTTTAACTTTTATTTGAGAAAAAATCTTATTTATATTTATTTATATTTTTATAATGAAATTTAATAATATATATAATAAATTAATGTTTGTCTTTTTAAACTTAAAGTAATTAGTTTGTAGTTTAAGAAGTATTTTTTTTAAAATATATATTATAATATTGTCTTAATAAGTATATATATAATTGTATTAATATAAAACTTTGTAGTTTATTTTTATTTTATTTATATAATTAGAAATTATTTTTTCCACTCTAGTGGAATTTTCACTTTCTTCATTATTTTTAGAAGTTATAAGATATAGTGTGATAATTAAAAAAATAAAATCCAAAAAACATTATTAAATATTGTTTCTTCATCTCTTGGTCAAAACATTACAAGTTATGAGATGGTCAATGGTTGAATTCTTAAAACAAAAAAATACAAGACAAATCTCTTACAATTTTGACATTATGAGTCCTTGGTCACCCAAGGCTCCAACATCATGTTAAGCGTCATGCCAAGCAACATTATGTAATTGTGCATTGTAATAAACAATTTGTAATTCAAATATATATGAATGTTAAATCCATTTAGCTTTTATTAACTAGAATATATAACTTGTCAAACATTGTCATATAAATATGAATATAATTTTACTTTGTAAAACAAATTCACAAAATAATCATTTTTTAATATATTAAAATTATGAAAAATATTATTAATATTCTCCCTATTATATTAATACAAGTTCAAATATTTCATACTATGCTTTATAATGATTATGCTAGCCATTTCTATATGGAAATTTTGTAAGAACATAATCATTAATTTCAATGGAGGGGACAATGCTCCCCTACAACACAATTCTTCATTTAAATGGAAGGGACTATGTACCGTGAAACACTTGTTTTTTTTGGGTGGAATTCCTAATAGATTTATAATTATACATAATTTTTTGATTTATAATTAGTAATAAGTAACTTACTATGTGATTTAATAAGTTGTTTAACTAGTTGAAATGTGGTGTTTTTTTCTCCTTGTTAATTTTAAATTTTGTTCTAGTATGATTATATTTTTATTTTTTTGTCTCTTTTTATCTCTCTTTATATATAAATTGATATATTTTTTTTTTATTTCATTCAAATTTCATATTTAGCTATTAAATATTTCATTTAATTAATAAAAATAGTAACCAACTAAATTTATATGATTATATAAATTAAAATCTTATATCAATTTATAATATACATCAAAAAATTTATTTCATGGTAATTTCATGTGTATGTATATGTGTGTGTCTATATATATATATATAGACATATCTATATCTATATCTATATATATATAGACATATATATATATATATATATATATATATATATATATATATATATATATATATATATATATATATATATATATATATATAATCTCACAATATTCTTTATCATGAAGATTTACTCTCACTTTAATATGGAGATTCTTAATTTTTATGCCTAAAGTCATTTCTATTTGAAAATAATCCCCTAGCTGCCAATGTGTTCATGTCTGAGCCATTGGATCAAATGTTAGAAGATTGAAATGTTTTAGGCCATTAGATACATAATAAATAGGTTCTATATATGTTGTTAGTTTTTTTTTTTTAATAAGTATTTAGGTTTTGGTGACTTTTAAGTTTAAATGATGTTATTCAAAATTTGTTAGATTTAAATAAAATTTATATCATAAAATTAAACTCCAGACAAACCAATTAATTTAAATTAAATGGATAAAAAACACTATAAATAAAGAAAATAAATATTTATGTATTTAAATATTACATTTTTGTGTCATGATGTTCTTCAACAAAGTATGCTAGAAATGTTGTTATGTCATGTTTAACATTTTGACTATGTCAAATTACACAAAAATAAAAATAAAAGTAAATTAAATAAAAAACAGCCTATGGTATTAACCCATGGTATCCATGTGGAATGTAGTTTACTTAAAGTGGAAAATTAAAATAAGTATTTATGTTTTGGGGACTTTTAAGTAAAAATGATGTTATTAAAAATTTGTTAGATTTAAATAAAATTTATATCATAAAATTAAACTCCACACAAACTAATTAATTTAATTTGCATAGATAAAAAACACTAAAAAAAGAGAAAATAACGATTTAGTATTTAAATATTACATTTTTGTATCATGATGCTCTCCAAAAAAGTAGGTAGAAGTGTTGTTATTCCATAGTATAAATATCTACTTATCATTTAATAAAATTATTTTTAAATGTTTATAACCATTATAATCAATAGCATATATAAGAAGAGTGTAGATGAAGGGAGATCTCATATGTAATTTATCTAAAGTTGCACAAATTTTGCTCTAAAAAATCCATCAACAATATGCCTAGATGTAAAAATAAACAATACTCTTAACTATGAAGTATATCCTATTTGAAAATAACCCCCTAGTTGCCAATGTGTCCATTTCTGAGCCATTGGATCAGATGTTAGACAATTGAAATGTTTTAGGCCATCAGATCCACAATTAAATAGATGTATATATGTTTTTTATAATGTTAGTTTTTTTTCATTTTAATAACTATTTAGGTTTTGGTGACTTTTAAGTTTAAATGATGTTATTCTAAGTTTGTTAGATTTAAATAAAATTTATATCATAAAATTAAACTCGACACAAACCAGTTAATTTAAATTAAATGGATAAAAAACACTATAAATAAGGAAAATAACTATTTATGTATTTCAATATTACATTTTTGTGTCACTATTCTCTCCAGCAAAGTATGGCAGAAATGTTGTTATGTCATGTTTAATATTTTGACTATGTCAAATTACACAAAAGAAAAAATAAAAGTAAACTAAATAAAAAACAGCCCATGGTATTGGCCCATGGTATTCATGTGGAATGTAGTTTATTTAAAGGGGGGAATTAAGATAAGTATTTGCATTTTGGTGACTTTTAATTAAAAATGATGTTATTAAAATTTTATTAGATTTAAATAAATTTATATCATAAAATTACACTCCACACAAACCAATTAATTTAAATTGCATGGATTAAAAAACTATAAAAAAGGAAAATAACTATTTATGTATCTAAATATTACATTTTTGTGTCACTATGCTCTCCAACAAAGTATGAAAGAAATGTTTTTATGAGAGGTTTAACATTTTGACTATGTTAAATTACACAAAAATAAAAATAAAGTAAATAAAATAAAAAGATTGACATAATGCATGAACGCTTTAACTAGGTCAAAATACAATAAAAAATAAAAATAATAAAATAATAATAATAATAAACTATAAAAACAACCCATGGGTCAACGATCCATGATATTCATGGGGAATGTAGCTTATTTAAAGGGGGAAATTAAGATGGCCTAGATCAATCTCAAGAGCTAAAATAGATCAAATGTCTTGATATAAGTATTGTTTGGGAAATATATTGCTATATTTCCAACATTAAATTATCAATCGAGGGCTCGTAAGCTTTGAGGTACAAGCACAGGGAACGCAAGAGAGGAGCATCTAACCTAGACTACAGTAGGAATCAACTTTTTTTTTAAGTACAAAATTGTTATTTCTAATTATAGCTAATCAATTGAGGAAAACATTTTTAAAAAAATAAGAAATTCTAATCATTGTGCAAACGAAACTAACTCTAATTAATCATAAACCAAGCAATACAAATTACCATTGAAATGATTTGAATCTAAATGAAAATCTCAATCTGAATACTAAGATCTATTTAATCTAAATACAAGAATCTTAAACCAAACAAGATTAATTTAAAATGATACCAAACTTATGTTAAATATTAATCCCAATAAAATTCACTCTCATTCAAATGATCTTAAACTAAGGCAAAGAACAAACAAGATTTCAACTAATCTAATTCCCGGGATGCATAAAACAAATCAAATAAGCATTCAAACTAACCTCTGTCACCACTTTGCAATTGCTTCAAAAGAAACTAAGTAAACCAAGATTTTAATTGACATGCTTCAGATCTAAGAGACTACAAAATAAGAAATTATCATATCCTTAAACTTCTTTAATCAAACTCAATAAATCATTAAAAAATGAACACGTTGGCGAATGGTTCTACCAATAACTAACTACAATCATAACGAATTTCAAACTAAACTACAACTTCAAACAATGATTTAATTGCTGGGTATGTGTTATATTCTTTCCATGACTAGACCCACGCGATGTGCGTTGCATCGAGCACAGCATGGGGGTGATAGGGGGGGCGGCAGCGCCCCGGCGAAATTTTTTTTGGTGTGCAGTCCCACTCATAGGCAGACCCACCCATGTTTTGTGCATGAGTTTGCACATGGTTTTTGGGGTATGATGGTTTTCGACCCCTGGTATTTTGTAGATCTGATCAAGGGAACTACGGTTATGTTCTAATCCAGGGTTAATGGATTGGGGTTTATGTATACTTCGGCATGTATATATATGTGTTGTAAACATAATGAAAAATCAAGATGGTCGTCCCGATTTGGGATCCAGGGGAAAATATCTGTGTTTATCTATTTTATGTTTTATGCTCTCGCTATTGTTTATTTTCTGTTATAAGATTCGTGTGTAGATAATTTATGTTTAGGGTTAAAACCTATATTTGGTATCAAAGCTGTTTTGGCTTCAAGGGGACGCCTTTGCTACTGAGGGTTTTTTGCTCGGGCCTGAGGTAGACCCTATTTAGTGGGAGATCTACGGGATCGATTCTTGTGGTGAAAGAAGACGGCGAGTGGCGGAAAGATAGAGATCGAGAAATTTAATGGTCAGATTTTTGAGTTGTGGAAGCTCAAGATGGAGGATCTCTTGGTGGATAAAGATCAGTGGATCACAGTAGATCGAGGTACGAAACCAACGGAAATGTCAGATGAAGACTGGAAGAAACTGGATCGGAAGGCTAAGAGCACAATACGGTTGTGTATCTCAGATTCAGTATTGTTGAATGTATCTGGGGAAGCTACGGCGAAGGATTTGTGGGAAAAACTTGGGACTTTGTACCAATCTAAGTCTCTGTTTAATAATTTGTTCCTACGGAAAAAGTTGTATAACCTGAGGATGAAGGATGGAGACTCGGTGACAGAGCATCTGAATGCCTTTAATACTGTGGTAAGTCAGCTGTCATCTATTGATATTAAAATCTCAGATGAAGATAAGTTCATCAGTTTGTTGTGTTCTCTACCAGAATCGTGGGATAGTCTGGTTATTGCAATAGGTAGCAATACAACTACCTTGAATTTTGATGACATTGTCTCAGCCTTGCTGTTAGAGGAAATGAGACGGAGAAATATGGAAGGCCAAAATGGAGATGCCTTATTTGTACAAGGAACGTCCCAAAACAGAAACAAGAATAAGGTTTCGAGTGGGAGATCCAAATCTAGAGGGAGATCTAAATGTCCTGGAAAGTTTGTAAAGGTATGTTGGAAATGCAGAAAGGAAGGGCACTACCAAAGGACTATAGATCTAAAGCTCCTGAGAAAGGAAAGGGATCTGATGATGCTCCTTATGAAAAGGAAAAAACCACCTTGGATGAAGGTGGGGATGTTTATTTGGCTTCTTCTTCAAATACACATGTAGATCATGAGTCATGGTTGATTGACTCAGGTGCATCCTTTCACTTCACTCCCCATAGGGAGTGGTTTTGTGAGTATGAGAAATATGATGGTGGTGATGTCTTCCTAGGGGATGATAGGAAGGCCAGAATCATTGGACGTGGAAAGGTCAAGCTGAAGATGGAAGGTGGAAGGATTAGGACACTTCCTGGTGTTCTGCATATTCCTGCATTGGCCAGAAATCTGATTTCTGTAAGCAAGATGGATGATGCAGGTGAAAAAATAGTGTTCGAGAAATATGCCTACAAGATGGTTTGGGGAGCACTAGTATTAATGCGGGGAGTTCGGACTGGAACTCTGAACAAGCTACAAGGTAGCACTATTATTGATGGGTGTAACAGTTATGAAGTGGAGTGGAAAGCCTAGCTGTCTCTGGAGAAAAGACCATGCTATGACATCAAAGGATTGGACATATTGGAGAGAAGGGCCTTCTGATACTACATAGAAATGGTATGGTAGAAGGTATGTCTAATTTCTCTCTAGATTTCGATTTTTGTGAACATTGTGTATATGGGAAGCAGAATCAGGTGAGTTTTCCTTCTGGTGCTAACAGGGTGAACAAGATATTAGAACTTGTGCAAAGTGATGTGTTTGGACCTGTGTCAGTACCATCACTGGGAAAGTCTGTGTACTATGTTTCATTCATAGATGAATTCTCAAGGAATACATGGATATATTTCTTGAGGAATAAATATGAAGTCTTTGACAAATTTAAAGAATTTAAGGCTCTAGTGGAAAACCAGACAGAGAAGAAGATAAAGGCACTGAGGACAGATAATGGTGGGGAGTTCTGCAAGAAGGAATTTGAAGAGTTCTATAAGAAGTGTGGCATAGCACGACAGAAAGAATGAATGGAACACTGATGGAAAAGGCAAGAAGCATGCTCAGTGGTACCAGGTTAGGACAATAATTATGGGCAGAGGCAGTGGAGATTGCATGTTACTTAGTTAACAGATCACCTTCATCAGCGTTGGAGGATAAGACTCCACATGAGGTATGAACTGGTAAGAAACCCTCTCTTTCACATCTAAGGGTATTTGGATGTGATGCATATGTACATGTTCCAAAGGAGAAAAGGACTAAGTTGGATAATAAATCTGAAAGGTGCATCTTTATTGGGTATAAGGATGGTTTAAATGCATTAGGGGAATTTTGAGGTCTAAAATGGGCCTCCTAAGCAAATTATAAAATAATAGTGGAAAAAATCAAATAAGATTTGATGACATCATCAAATTTTAGAGGGAAAAATGAAAAAACTACTTTTTCAACTCATATTTTCAACTTATCTCCCAAATTTCGAGTGGGAGTCCTCGTTGGATGCGAAATTTAATTCCTCATCCAAGGAGTACCCATGTTGCACACTTTCGATGGGTCCTACTACACGAAAAATGAGAAATACATAAAAAAATGTGATTACAATCACGTTTTTTATGTATTTCTCATTTTTCGTGTAGTAGAGTTCATCGAAAGTATGCAACATGGGTACTTCTTGGATGAGGACTTAAATTTTGCATCCAACAAGTACTCCCACTTGAAATTTGAGTAAAGATTTTTGGAGATAAGTTGAAAATATGAGTTGAAAAAGTAGTTTTATTATTTTATTATTTTTTAATATTTTTACCCTTTTATTTAAAAAAATGGTGAATCATCCCCCATGGTTGACATCATCATATTTAATCCTATTGGTTGTTATAAAGTTTATTTTTGTTGTACATTTTTCTTAGGAGGCCAATTTTAGACCTCAAAATTCCCCTAATGGGTTACAAGCTTTGGAACCCAGAAACAAGGAAGGTTGTGTACAACCGAGATGTGGTGTTTAGAGAGGTGAAAGATGTTGTTAAACATGAAATTATACCAAAGGAACCTGAGAAGATAGAGTTTGAGCTAAATGAGGATGAATCAGACTCTACAACAGAAGAAGACTCAGAAGAGGAAAAGCCACAAACTCCAGCTGTGAGAAGATCAGTTCGGGAAAGAAGGCAACCAGAAAGGTATAGTCCATCTGCTTTCTGTTTAGGTTTTGCCTTAACTATAACTGATGATGATCCCAAAATTTTCAGGGAGGCAGTAGATTCAAAGGATGTAAAACTCTGGAAGGAGGCAATGGTTGATGAAATGGCATCCTTGCATAAAAATGAGGCATGGGATTTGGTGGAGTTGCCGGCTGGAAGGAAGCCCATCGGGAGAAAATGGGTGTTTAAGAAGAATATGAATGTAGAAGGCAAGGTGGAGAAATAAAAATCTCGGTTGGTAGTCAAAGGTTATTCCCAGGTGTCGGGAATTGATTTTGGTGATATTTTTTCTCCTGTTGCTAAAGTTACTTATATTATATTACTTTTATCTGTTGCTGCTGCATTTTGTTTTGAGATAGAACAGATGGATGTGAAGACAAAATTTCTTCACGGTGATCTAGAAGAGGAGATCTACATGAAGCAACCTAAAGGCTTTATGGCAAAGGGTAATAAAGAACTGGTATGGAGGTTGAAGAAGTCTTTGTATGGTTTAAAACAGTCACCAAGGATGTGGTATTATAAATTTGATACCTATATACGGGGACTTGGCTTCACTAGAAGCAAGGAGTATCACTGTGTTTATTTTAAATTAATTGGTGACCATGTTATTTATTTGGTCTTGTATGTGGATGATATGTTGTTGATTGGAAATGACAAAGAAATTATCCAAGATTTGGAGACCCAACTGTTCTCCAAATTCGACATGAAGGATCTTGGTGCTGCAAACTATATTTTGGGCATGGAAATTAAGAGAGATCGGGCAAAGAGGAAGCTCTAGTTAAACCATAGGAAGTATGTCGAGACTATATTACAGAGGTTCAATATGCAGGATAGTAAACCGGTGAGTGTTCCTATTCCTGTAGGTGCAAAGCTGTCTGCTGAACAGTGTCCCAAGACACAAGAAGAAGAGGAGGATATGTCCCGTGTTCCATATGCAAGTGCAGTGGGTAGCTTGATGTATGAAATGGTCTGTACTAGACCAGACATTGCACATGCAGTGGGAGTATTGAGAAGGTTTGTGTCAAACCCAACAAAGGAGCATTGGATAGTAGTGAAGCGGGTTTTCAGATATTTACGTGGCACTAGTGATTATGGCTTGTGCTACCAGGGAAGACCAGGATTGGAAAGAATGTTGGACATTCGTGATTTTGTTGATGCAAACTCGGCTGGAGATTTTGACCAAAGAATATCTACAAGTGGGTATATGTTTAGCCTATTTGGAGGCGCAATCAGTTGGATGAGTAAAAGACAGTCTGTAGTGGCTCTTTCAACTACAGAGGTAGAATACATAGCAGCCACTCATGCAAGCAAGGAATTAGTTTGGTTGCAGATATTTTTTTCAAGTATGGGGTTGGTATAGCAAGCTATAAGGATAGACTGTGATAGCCAAAGTGAAATTTTCTTGGCTAAGAACCCTACTTATCATTCAAAGACAAAGAACATTGATGTTCAATATCACTTTGTTAGAGATATGGTTGAGGCTAAAAGGGTGTTTCTGGTAAAGGTGGACACTTTGAAGAATGTTTCAGATGCATTGACGAAGTCTGTGAGCACTCAGAAGTTCTCTTGGTGTAGAGAAAAAATGGGTGTTGAAGAATTGGCCCAATGACTAAGCTCTCCTGTGTCCCCCTATGGAAGAAAACAACAAGTGGGAGAATGTTGGGTATGTGTTATATTCTTCCCGCGACTAGCCGCACGCGCTGTACGTTGCACCGGGCGCAGCGCCCCGGCGAAATTTTTTTTGGTGTGCGGTCCCACTCATAGGCGGACCCACCCATGTTTTGTGCATGAGTTTGCACATGGTTTTTGGGGTATGATGGTTTTCGACCCCTGGTATTTTGTAGATCTGGTCAAGGGAACTACGATTATGTTCTAATCCAGGGTTAATGGATTGGGGTTTATGTATGCTTCGACATGTATATATATGTGTTTTAACACTAAAAGGAACATAATGAAAAATCAAGCTGGTCGTCCCGATTTGGGTTCCAGGCGAAAATATCTGTGTTTATCTGTTTTATGTTTTATGCTCTCGCTATTTTTTATTTTATGTTATAAAATTTGTGTGTAGATAATTTATGTTCAGGGTTAAAACCTACATTAATGATCTCATTGCATTGCTTTCAAATACTTGGTTGCCAAAACACAACATTACAATAAAATCAATAAGGTACATAATATATTTACATTCATATTTAAAACGAATGGAGTTATCGATCTCTTGTTTATCCAATTAATAAGCACCTTTAAATATTTCAATTGTAAACCTGTAACAAAGGGTCTATTCATGCAATAAAATCATTGATCAACGCCATTCATTAGCTTGCAATGAGTTGAAAATGATATATCTATTTAGTTTTAAGAAAACAAGTGAATTACAGTCTTAAATACATAATAAAAATTATGAGATCTAATTAACAATTGCTTTCAAAATAAAATCCATGCACCTAGATCGAATTCAAACATGCTACCTCTATCTTATGATGTTTACAAAACTTGCCTTCAGGCAATGGTGGATCCTTGCCACTCCTGAAGCATGTCTAAATTAAATCAATGTATAAATATTAAAAAAAAAAACATAACATTTACAAATAATTCATGGCAAAGTCACAAGGCGAATTATTCATTTTCCTCAATTCTGGAAAATTGAACAATTTTAACAAACTGACCTAAACAATATTAGTATATCTTCTTAACGATGAGGAATTTTGGAATTCTTTTTGGAGGGAGACTAATTGTTTATGTTTCCAACAAAAAAATCTCTTGGATTTTGTCTCATTCAAATCCATCTCCTCAAAAGTCGTGCCCAAAGTTGGTTGTTTGGTTTTTTTGCAATGTTCTAGAACTCTGAAAAAACAGTGATTTTTTACAAAACTGCCTCCAAGACCCGCGTATAACTTTTAGAAAAATTTTAATGTGGAGAATTTTTTTTGGATATACATAATTGGTTATATTTTTAACAAACCCAATTTATTATATTTTCTACATTCACCTCTAGCTGCACACACATCGAGGTCAAACATGACAGTTTGGAAACTTTGCACATTTTGAGCAGATTTGTTAATCGACTCGTAGGGACCCACATGTGAGACCTGGGTGAAATAAAATGCATGGGAAGGTATTAAAAAATTATTTTGGACCATAAACACCCTTATTTTTCCTCGTAACCACATCGAAAGTGCTAAAGCCCTAAATTAGGCATCTCATCCTTAACTGGCTTGTGAGTGATTTTAGCGATGGAATCCTATGTTAAATGTACTTTAACAAAACCGTCATTAGTAAAACATGACATAATCATCTCTAATAATAGATAAGTAAAGAAAATTGATGATAATCAACCATAGAGAGTATTTTGCGGCAAGTGATGGAATTAGGGTACGGAATGGGCTAAAAACCTAGGGTTTTAGGGTATAAATAGTGATATTTCATGATGAAAACATGGGCATATACGAGGCCCAGAATCCACCCATGCCTGAGTTTTTTCATGTCCTCGTGAAGACAAATATTTTATTCATATCTAGGTTTTTATTGAATCATAGCTTTAGGTAGGGTTAGCTCTTGTGAAGCAACACTACATGAAGATTTGATTTTCATAGATTTGAGTTTAAGAGTGATACAAATCGAGGAAAAACAATAGATATGGTAGGAGGAAAATGATGAATAGGATGATAGGTGACAATTGAAATGGTGGATGAGATGAGGTGGTAATGGATATAGTAAGATATGTACTTGCATGCTCCATTTTTGCGAAGCCAATGCTTATGGATGGTTCCTTTATGAAAGGCAGCAATGAATTTACCCTCTGACAATGTGTGAATGTAGGAGGGAAAGGCACTATAGTTACTTCCTTGTTTACATGAACCAATATTATTATGACCTTGAGTAGCATGCAAATGGAAGGTATATGGAAAACCAAATATACAGAATATGTGGTGGGTAATCATCATAGCTTTCTTAAATCTCTAATCAATTAAAGAATATTAAGCCACCTCTACCTCAAGTTTTACCCTTGTTGTTGATGTAGTTGGTTCTGTAAGATGAAGTAAATAATGGAATGGCTCGAGATGATGTGACTGCTGATATGATCTACTGAAGAAGGAAAAAGGTCTCAATATCCACATTATCCCGAAAATGTTGATGCATGTGTATTTTTCATAGGGCTTCTTGAAATAACACAAGAACCATCATCAATAATATTATTTTCATGCAAATTTTATCGAAATAAAGGAAATAGGTTAAATAATGAATAATTACCTCATCATGCTACAAGTTTAAGATACTAGCCCAACAATAATAATGAAAACCATGAGTAAGCATAGGGTGAAAATATGAATCAAACCTGAAAATTCTCATCAGTTTTTCCTAACATATCTCCCCCCCATGCCTATCATCTTGCATGTCCTCATGCAAGAAAAACCTCTGACAGAGGCCAAAGACTGAAGGGCTAGGGTTTCTATATTAAAATCATGTTTCATTGACTTAAACCATAGAGCAAATTTTGAAAGCATGTAAGTAAGTTTCATCGGATGTCATCTTCCTTTGCATCAATAAGATAAGAAAAGTAGTGACCAGGGATCTAGTGACGTTAAGACTGAGTTTTATTATTCCAAAAGAGAAACTAATGCTAGGTCTACTAAAGGAATGCTTAACAATTTTGATACTGCGGAGATAATGTCATCCTAAAATGATTAACCATAAGAATTTCCATAAAGCATCTCAAGAGTAATCCAAAGCAGTAGGTATTCACTTTCAATAGCCTCTTCATTACAAGTAAAAGTGACTTTATTTAAAATCCAAGGCCTTAAAATGGATCGAAAGTAAGGAAAAATAAATATTACAAAATGATACCTTCCGAGGATGATTGTCTTACCGTTACCAAAGAATATAGTCGAAGCTTCTCTTATTCAAGCAGAGTGAATCACCTACACTAAGGGTCTCATATCCATAAAAACCAAATCATTCCTGAAATATAGAACTCCAAAGCACACTACTGGAGGATATTAAATCCATTCTCAGAGAAACATGATAGTGGGTTCAGGGAAAAGACAAAAACAACCAAGTAAATCATAGTGTAAAATTGACTTTGATACCACAAACATGGCCCTGCTGCTAGTAGGCATCTATAGCCTTGACAGGGATGCCTTTTAACCTAACGAAATCTCTGTGTCCCACTTACTAGATATATATTCAGAGTTAGATTATTTAAGTTTTAGATAAAGGCCATTGTCCTAGCCTGGTAACCGGATGATGGTAGTGCCACTCATAAGAAGTAACATGGATGAACATGTCAGCTCATGATGAAACCTCCTGTCTTCCCGCTTTTTGGGCTGAAAGCCATTACTCTGGCTTGATGACCAGAAGCAGTAATGTCATGCATGTTAGGTCTCATGATCATGGTAGGTCAGCTCATTACGAGACCTCCTATCCTCCCCTAAATATTTTTGTAGACTCTGATTATGATTAACCTTAGAGATTACTTAATACGTGGGGAGACAGATCTACTCCTTAAGAGCGCAAGATGACGTGAAAAGTTTTTAATTAATAATATTTACTGGTTGATCCTTATACCCTAAAGACTCAAGAAAAGAAAATAACTCAAATAATGACTAGAATATTCCTCGAGTAGGTCATTCTAGGGTTCTTATGAGAGCTCATTAGGGTTTTATAAGAGTGGCCCACCATACGAGGCTTTTCATCAATACCTTCAAAGAGAAACTTGAAAAGATTATTGGATGATAGTATGTTAAGCTTTATGAGTGGGAAGTATAACAATAACAATTACCCTAACTGACCCAATGAATAATCTCGACCAATAATCAAAGTCACTTTATGAAAGATGAGGTATTAAGAGAGAATTTCTTCCGACAAGTCTTACCACAAGAGTGCATAATGACAAAAATTTCAATGGTTATGGCTTAGGAATTTCAATTTCAATAGTGATGTCATAACAACAATTTTATTTCATATAACAATTTTACTCATTTCTACCCTACCCTAATCTAGAGAGAGGAAGGTATCCTTCAAGTGTAGGAGTACTTCCAATGCAACCATGTTTGTAAGATCATGCTAAATATACTCACACTCAGTTTGAAAGAATAAATTTCAACACATACCGGAGTATGAGAAACCAGTGGATTATATTAAAATGATACCAAGAGTATTTGAAGATGAGAGTGGTACTTTGGTTGGATTACGATCTGGAACCAATCCTCGATGTAGTACTGGTGGTATTGCCTCATTTCTTCTTTTGTACCACTCTGAATGTCCTCCTTGGTCATGCCAGACAAGCTTAGATAATTGGTCTCTGGAATGCATAAAAGGCTTGTTACTGGGTGTGGTGAAGGCTCCTCAATCTCAAGTTTAGTTGGATGCTCCCCATCATATTTGGTACATGGCTCAGAGATCTCCTTGGTGGATAGGAAAGAGGACTTAAGGGATATTTCCAAATTATGTTTTGGCTGTGGAGGGACAAATAATTTCTTGAATGCAGTAAGGATGAACTCTACCTGAGAAGAAGATACCCCAGCTACTGCTAGGATTTGAGAAAGTGCCTCGATGGACATTCTTGAAGCTCTCGGACATTCTTGAATTTATCCTACTCGCAACATGGATTAGTACAAAAGAGGGGGTTCTTACATAACCCAAAAAATGGTTTATCATTCAAAGCTTGAATTTTTAATCTAAATGAATAAAAAACT
This sequence comes from Pinus albicaulis, assembly GCA_034641835.2. NCBI lineage: Eukaryota > Viridiplantae > Streptophyta > Pinopsida > Pinales > Pinaceae > Pinus > Pinus albicaulis. Next base: position 972,876,914 of record CM076584.1, on the reverse strand, counting down.
GCTAATTTCAAGAAAACTAGCACTAGAAATGAATCTACCTTTACATCTATGCATAAGGGAAAAGGAAATAAAAACTCAAGAACAAGTAGTAATCAGTCAGACTTTGGAGAAACCCCACAAAAGTGGATGCATGGCTCTTCACTCACGTCTTACCATACACTCTCCGCCCTCTGACAACCCTGCAAGATCCTGAAACTCTGATAATAGTTACCTGAATCAAAAATTTCAACTCCTTGGAAATGGCCCCAAAATGTTGAGAAATATATTGCTATATTTCCAACATTAAATTATCAATCCAGCGCTCGTAAGCTTTGAGGTACAAGCGCAGGGAATGCAAGAATAGAGCATCTAACCTAGACTACAGTAGGAATCAACTTGTTGTTTAAGTACAAAATTGTTATTTATAATTGAAGCTAATCAATTGAGGAAAAAATGCTTAAACAAATAAGAAATTCTAATCACTGTGCAATCGAAACTAACTCTAATTAATCATAAACTAAGAAATACAAATTACCATTGAAATGATTTTAATCTAAATGAAAATCTCAATCTAAATACTAAGATCTATTTAATCTAAATACAAGAATCTTAAACCAATCAAGATTAATTTAAAATGATACCAAACTTATGCTAAATCTTAATCCCAATAAAATTCACTCTCATTCATGTTAGAGTATGCACAACAAAAATTAAATAAATCACAAACAGAGCATTAACAATAGAGATAGAATTTAAGGTGGATCATCCAACCAATCTGGGCTACATCCACCAAATAGAGGTATCGACTTTCTTATTATTCAACAGGAGATTACAACAACAGATTTGCAGATCTGCACTTCCTCTTCCTCATCCCTATATATATCTATTTTGCCTCTATGGGCTTACAATTTATAGATGTAGAAGAAAACTGTATATTAAATTCAATTCCATCCTATCACAAGAAAATAGGATTGATATCTCATCTTTTGGATTTGATGCCATCAAATTTGGAACAAATCCTATTGTTGGCATTATCCATAAGATTTTAGCGAAAATAATATGCAAAATCTCAGCAATCTCCACCTTGACAACAATTAACCTAATACCTTGTTCCTGTTATTATTTTCATTTTTTCTGCAAACCAAGAGAAGCCAGACACCATTGTAGCTTCTCTAATAAAACTGGTTTCGTGAACATGTCTGCACAATTTTCCTTTGTATGCAATTTTTCAAGAGAGATTCCCCGTTCAGTGATAACTTGTCTTACAAAATGGTACTTTATATGTATATGCTTTGATTTACTATGATAGGCTGGATTTTTAGCCAAATGAATTGCACTTTGACTATCACAAAATAACTTTATGTTGTCTTGCAACCTACCAAACTCACCAAACAAACCTTTCAACCAATCTTCTTCTTTGCAAGCATGTGAAGAAGCTATGTATTATGCTTCTGTAGTGGATAAAGAAACAATTTTTTGTAGTTTTGACATCCAGCTAATAGCTCCACCTGCAAGAGTAAAGACATATACTGAAGTTCACCTTCTCTTATCCAAATCACCTAGAAAATTGGAATCAACATATCCGAAAACAAATTCACTACTTCTGTTATAAGTGATACAATAATCACGTGTTCCTCTCAAATACTGAAGCACCCATTTCACTGTTGCCCAGTGTTCTTTCCCTGGATTTTCCATATACCTACTGACAACCCCAAATTAATGTGAAATATCTAGTTGTGTAGAAACCATTGCATACATCAAACTTCCTACTGCATTAGCATATGGTATTCGAGACATATATTCCTTTTCTTCATTTGTGTTAGGACATAAACTTGAAGAAAACTTAAAATGGGAAGCTAAAGGGACTGAAACTGGCTTCACATTATTCATACCAAACCTTAAGAGTATTTTCTCAATATACTTCTATTGTGATAACCACAGCTTACCATTGCTCCTATCTCTGAAAATCTCCATGCCCAAAATCTATCTTTCTGCTCCTAGATCTTTCGTATCAAACTTCCTAGCCATCTGAGCCTTTAACCTGTTGATCTCACTTATGATTTTTCTTGCTAAAAGCATATCTTCAAAATATAATACTAAGATAATGAATATGCCATTACTTAATTTCTTAAAGTAAACAAAATGATCATATTCACTTCTTATATAATTTTGGCTCATCATGAAAGAATCAAATTTCTTATACCATTGTCTCGGCGACTGCCTCAAACCATACAATGATTTCTTGAGCCTGCAGACACATTTCTTATTGCGATTTTGAACAAACCCTTAAGTTTTTTCTATATAATCTCTTTATATAAATCTCCATGTAAGAATGCAGTCTTAACATCTAGTTGTTGTAATTCTAAATCAAGTAAAGCAACCAATGCTAACACAATCCGAATTGAAACAATTTTAACAACTAGTGAAAATATCTCATGAAAGTCAATTCCTGCTTTCTAAGAAAAATCTTTCGCAACCAGCCTCACTTTTTACCTGTCTTCTTTATCATCAACACCCCTTTTCAATTTGAAAACCCATTTACATCCTATATTTTTTTTGTCATTGGGAAGTTCTATAAGGTCACATGTGGCATTCTTATCTAATGCCTTCATCTCATCATTCATAGCTTCTTTCCACTTATCACTGTTAGAACCTACTACAACTTCCTGATAGCATAAAGGTTCATCATCATTAGTGGTTAAAGCAACTCAAGTAACATAATCTTCATACCTTTTAGGAGGATGTCTGATTCTCGTGGACCTTCTTAAAGATGTTTCTGATTCTTCCACAATTTGCTGATTATTATCTATAGGAACTTCTTCATGATCTTCATCTAAAACTTGTTCATCTTTACTATCATCAGTATTTGAACTAGTTTCAAACTGAATATGTTGAAACTTAGGTACATTTTCCTGTTTCAATTTAATATCTACATCTGTATTATCAAATGAAGATTCATCGAATTTAACATCTTTGTTAATGATGATCTTGTGAGTAGTAGAATCCCACAACCTGTATCCCTTAATCGCATCACCATATGCAGCAAAGATATATCTTTTTGATTTAAAATCTAATTTAGAACGCTAATGTTTCGAAATTATAGCATATGCATCACAACCAAAAACTTTTAGATTAGAATAATCACAAGGATGACCCTTCCATACCTCTTGAGGAATTTTGCATCCTATTGCAGTTGATGGTGATCGATTTATCAAATAACAAGCCATATATACTGCTTCTGTCCATAATTCCTTCTGCAAATTTTTGTTACTTAGCATACCTCTTGCTCTTTCTAAGAGAGTCATGTTCATGCGTTCAAAAACTCCATTTTGTTGAGGAGTATAAGTAGTAGTTCTATTTCTTTCAATCCCTACTTCTTTACAATAATTATCAAATTCCTTTGAATTAAACTCACCACCATTGTCAGTTCTTAAAAATTTAATGGTTTTTCCAGTGATATTTTCTACTAATGCTCTAAACTTCTTGAAAATTGTGAATACATCATACTTTATTTTTAACATGTAGACCCATACTTTTCTAGAGAAATCATCTATAAAAGATACAAAATATGATGATCCTCCATATGAGGTTGTAGGAGATGGACCCCAAACATCAGAATGGATATAATCAAGGATTCCTTTGCTAGTATGTTTTCCAGTTTTAAATTTATGCTTGATTTGTTTCCCATAAATACAATATTTGCATAAATATAACTTAAAGGACTTTAAACTAGGAAGTAACATACGATCAGATAAGATTTTTAATCCTCTTTCTCTCATATGGCCCAACCATTGATGCCATAGTAAAATAGAATCATTGTCGTTTTCAGATACAGTTGAAACATGATCTGACTTTGTTCTTCCTTCTAACTGAAAAATATTTCCAACCTTCTTTGCTTTCATTACTAATAGGATTCCTCTGTAAATTTTCATTACTCCACCTTGAATAAAAGTTTTGTATCCATTTTTGTCTTTAACACTTCTAGAGAAATAATATTTTTTTCTGACTTCAGGCAAATGTCTTACATCAGTTAAGATTTTATTTGTCCCATCAAACATTTTAATCTGGATGCTTCCAATTGCCACAACATTACATGAGACATCATTTCCCATGTAAAATACTCCATCATTAATTGACTTATAAGATTTAAACCACTGTTTATGGATTCACATGTGATTGGACACACCAGAATCTAATAGCCAATGTTGATCATGATTTGAAAAATTAACTGATAAAACTTCATCACTTATACCTAAACTAGATGCCAAACCTGAACCTGTATCTATCGTGTTTGCTTCTTTATTTTCTGTTGAAGAGTCTCCTTTGGATGTTTGTTGTCTCTTCCAACAATCCTTCTTCAAATGTCCTGATTTGCTGCAAAACCAGCATTTTAGCTTACTCTTCTTCCCTTTTGATTTTGACCGAGAGTTGTTTTTCTAACTAAAGCATTTTTCTTTAGATCGACCTCTAACCATCATTGCCTTTGATGTAGAGGTTTCTAAATTTGACCTTTTTCGGGTTTTTTCAGACAGCATAGCTCCAAAAACATCATCAAATTCAAGGGTTTCTGATGAACTAAGGCTTACAGAAGTAACAAAATGATCCCATGACTCAGGCAAAGAGCATAATAAAGTTACAATTTTATCTTCTGAATCAAATTTTACTTCTATGCTATCTAAATTCACCAAGAGACTATTAAAAGTATTCAAATGATCGGTTATTGTTGTACCTTCCTTCATGCGCAAGCTGTACAATTGTCTTTTCAGAAGAATCCTTTTAGTTAAGGATTTAGTCATGTACAGTTTTTCTAGCTTTGTCCATAGTCCAGCGACTGTTTTCTCTGACACGATGTTAAATAAAACATCATTCTCCAAACACAATTGTATGCCGCTCAGTGCTCTATCATCGATGTCACTCCATTTGTCATCTGTCATGGCGAGAGGTTTTTTGGATTTTCCCAAAAGTGCCTTCGCCACACCTTGTTGTACAAGTGAATCGTGCATTTTGAATTTCCAGATTTCAAAGTTATTCCTCCCATTAAAATTATCGATCTCAAATCGAGCACTTTGAGGTTTTTCCATATTTAGTATCTTTTGTTGAATGCAACTTTAATTTTCATGCTTTACGTCTAGCATTAGATATTGAAATAAACAATTTTCAATTTCAAATATTAATAAGTGGAAATTTCATGGCCCACATAAAATCTGAATGATGGAAATATAAAGATTCTGAAAGGAAACAAAATAAAACAATATCTTGAACTTATGATACCCCTCATTCATTGATTTCCATATATCCGTCTTCGCTCAGCCATAATGTTGGCACGCAAATAAGCAACGTAGTAATTGGCCACATTACACCAACATAAATATCTCGACCGAATCTAAATATAGCCAGATCGACATTCCATTAAATTATATTGAAACTCAAGACGACATTGAGAGCAGTAAGCATACCCAAATTTGTTTCATTTGATCCTCCTCTCCGTCACGACAATCACCACCGGCTCCATTTCAACACGCTCTACAACAAAAAACGCGTCTCTCTCCAACTCTTGCTTTAAAATATGTAGCCGTTCGCATCTCCAATAAATATGATAAGCTTACGGCACTGTTTAAACTCTTGTGAAGAATCCACAATCAAACGAGTTCTTATAGCTTACAGCTTGGCGGCTCATAGCTCTCGGCAGCCATATCATAGCTCGGCAGCTCACGGTTTGGCAGCTCACAGTCCTCAGCACTTCAATCATTAATACACGTGCAACTCACTTGGGCATTCATGCAAGCTTCCTACGTGAACTGCCTCAGCGTTCACACTCATCTCTTCACTCTCTTATGCTCAGCAACAGAGAACGTCGCTAGCTTCTACTTCTCATATGGCAGAAAGCTCCACACTTCACTGGTTAACGGGATCCTTGTCGTTAGCAACAAATCCATGATTGACGCAACAAACAAAAATTATTTCACCAATAGGTAGCAAATCAATCTTGCTGCTCCGATACCAGTTAGAGTATGCACAACAGAAATTAAATAAATCAGAAACACAGCATTAACAATAGAGACAAAATTTAACGTGGTTCACCCAACCAATCTGGGCTACATCCACCAAATAGAGGTATTGGCTTTCTTATTATTCAACAGGAGATTACAACAATAGATTTGCACATCTGCACTTCCTCTTCCTCATCCCTCATATATCTATTTTTCCTCTATGGGCTTATGATGTAGAAGAAAACTGAATATTAAATTCAATTCCATCCTATCACGAGAAAATAGGATTGATATCTCATCTTCAGGATTTGATGCCATCAGATTTGGAACAAATCCTATTGTTGGAATTATCCATGAGATTTTAGCCAAAATAATATGCAAAATATCAACAATTCAAATGATCTTAAAATAAGGCAATGAAAAAAGAAGACTTCAACTAATCTAATTCTTGGGATGCATAAAACAAATCAAATAAGCATTCAAGCTAACGTCTGTCACCACTTTGCAATTGCTTCAAAATAAACTAACCAAAACAAGGTTTTAATTGACATGCTTCAAATCTAAGAGACTACAAAATAAGAAACTATCCTATCCTTAAAATTATTTAATAAAACTCAAGAAATCATTCAAGCATGAGCACATTGGCGAATGGTTCTACCAATAACTAACTACAATCACAATGAATTTCAAACTAAACTACAACTTCAAACAATGATTTAATGGTCTCATTTCATTGATTTCAAATACTTGGTTACCAAAACACAATGTTATAAGAAAATCAATAAGGTACATAATAGATTTCAATTCATATTTAAAACAAATGGAGTTATCGATCTCTTCTTTATCCAATTAAGAAGCACCTTTAAATATTTCAATCGTAAACTTGTAACAAAGGGGCTATTCATGTAATAAAATCATTGATCAATGCCATTCATTAGCTTGCAATGAGTTGAAAATGATATTTGTATTTAATTTTAAGAAAACAAACGAATTATAGTCTTAAGTACATAATGAAAATTATGAGATCTAATTAACAATTGCTCTCAAAATAAAATCCATCTAGCTAGATCAAAATCAAACACACTACCTCTATCTATGATGTTTACAAAACTTTCTTCCAGGCGATGGTGGATCCTTGCCACTCCTGGAGCAAGTATAAACTAAATCAATGTCTAAATATTAAAAAAAAAAAACCATAACATTTACAAAGAATTCATGGCAAAGTCAAATTGTATTAAGATTCAAATCATAAGTTCACTTACATACATTCCTTCAATATTTTGTCTCATGTTCACACCTTTTCATCCTCCTCCTTCAAAAAATTCCCAAGCTTACAACACAAACCATGGCTGAGCCATTTATAAGATTCACAAGGCGAATTATTCATTTTCCTCAATTCTAGAAAATTGAACAATTTTAACAAATTGACCTGAAAGATATTAGTATATCTTCCTAACCATGAGGAATTTTGGAAAACTGCTTGGAGGGAGACTAATTTGTTATGTTTCCACCAAAAAACTCTCTTGGATTTGTCTCATTCAAATCCAGATCCTCATAAATCATGCCCAAAGTTGGTTGTTTGGATTTTTTTGCAATGTTCTTGAACTCTGAAAAACAATAATGTTTTACAAAACTGCCTCCACGACCCACGTATAACTTTTAGAAAAATTCGAATTTGGAGAAACTGTTTTGGATATACATAATTGGTTATATTTTTAACAAACCCATGTGATTAGATTTTCTATATTCACCTCTAGATGCACACACATCGAGGTCAAACATGGCAATTTGGAAACTTTGCACATGTTGAGCAGATTTGTTAATCAACACCTAGGGACCCACATGTACGACCTGGGTGAAATAAAATTCATGGGAAGGTATTAAAACATTATTTTGGACCATAACCTCCTTTATTTTTCCTCGAAATCACGCCAAAGTGCCAAAGCCCTAAATTGTGCATTCCATCCTTAACTGGCTTGTGAGTGATTTCAGCGATGGAACCCTGTGATAAATGTACTTCAACAAAACCATCATCAGTAAAACATGACATATTATTAATCATAGAGAAGTAGATAAAATTGATGATAATCAACTATAGAGAGTATTTGACAGCGAGTGATGGAATTAGGGTACAAAATGGGCCAAAAACCTAGGATTTTAGGGTATAAATAGTGATATTTCATGATGAAAACATGGGCATATACGAGGCCTAACAGGTGTTTAATTTTTTGTGACTTTTAAGTAGAAATGACGTTATTAAAAACTTGTTAGACTTACATAAAATTTATATCATAAAATTAAACTCCACACAAACCAATTAATTTAAATTGCATGGATAAAAAGCACTATAAAAAAGGAGAATAACTATTTATGTATTTAAATATTAATTTTTTGTGTCACGATACTCTCCAAAAAACTAGGATATGAATGAGAAAACACATGAAAATAAAGATCTAAAATGTTAGAATAGGAAAAAGCCTGAGATTGTTCCATGTTTAAATAGATAACATTCCAAGGCGGGTATAATCACTTTTATGAGCTCAATGTTCAACCTATAAAAGGGTGAATATTAATCACCTTACTATGCAATAAAAGGTGAATATTAATCACTAGAGAAATAAATTATTAGTCACTATTGTGCATGTTGTGTAGGTTAGAGTATTTTAAAAAGACTATAAATTTGCTTGAAAATAGTAGAAGTTGTTTTCTCAATAACTTTGTTTGTTTTGCTCTTGATGAAAGCCATCATTTTTACATAGGAGAATTTATCTCTGATAAGAAAAGTGTCATAATGTGTTGGAGTTTTTTTCTCAATAAAATTGTTTTTAGTGCTCTTAAGTGATGAAATCCATAGTTCTTTTTGATAGGAGCATTTAGCTCTGATAAGAAAAGTGTAATATTGTGTTATAATTTTCTCTACAAATGTGTTGGAGTTTTTTTTAGCAATAAACTTGTTTTTAATTCTCTTAAGTGATGAAATTGATCGTTGATGCATATAGGAGCATTTAGCTCTGATAAGAAAAGTGTGATACTATGTTATAATTTTCTCTACAAATGTGATGGAAAGTCTACCATGAATTTTGGCAATTTCATTGTTAATGTAATATAAGCTAAATACAAATTCATTTCTTCTACACAAGATCAAGAAAGCTATGTTGAGTAGCCAACACCAGATCACAAGACATGTTAGTGAATTCCATAAATGCTACCGAATCTCTCTCGGTGTTGGAGTTATTTTCTCAATAGCCTTATTTTTACTTCTCTTGAAGTGATGAAATCCACTTCTCCATAGATTTTTTACTATTTTCACAAAGAACAAAAGAAACCAAATTCATATCAACCATACTGAAAAAACAAGAACATGGTAGACACCAGGGAGATCACTAGTAAAAAACAATGTGACCTTTTGAATATTTTCAAATATCATCAAGAAAATAATACATAGGCGACTCAATAGGAAGTGATCAAGATTAAATATGGAGGAACTGCACCAAAAATACCTTTGGTTTTGAAGGTATAAAATCACGATCTATTTATTTATTCATGAGCCATTCATCTTTGCATGATCAGACAAGGTCTTTATGTTAAATTCAACATAGGCCTCATGATTTGTAAGGTTCAAGGAAGCAATATTGCAAGTAGTATTGCAGTAAGATTTTACTATAACATGGTCCGTGCCATTTATTGATATAATTCTTTCTTAAATTAATAATTATTTATTTAATGTATTCAAATAATTTATTTATTTTTAATTTTCATATATATATATATATATATATATATATATATATATATATATATATATATATATATATATATATATATATATATATATAACATTTACTGTTATACAAGTTGTACCAAGAAGTTTTTAAATTCTTTCTCTTCAGCTATATCTTATGTGTTTAGTATGTTTTCAATCAAGTAGAGGCTTCAGAGTTTAAGAACTATATCTTAGATCTGAGCACATGATTATATTAAAATTTATGAAACAAATTCAATTTTTACAACTTGTATGTTTAAATATGTGATTTTGGAAGTGATGATGGCTTCTTTAGGCACTTGATTAGTATTGTGAAAGAAATTTGAGTATATCATTAAGGACTATGAACAGTTTGTGTAGAAGTTGCATTACCTATAATAGAATTTAATATCCTTTGTTGATGATACATACAACCTAATCCATGAAAAAGTGTAACAATGCCTGCAAAGATAGATACTAATCATTGAAATTTTATGTTGATTCCAACAGGCATGAAGATGCTTCTAATTTTCAATAAAGTAGTCTTCAAAATATCCTAGCTCTATTTTAATTACATTACTTGAGTTGTTTTATTTGGACGTGTTGCAAGCTGACATGTTGTCCCTAGAAGATCGCTATATCTTATCAGTTTAGTATTTTTTCAAACAAGAAGAGGCTTCGGAGTTTAGGAATTGTATCTTTCTGGTTGATAACTCTTATCATCAATATATTTGAATCCTCCATGACATGCTTCCATGGAAGCAAAATTTACCTTTCGTTCCTCCAGGATGGCTCCTTCTCTGCAACATCTTATTTCTTTTAGGCTACTCTTTCCTATTCTATTGCCTTAAGTCGTTTCTTTTGCAACATGTGGTGCAATTTCTAGTCATTCTTAATTTGTAAATAGGCTTTGTTACAATATCATGACTTATGAATACAAAATGCCCAAAAAATGATAATTCACTTAGATAAGACTTGTTCATATGACCTTTTTATTTTGAAGTAATCATTTTAATTAAAATAATAAAAAGTACATAACTATATTGAATATAAATGTCAACCATTAGTTTAAGTATACCACTATGAATATTCAATACAAGTTTATGAATAATTAAATTATAATTCTCAAAACCCTATTCGAAAATAAATGCACCTATAGCCTAAATAACAAAAAAAAAAAAATATTTCTTAAGCTTTCAAATTTAAAAACCACAGTCTGTAGAGTCTTGGTTAAACCGTGACAAGGCCAGTTGTTATAACACTAATCACAGGTTCAATTCATTTCCTTGATCAGAATAATATTTCTAAACATGTTAATGAAAATAAAATAAAATTAAAAAATTAAAAAAGAGAAAAATAAAAAATACTACAACACTTAAAAAAAAACAAAAAATAAAAACTACACATTATAAAAATTAAAATCTAAAAACATATCTAAAATAAAATTCACCAAAAAATTGGCAACGTTACCTTTCTTATTCTTCTAATACATTAACCACATTTCCTTCAAGTAAATCCCAAGCATATGATGTTCCTCATTAGAACTTCAATATTGATAATTTTAACACTTTCTATTTTAGGCTGGCCATATCTCCTTAAAATAAAGAATGACCACACAGAGATAACAGAGATGTGTATACCAAGTTAAATTTTCTATTACACCTTAAAATTATATATTTTGTATGGTGTTTGTGAGATCCAATGACTTTTAAATTAAAATATTATTGAGAAAATATATAAACAAACCAAATCTAACTACATATATTAATATTAGTAAATATTATTTTCAAATCGAACTGAATGAAGTTACATCATAGAACAGTGGCTAACTCATCTACTTGTAGTTTCCCAGCAGGAGTTACAACAAAAGCGTTAGCATCAACGGTATCGATGACATTAACTGTAAGATTGTTGCAAGCCATCAGATTTGAACTGAATTGAAATTTACCACGAATTGATTTGCTTTATGGGATAAAGTTCATGAGAGGGAAAAGAACGGAGAAGCAATAACAAGAATAGTGATGAATATAGACATGTGAGGCTTGTGATAGTCAAGGAGGCCGAGTGTCAAGATATTGAGAAAGCTAATCACCAGAGAACATGCATGGCTAGTGGGTTCGGAAGTTGCAGAGTTGCTCTCAAAACGTCGCAACTAGGTAGGCTATCAAAAATCATCAGGTGTGCTAATTTTCCTTCTCGTGAGAGTGACAACTTTTATAGCTTGTATGGATGTCTATTCTGAAGTGCTATCCGGATCGGGTCGGGTGTCTTCGGACTCGGTATGTTATATGATATGTTAATGTAGGGTGAATATAATGGGGGAATGAAGTCATATGGTCTGAAAATGCTTTTATGCTTAAACTCTTTGCTGTGTAAGCCTTTTTTCTGTCATATCCAATATAGCAGTTTAGGCTCCATAAGTTTTCGGGTTACACCACTGTTTCCCTACATGCACTCTACACAGTTCACCAGAACATAGCTGTAGGATTATGAGTTTGTCATAGTGGTTGTGCCTACCTGTTTTTGTCACAGTTACGATCAAAACTAATCCTACAGTCCACAAATATGTGATTATTATCGTAGGATTGTTTTCCTGTCTACATTCATTCCCTATTTTTTTCCAAGGTAATCATAATACTAAATCATCCTACGATGGTCTATGTCTTTCACGGATGAGGTGGAGATATGCATTATCATTATCCTTACAATCATTGCATATATGATTCTATCAACCCTTTACTCTGAGTCCAAGTCGAATGGTAGAAAACACAGATATACCTTGTATCTCCTCTGCTTGCTCTCTGGAATCCTCGTCTGAATCTGATTATCAGTATTATATAGGGAACAATAAATGGTATTTTCTATGGCGTAAGTGGGTTTATACTCTTATTATATCTTGACCATGCAAAAATTTAGTTTTAGAATAGGCGATAGGTGGTGGATATGCCCGGGTTGTCTATGTTGTTGTTGCTGTCACGTATAGGTTCTTGGTAGCTCCGACGGGACTGGTTTTTTCGGTGGAAATTTCCGATATGATTCAAAGTCCATCTACTGGAATAAGATGTCAATTATTAATTTTTAAGATACTTGTTGTCTTCTCATGCTGAAAAATGCGAATTTTTATCTTCTCATATCTTATGGTGATTGGAAATGAAATGGAAGTGACAGACATTTAAGAGAATTAACTACCACTGAAAAGATGGTGTTATTTTTTATGTCTACTGGTGGATTGATTATTATCATTTATGGATAGATGTTCCATTGAAGCAGACTTATAAGGGACTAATAATTCAATTTTCCTTTGGATGTTAGACTATTTTCGCCATTTCCATGGTATCCAGACATTATTTGCGGTTTTATATATTGGGAGGGTGGTGTGTATTGGCGGCATCTGATATCTCTGACGCTCATTTAAGCTGTACATGGGGATGACAAGAGCCAGATAGGGTTGGCTAACCGAGGCTTGGTTTCAAACATATTTGTATTCCCTCTGATATGTCTGACATAAGGGCAACGTCTATATTTTTTGTTTTGCCATTCTGGGATGGTGTACATGCAATATTTTCATCGGGATCATGTGATCTATAGAAGTGTGTGTTCTGAATTCTTCGTCAATGTCCTTTCTTCCTAATTTGGACAGAGATTAGGTAGCCATCATGCCTTTGAATAGTATTGGTGGCTTGTTCTACGAGGTAGTATTTAACAAAAGTTCCATTTTGGCGGTGATACAGGGTGTGGGGTTTGTTTAGAAGATAATTATTTGACAAAGTAATGTCAGACCACACGCATAAGTCACATGGCTCAATCTTGGGCTTAGAGTCAGAAACCTCAGCTCATGAAGCCTTCATCAAAGCCTCCATAGATGCCAAAAAGCAATATGGACGTGAATGTGAGATTGACAGCAAGATCATCAGACAAGCCTGCCAAGACCTTTGTTCTGAAGATGTGAATTTTCAAGGGAAAATCGATTGTCTGAAACACAAGAAGAAGAAACCAGATCATAGGTGTAGGAAGAAAGCTTTCTATAAATAGAAGATGGAGATCAAGGAAATTAATTTGTATCACAAAGATTTATGCCGCAGGGTGGCTAGTTTACAGAAGAGAGCTTTAATTGGGAGATGAATGTTTCCCGAAGGGAATGACATTGATATGGACTAGTGGGTTTGAGAAGTTTGGTTTCCTTTAATCGGATATGCTCCGAAAGTAAGTATGATTCTCAATGGATGGTTTAGTATTCATTTTATGGATGAAAGGGATATTTACAAGGTTATCCATCAGACTTGGGTTAGAGGTCGCAGTTTCATGCAGATTGTTCCATGGTACTTGGGTTTCAACCCTGTTATGGAAGCCCCAAAGAGTCGGGTAATTTGGGTCAAGCTTCCCAGGCTTCCCCTGTAGTTCTGGATTCTTAAGGCGCTTAGAGACATTGGGAATTCTATTGGAAGAACTAAATATATTGATCTAAGTATCGTTGGAGCCAGTGACAAGAGGATAGCATGGATCTTGGTCAAAGTGGAATTTGTTGGGGGTCTGCCGGGGGATGTGGATCTTATATGGGGTCAGCGTCGACATCCCTAACGCATCAAGTGTTTGGGTATCCTGTTCTGGTGCCTAATTTGTCATTGGACTGGCCATCTTCGAGATCATTGTCCTCTTCATCTGAGGGTTGGTCAAAATGGGTATAACAGGTCGGATGATCAACGTCAAAATAATGCTGCTCCAAGTACACCGGGTGGGCTCATCACAAGTAATTCTTGCCCTTCTACCTCTGATGATGAAGATGCATATGTTTCTGCCAATGGTCATAGTGATAGGATTATTTTGGTTGATGATGGGGTGGGTCGGGATTTTCTTAATTCTGCCCCGGATCCTTCTGAAATTAGGGTGAGTCGAGAAGAAACTCAATCTATCCCGTTTAATATAGAACCTGGGCAGGTGGTTGACCAAGAACCTTTAAATGTTGTGGAAGTTAATACCATATATGGGCGGGTTGATGACACTGGTTCCCCACGTTTTCACCATGATACAATCCCTGTTGCATGTGTCGGAAAAGTGAGGAATGTCCCTCCTTCTCCTGGGTTAGCAGCGGACCCTCCACTTTTCACGTCTACTAATTATCATGTTGGGGAACCATCCCAAGTACATGATTCCCAGATTCCTGATGATTCTTACCTCCCACAGTCCTTGACGTCATCCGCTAAAGATCATGCTGACTTGACTCAGTCTCCACATAATTCGGTCAGTTGTGACATAGAATCGCTACTAGGTGACCCTAACTTACACCTTGCTGCCCTAACGGTCTTTGACAAAGTCATTGTCTCCTCCGATGTAGCCAATTCTCCCTCAAACGTATCCAATGTCACCATCTGGAAAAAAAATAACAAAGGTTTGCGTCTTTCTAGGGGTAATCTAAGAGCTTTGTCACTTATCTCCGATGGGCAAGAAAATTACACAGACATCCCTATTGTTGTGACTGATGATATCAGTGACAATATTTGGGCACTTAGAGAAAGTCAACCCACTGCCACTCCGCAATGATCAATTTTTTTTCAATGAATATTCGGGGGTTGGGCGATGCCTCCAAACATCATTGCCTAAGGAACATTATCAATTCTGAGAAGCCTTGTATTATTCTGTGCTAAGAGACACTTTGTATTAGGGAAAGGCCATTAATGCCTTTCTCAGCATTTTTAAAGGTTGGTAGGCTATAGCTGTTGATGCAATTGGGCATTCAGGTGGTTTGATCGCTCTTTGGAATCCTTATTGGGCGAATTTTAAGGCATATAGGTTCTTTGGAGGGATAATTTTGGTGGGTCACATTCGAGGTTTCGATGGCCTACTTAACATCATCAATCTCTACGCCCCATATCAAAATAGGTTGCCTTTCTGGAACAAGGTTAAAAATTCAGGGATTCTATCTTTAAGGAATTAATAATAATGGGCGACTTTAACTCTACCATGAAACCGGATGAAATCTGGGGTGACAGGGCTCAGATCGACTGCATGGTTGGTTATATGAATGAATTGATGACTGAAAACCAAATGGTGGACATCTGCCCTTATTCTATTATTTCGACATGGTCGAATAAAAGGGTTGGCACTTAATACATTGGAAAAAGATTGGATCATGCCTTGGTAAAATATAGTCTCATAAATTCTCTGGGTTTTCCCAGATCAGTGGTGTTGGTCTCTAATATTTCAGATCACATACCGATCCTCCTATCTTGGAGATTGGATGATAGACCATAGGGCCTACATTTCAAGTTCAATAGGGCATGGTTGGAGGACCAAGATTTTATTGAGCTTATTAAGAGGACGTGGTTGAATGGGGAGAGGTTGGATAATCTGTCCGGGTGGAATCAATTTCACCACAAGATGCAGGAGTTGAAGAAGGTGTCCGAAAATTGGGAGATCAAGAAGAAGAAGGAGCTCAAAGCTGAACTGACAGCGATGAAGGAAAAAATGAGTTGTATATATTTGGGCTTCAAGGATCAGGCTCCATATACACAGTCTTATGATCTTCTGAAATCCCTTGCTGATAGGGAAAAAGAGATTCTTAAAATTGAAGATATTTCTTGGAAATTGAAGAGTAGGAACAGATGGTTAACGGTCAGATATGCTGTCATTGTTAATGGTCTGCCAACAACTTTTTTTGAGGCAAGTAGGGGGCTAAGACAAGGATGCGCTTTGTCCCCTCTAATTTTCATTTTGATCATGAATGGTTTCAGTAAATTGATGCGCATGAAGAACCAAAAAAGTTTCATTGCTGGCTTTTCTTTCTCTGAATCTACTTCTGCCTCCCACTCTTTATTTGTGGATGACATGTTATTGTTTGGAAGTCTTATAAGGAATCATTGGTTTTATGTCCACATCCTTCTCATCAGATTTGCTGCAGCCACAGGTTTAAGTATTAATAAGGCTAAGTCCTTCATGTTATATGAGTATGGTGATGTGAATGAAATCAAATTCATTGCAAAATTCATTGGGATTGGTTATAAGGCAGCCATGGAGGGATTGCAGTATCTTGGATATAAAATCAAGCCCCGTGGATATAAGCGTATGGATTGGCTTTGGCTGGTAGAGAGATTCAGGGGGAAAATCAATAAGTGGACACACAGATGGCTTACCATGGGCGGAAAGCTCATTATGATTCAAGCGGTTTTATCTCAACTATTTGTATATTGGGGGCACTTGTTCTTTCTTCCAGAAAGTATTGTAGAGGATATCAACAGGATAATAGCACGATTCCTTTGGAATGGATCAAGAAATACACACAAATTCCATTTGTTCAAGCTTGAAACCTTATGTAGAGCCAAAACACATGATGGTTGGGGCATACTGAATACGAGGATCTTCAACATAGACCTTCTTATTAAATCATTCTGGCGTGCCATCAAAGGCTCCGATATTTGGTCTGATATTGTTGAAAGTAAATACCTTGAGGGTGACACACTCCATAAACTTCTTTGCCATGAATTCCAAATTCCAACGTCCTACTTGGCTATTTGGGGTAGCTTCAAGAAGGTCCTGGGACATGTCGCTGATAGATTAACATGGCTCTTTAGAGATGGGAGTCTCATTCCTATGGGGGATATTAACATGTAGGGTTTTAGCAGGTACTTCAAGCCATCTCACCGCCTTATACATAGATTGGCTCACAGGGGTATATGCTATCTATCTCAAACTATATTGTCATGGTCCTTTGGAGCCCCTGTATTTAAAAACACTGCGCATTTGGGTCTACAAGGCGAGGAGGTTTCTGAATGGGAACAAGTGTTAGACTCTTTGAAGGTGGTTGGAGTTTGTTATTCTGTTGGGGGTGATTGTGTCATATGGGACGACCCGATACAGGAGGACCATCCTATTGTGAAAGATATTTACTGTAGGATCAACATTCAGTTATACTCTACTCAACTCTCCCGGAATTTTTCCCTTTATTGGAAGTGGAGTCTGCGTACCAAAATCATACTCTTTAGGTGGCTCACCTGGAAGAACAAAATACTTACTTGGAGTAACCTTCACAAAATAGACATTATGGGGCCTAGTAGATGTTCAATATGCGGCCAATCAGAGGAGTCTACCGAACATCTATTCTTCCAATGCCCTGTGGTCATTCAACTATGGAAATTATTCGCTGTGCACATCATCGATCCAGCCTGGACTCCGATAGATTTCATCTTTGTCGTTGGTGAATGGGATACAATGAAAAGTAAATTTAGATCGCTGCCCTTCTTTTTCATTTGGGAATTTTGGTTGTCCAGGAACCGACTTATTTTCGATGGAACTCCTTTCAACCTTCCCAATATTTATAACGCTATTATGATATGGATCGATTATCGCCCCATCCCTATTATCAGAACATTTGATGGATCTCGCAAGATTCGGCCACACAAGATTTCCCTCCCTGCTGTATTTTTTGATGGTGCTAGCAAAGATGGTATTACGGGATGTGGAGCTAGGATAAAGCTATCGGGCCGAGAAAAGATCCATTTACATTGGAATGGTGGTCTGGGGACAAATAACAAGGCTAAAATCATGGCCCTATGGGGTGGGCTATTAGCTGCTTTCAACATGGAATTGACAGAGGTCCATATATATGGAGACTCTGAGCTGATAATTGGATGCATCACGGGTCGGCTCCAAATGCACATCTCGAACCTACAGGGCTAGCTCAGCAGAGCACAAAGGCTATGGCATAGATTGGGCTCTCCACCTATCTCCCACATATATAGAGATCAGAATATGAGAGCTGATGGGCTATCCAAAAAGGGTTTAAATTCAGATTTTGGAATTATGCAGGTGGTTCATTTTAAGGATGGGGCACAAATATGGGAATCTTCCATTCCAATGCCTTAATACTCTGACTACGCATATGGAGCTTTCCTCCGGTAATATTTATGATTTAACTATCCGGTAATTTTGTTTGCTAACTCTGTATGTTGTTTTTGGTTTTTTCTTTCCTCATTCAAATATACTCTATTCCACATACGAGTGAGCCTATTCATAATACTTTCCTCAAACGAGCCTGATCAACTAAATTGACATCTGCGGGAGCTTATTTTATTATCATCCCAAATGAATCGGCAATATATATTTCTATTCCTAAAGGAGCCGACTCTTCTGCTTCTTTTCTTCTTTTCTAAACAACGGTATCTGGTGATTTGGAAAATGAAGCTATCAAGCGAGCCTCTTTGATATACCTACTGCTAATCTGATACATCTTTCCTCCCATCAAGTGAGCCAGAATATGAAACATTCAAATCAAACGAGTCTGTTTTCATGAATTTCAAGCGAGACGAGTTACAAATATAATTCCTCAAGTGAGTCTACAATTATATGCCAATGCTCTTATTTTAATTGGAGCCTTAACATTATGATCACACTATCTGTTTCTATAATTCCAGATGCTTCGTAGCTGACACAACAAGCGAGCCTGTACATGCATTTATCAAGCAAGCCAACTTACACTTTTTCACACACTGCTGTCACCATTTTTCCTTCTTTTGCATAGTTGAGTCATGTATCTGAATTTGTTCAATCTTCTCATATATTGGGTTTGGTTTGGATGATTTTCATATATGGACTCAAAATATTGATTGGGAGGCTCATGGCAATTGGATTGAGATTTTCTTATCTTTGCAGATGAGAATGTAATGTTTTGACATATGTACTGTTAATGAATACAACTTTTTTTTCTTTCTGAAAAAAGAAGAAGAAAAGAAATGTTTAATCAAGATTTTTATGTTTCAAACTACAAAATTTTCTTCATTATTAAAATAAAACCTTTCAACTTTTATTTAAAATACATCACAGTCGAATTAATTTTTTCCTTCACGATTGGCATGCAGGGTTTATCTATATCCATCATGCAGTGATCTAGAAAGTGATGCAATTTTGAATGCACTAAATCTCTTATTTTAGTTTTTATCCCAAAATCTTAATGAATTGACTAAAATACTATAATGTCATATCGAAAAATAAGTAACAATATAGCAAATTATCAAAACAACATTTTGAAATTCCAATACATGAATATCCTACGTACCAAACATATCAATCATTTTGCTGGAAAGCACTGACTTTATTTATTACTTTAGATGTTTAAAAGTTGTTTACTTATCTGTATAAATTTGTACACACTTTTTTACTAATACTTATTTTTAAATGTTCTGTGATATACTAAGTATTTATGCTCAGCAATATTTGCACTTCTACACCGCCTTTAATGTTACTCAACTCTTTGGGTATTAATATTAAATACTGTATAACAAGGACGATATTGGCTACCCGTTTTTATGTTTATAACATCCTGGATCAATTTAGCTGTGATATGACGTGGTCTGAAAATTATATTATTACAAACTATAAAATAAAGTCAAACCCTAGCTGTTACACATTTTCGAATTTTTTTGACATAGTTAAATTTACCCAAAATCTGATAGAAATTCGTTAAAATAGTCGATTTCAGAACATAAAATTGTTAAAAAATACCCTAAATAGATGTATTTTTTCTATTAAATCATGGGAAAAGGTCCTTAGATAGATTGAACCCCTTTGTTATATATATTCAAATTATATTTAACAAGTAATATATATATATATATATATATATATATATATATAATAATTAAATTAGAGATTAAATTAATATATAGTTTGTATTATTAACTATTACACCCATTCAAAATAATATACCTTCCTTATATTTACTAACCAATAGTTCATATCATATCTTTTAGTTTCCTAGTAGGGCTGAAGAATATTTCTCGAAAGGACTTTAAAATGAATATTTTCTTTTATCAGCGTTCCAAAGAAGCCAAAAATTTTTAAATTTCTTGGTGGAGCTGAAGAATATTTGTTGCGAGAGTTTTAATGGATATTTCCTCATCTTCAGCTGTACACTTGGTCATGGCGACTCTGGTCGGGGCTTCCGTGCTTGCGACCTCGGCATATTATATTCACTGTTTGATGAACGATAATAAAAAAATTTAATGTAAGTTTAAAAAATTTGATAAATGATAACGTCATAAATATAAATAAAATTTGATTATTTAATGTATTTTATATTTAAAATGATTTACTAAATTTAAAAATAAAACAAATTTTTGTTGTACAAAAATTCAAAAGAAAATGCTTTTATTTTTTATTATTAATTTATTGCCAATCAAAATGATTTTGAATCACGATTTAACTATTTAAAAATTTAATTAAATTTATCGATGTACAGAGAACACAACAATCTAGAGAACACAATCTTGACGGTTAACCTATTTTCATTCATAACCGTTTTAAACCACATATAAAAAAATTTAATTAAATTCTTCACACTTCAAAATAAGTCAAAATGACATTGTTTGTGGTTTCGTATCCAAGTTCCAATCGAAACAGTGGTAGCTTCTAATTATTAAAAAAAAAAAACTCTTAATTATAAAAAAATAATTAAGTCTGACCGCACTTCAAAATAACTGAATGAGTTTTTTTTCAATATTGAGTTTAAATTGGGTTAAGTCTATATGAATTAAAATAATTTGGGATACTTCAGTGGGTCTTGGTTAAACGGTGATGAGGTGGGCTGTTATAGCACTCATCACAAGATACATGCTACTCTTACAACTTTCTTCTACATCAGCTATTGATACATGTCCAACACTTTGTTTAACTTTTCCACGGGAGGATATTGTGAGGGATTTGGAATTGATAAGTCACATGTTATGGTTCAATTGTTCTACATGTTAAATTTTGATTCAAGGGAGGTGAATAGTGTCTACCCACCCCAACTCCACAAAAAAATGTTTATCCATGTAATTTGATGAAAAGAAAAATGTTTACTATGTAATTTGATGAAAGAATAATTTGTTATGTTTTGCCATTGAAATTTTATATTTTCCTAGATATTTTTAAACTTGTTTAATTATGATATATTCTCATGATAATTATATAAGTATCTCTAAATCATTTTTAAAATAATTTTAATTTTTCATAGTTGATTCCATTAATCGCTCTTCTCATGCCTTCAAATTTAGAAATAAAATTACTATAATAAATTTCATACTTACAAATAAAATGATTATAAAAAAATGTCAAAAGATCAAATTTGTTACTTCAGTGTTTAGTGATAATGTTTTGGTGTTAGGGGCTTGGAATTGATCCCATGACTTCACATCAAAGAGCATTTGAACAAAGCACCCAATCATTGTCTATTCATTATCCCATGAAACATGTCATGAATTCATCATAGTTGTTATTATTATATGTTATCATTATATGTTATATAACTTATGAAACAACTAACACAACATTCTTTTTGAATCTCCAGTGCATCGAATAATATTTATAACAACTATGAACATCATTTAATATCTTTTTTTAATAATTTATTTAAATAAGTAATTAACAAAAACATTTGAAATTAAAAAAATATTATAATTTTTTATATCTCCTCTAAATAATAGAGATGAAAGGGATTTACAAAAAAACACTTGTAATTAAAAAAATATTATAATTGTTTATATCTCCTCTAAATAATACAGAGGAAAGGGATTTACGTCAACAATAATTTTGATTGTTTGCTGGAAAAAATTAGAATATATATATATATATATATATATATATTCATCTTACATACAGAATTAACATGAGTTGAGAGGGATCAAATTTTTTCACATCCAAACTTTTTCCAAGTGTAAAATATAATGTGTTATTTTTCATTATTTACATTGTATTTTTTAATGATAAATAGAATACATATAAGATCAAATAAAAATTTTAATCATAACAACTTTATATATATAACAAAAATTAGTTACCATAGATCTTCAAATATTTTATTTTTTTATTTTGTTAAAATATTTTTGAAAAGTATAAGATTTAAACATCTAAATTCACACATTTTTTTACTTCTAATTACTTTACTATATATATATATATATATATATATATATATATATTATAGCGGACATTATTTTTCTATATAAAATATAATTTTTATTTTACACATCCCTTTATACTTGGTTGTAGATTGAGTCTCTCTATTCAATAATAAAAGTGAAGAGAAGTGAGTATTAAAAAAAAGAGTGAAAACTAATTTATTTAACAATATCATATGAATTATATTTTGGCAAACTATGAAGCAAGGAGTAACCATTTATCAATATTTTTAAAAGCCAAAAGCGTGACACATCATTATTTTTTAAGATAAAAGCCATAAAAATGAAAAATAATTAACTTATTTAATTAATAAAACATTTTTCGAACCTTTAAACACCATGAGAGAAAAGACAACTCAATAAAACATGCCGTAAAATTAAGTAAATTAGTCATGCGAAAATTACAAAGAAAACAAAACAATCCAAAAGTTAACAATGATATCTATATAAATTCAAGAATTCAAGAAGTCGGACAAGGAAAACTAAGAGAATGTAACAACTATTGAAAAAGAAAATTGTGTCATAAAACCAGCACCATGAGAGAAGAGACAACTCAGTAAAACATGCGGTAAAATTAAGTAAATTGGCCATGCGAAAATTACAAGTAAAACAAAACAATTCAAAAGTTAACAATGATATCTGTATAAATTCAAGAGGTCGGACAAGGAAAACTAAGAGAATGTGACAACTATTGAAAAAGAAAATTGTGTCATAACCATCTAATCTCGTAAACGGTTTCATGAAACACATTTGCTTACATTATTTTAATTTCACTTTGTGTGTTTTAATATTATAATAATTATTGTTGACAAAAAAAATCAATAATTTAGATTCTCCAAGATAATATGAGCAATACAAACGTTTCTTGCTAGGCCATGTTATTATGTTTATTTCGTAGTATTTTCACCTCAAACATATGTTATCCAGGACAATATGCCGAGATATATGTATTATGAATCTTGATTGCAAAGGAATATACATATATAGTGGTTGTGATAGATGGGGATGCTCATCGAATTCCACCACATATCTCGAATCGCTCCATATTACGGAATGCATTTTTCACTGCAAGCTCGGATCTCGCCGGGTGAAAGTTCTTTTTCATCCACATGGTCGGTAGTTCGTATCCAAAAATCTCAAAGTTCACATTTCAGTTCTCCCACTGCGCACTGCACATATCATGTTCGACTTTCACTCACCCATAGCTCTCACATCAAATTTTAGTTTTCTTTTTCTGAAAATTGGAATAAGTCTAACGAATTCTGATTCTTTCAACACTTTGATCCTGAGCGTTATTGAATTCTGGACTATTTTATTGAGTTGAGAGGCTCATTATAAGGGGATGTGTAAGTATGTTTGTATATCCTTATGTTCTCTTTAAAAATAAAAATAAAAGTTAAAAATTATGTTCTAAATAGAATATTAATGTCAACTATAGTAAAAAAAATTTAAATGTGTGTAAATCAATTAGAAGTAAAAAAAAATATGTGACTAAGATGTTTAATACATATTGATATTGACATATACTTAATAATATTTTAAAATAATAAAAAACAATTTTAATTTGCTTCTGTTAAACTAGCCATAAAATATGCATGAATACACAACATAGGGAAAAATAAGCATGGATAGCTTTATTGTTTACAAATGATGCATATATAATTCATTGAAGACCCTTGGTTTCACATTCAAGGTGGTCTCTTGGACTCCTCCTGACTGTTCAACTCCCAAACTAACCCTAAGAGGATTAGATGTCCAACATTCTCTCCCTTAATCCGAAGGGGTATGTATGAGTCCAAGAAGAGAACTGTAAATCAAATGTGCAAAGTATGCATGGCAGCACTATGTTGAATGAGCTCTATAAAATATTTGCATAAGAAGGTGGTATAAGGATGACCACCAACAATGGAATGCTTAGTGCAGTTCCTGGGACTCTTCAAAATCTGGAAAGAAGCAGAGATCTTTTTTTTAGAGGAAGTGCTCCTCGTATTCTTTGAAGATGAAGAATATCAACCTTGCATAGATGGTTTAAGGTTGACCACCAACCAAAGGCAATGATGCAGGAGCATCAGAACTGGCCAGCAATGTGGAAAATTGTCCACATGTTGTGGCTTGACAGGGTGAATTTCATTACTGTTTGTTAAATTTCAGTTTTACTAAAGAGGTTGATTCCTCACATAGTTTGTTATTATTGTGATAAATGCAACTGTTTTATTTGAGATTTAGTGATAAGATTTATTAAATGAGTATAACCGTGAGTGAGAAGATAGGAGATTTCCTTTAAAAAATAGGAGATTATGTTAGCTGTTTGTTAGAGCAGTTAGTGGAGGAAATATAGAAGAAAATGTAATAAGCGAGGAGATCCTTCGATTAGTAAGCGGAGTGTGTTTTGTTTTAGAGGGGCGAAAAGCTCAGAATAAGGAGGAAGACTGTGTTTTGAAAAAAAAAAACCGAGATCGTTCTTTGTGAAAAGGGATCAAGGCAAATCTCTGTTCTGCTATTGTTTATGAATAAAATCCGTGTATTTCTTTGTGTAATACGCCTGTAGTCGAATTATGATTTATGTGTGAATTTATAAAAATTCTTGCAATTAAGCCGAATCGATGTGTCGAATTTAGTGAAGTGGAAAGGTTTTTTTTAATACAGTGAAATCGTTTAAAAAGACTTTACATACCTTTGTGATCGGAAATGGAATCACATTACATTTAAGTTTCAGAGGGAAGCAGATCCGAAACCTGTATCGGTGGGTATTAACTCTGGTGATAATCCGATTTCCAATTGGATCGGATCGGAACACTAAAAGTTAGAGATCACAAATCTCTAAAATTTCGCATTGGAGTTTGATAAGGAGTGGTAGTTGCGATAGTTAAGGATTCTGTTATTGAAAACCTCCGATAGTTAATGTATTGAAGCGTGTTAAACGGCAGATTTTCGTGGGCTACCCAATTTCAACGGACTGTGAGTGATTTGGGAACAGTTAAAAAACAGATTTAGATGACAATCAATAACTGCTGTGGTTATGAAAAGTAAAGATGGCAATCACCGAACAAAACACAAAAGGAAATCAGTACAGATAGAAGGGCGCATTTGAAATTGTGGGATATCACCTCAGATGATTAATCTGTCAATAGATAGTGATATTTTTGAATGGTAACATACTGAAACTTTTGTATGTCTGAAGCTGTTTTAAAACAGCGTTTTAAGCTGTTATTTTTATTCAGATAATTATATCTGTGGAAAAGGGCCTGCGCTTTTCAAATACAAAGTAGACAAAAATCTTTTATACTATTAGGAATTTCAATTCAGATTTCGATTGTTAAAGACTAGGATTGATATTACACTGCGCCAGATCTACTTCTACGTCATTTTTGGTATCAGAGCCAAGTGAGACAGGTGTTTGCAGCAAAGATGCCGCCAAGGAGAAGAGTTGGTCGAGGAATTGGTTGAGGGAGACCAGAACCAAATGCAGTCCTGATAGAAGAAGTGCGAAGACTGCCAGAACCAAATGCAACACTTCAAATCGAATATTTGTTGGGCGCCTTTATTCTGAAACAAGCCGCTTATCAATTTCAACTTGACATATCAATGCTTCAACACATAAAATTGAATGAATGGTATCAATACATGAATGGATTCCTTCTCTATTGTAGAGAATCATCCACAGGAATGCCTTTTATGTAGGTAGGATTCAGACCATACTTATTGCATGCCAATGAATGATATTAAATGCACGATATTTACCTCAACACTATGCATATATCTTAGTCAAAAATCCAACATTCATCATACATAGACCATTATTCCATGAAATGTACCATTCCCTTCAATGCAACAGGAAACATACCATTCATCTTAAAGAGAAGATTTTTTGACCAGTCTTTAAAAATATGGCATCTAAGTTCTCCACCCAACGCAGACCTCCACGAACAGTGCTTGCACTAGCACATGTCACCGCTACTGCATTACAAACACTCGTTTGTGGACTTCTCTGATTATGATGATGGAGGCAAGCTTCAATGGTTGCGTACTTGAATGGGTGATACAATGGCTTTGGTGGAGCGATGGTATGGTGTGATACCACACCAAGATGCCACAGACAAAGTTTTTGGAGTTGAAGTTCTGTTGCGTATATGGGAAGGTAAAGAGCCACGAGATATTCTCATCCTCTCATCACCGTGGAATTGATTTCATGGTAATAACACCTGTAGGCAATGTTGTGTATTCCTTGAAAGGAACATCTGCAGAAAATTTTCAATTTGTAGCATGACAAAGTGGCATGTAAAATTTTTTATTTCATAACAACTTTTTAGCTCCAACAACAATTTCCTTTTACGTACATGTTGGCCATATCCCTAATGAACATGATCTTGCTAAGTATAAACACCTCAGTCATGTCAATGTCAGAGTCATATAATTAAGGGAGATGTTGGAGGAGTGTGTCTATGAGAATGTCGAATACGAAGGAGATAACATCTCCAGAAATTTCGTCGTTATCGAGACTCGGCAGGTGTGGAATCTCTTTATATGTGCTGAGAAGGGGTAATGCAGGTGTGGAGTTGGATATGTCGGGAGGAGTGGTGTGTTACAGTGGGCGAGTGTGTTACAGGGAGGTGAGGCCCATATTATAGAGAAGGTGAGTTGAGGGGTATAGGAGGTTGCGTGACTGTGAGTAAGTGAGTGGGAGTCAGCTTATGGAGTCGAGAGGAGTTGGGTACCGGGGATGCGTACAGGAGGAACAATCCTTAACATTGTAGCCCTCAATGCTGTGCTCTCAACTCTTGGATTTTTTTTTACACACTCGACCCTGAAACAAACGGATATACAAAGCAAGCTAGCATAGAGTAAGTGTTTGCTCTCTCTCTCAACGGTTGTTGTTTTTTTGTAGGGAGATAGCTCAGTGGTCGAGTATGGGAAGAGCAGCATATGGGAAGAGAGTTACGAAGGAGAGTAGTGCAGTCTAGGCGTAGAGAAACGCTCAGGTGCGGTTCTGCCAGTTAGAGGATATTCCTCTTTGCAAACGCTGGTCTTCTCATGAGAGAGGAATGTCAATACTGTAACAACCTCTATTCTAATAAATGCTTGGAAGGCCACACATCATGAATTTGATACCATGTTAAACTCAGTCGTAGAATAGGCAGGAATAAACAACATAAGGAAAGATAAGCAGGGATACCCTTATTATTCACAAATGATGTATATATATTACATTGGAGTGACCCTTGGTTTCACATTTCAAGTGGTTTCTTGGACTCCTCTTAACTGTTCAACTCCCAGAGTACCCTAGAAGTATTAGGTGTTCAAAATCATCATAAAATCTGTTGATGTACATGTTATGTAAAATATTTTAATGTCAGTTGAATATATATTATACATTATTTAAAAAAAAATATGTATATATTATGAAAAAATTAAGTTTTTATGGTCAAAAAGTTTATTTGGTCCTATATATATTCTATTCAGCATTCAAAAATACAATTTAAACAATGAAAAATAACACATTGTATTTTACACTCTAAAGAAGCTTGCACGTGAAGAAATTTGATCCCCTTCAACTCATGTTAGATTCGTACTTAAGATGGATCTATGTTGGTTAGTATTTCAAAATTCGAGCACATTCCAAATACTTGCAAAGTGGATGATGTATAGATTTTGTTGTCTATTAGACCACTTGGAAAAACGATTTCTTACATTGAACTCTTTTGGGCGAATTATTGAGGTAGGTGATACAACTCTAAGACATAGCCCTTGCATCGGTAAATGAGAAGATATTGCATTGGAATTTGCCATCTAGTTTCCAGCCTTGTGAAGCGAAGGAACATTGAATGACAGCTCGCTGAACATAGTTATTACAATATGAATGTAATTCTCCAGGATTTCATCGCTAGAATAATGGCTCGTGGGTAATTACTCATTTAGTATTTGATTAACCGAATGATCCAATTGCTAAAATTGAAATTGATTGACAGTTACCACTCATTTAGTTTCTCATCCATTTATTTCTCTACCGCGTAAAAATGTGGAAAACTTCCATTGCAATTGAATTTAGTTGTGTCAATAGCCCAACTCCAAGTCAACCCTTTGTTTCACAGATCTACGACACTGCTCCAAATCCACCCATCACTGCACAAATATGCGATTCTACACCTAGCATACCCATTGCTTCGTTTTCTTCTACATTTTCATCACCATAATTAGCAATTAGTCTTCCACTTAAAAGGAAGCCATGAATTCCGAAGCCATGTTGAATCCCTCTTTCCATTTACCTTCTTCTAGTGCTACCCTTAGTTAACAATTCTCCAATTTCTCTTTATGTCACACTGGTTGAAATTAATGTCAGAGGATCAACGATGGAATAATCTGGACGAAATCCCTCTAATTTCATCCGTCCTCTAACCTTCGTAAAAAAATGGGCATTGCTTATAACAAGTGCAACGCTGCAAAATGGCTCCCTATTCACCATACTTGACATATTTGATAAAACTGAGTCAAATGTCTCGGAGAGCGGACATATGGAGGGAAATTCATGATGTGAACAACTGGGAAGGACTGCTTAATCCCATGGATAACATATTGTGAAATGAGTTCGTTAGGGATGGTGAAATTCACGGAAGCCTGTTACGACGATTTTGACATTTCTAAGTACCGTGGTGGCTACAAATACAATCACGAGTAGCTCGTCCAAGGCGTCAGGATGTCGGACTACATCTACGATGTGACTAAATATCTCCACATGAGTTTGAACAACAATCTTCCATGTTTCAATTTTTAATTAGATAAAGGAGGATGAAAATGAATGCTTGTGATTGGTCGGGGTGAACAGAGTTTTCTCATCCCAACTTCAGAGAAAAAAATGCCTTTCGGCATAATTACTACAAATAAACAAATAATATATCATATTAAAAGAAGTTAGCTTAACTATGCCACAATTTAGCCTTGGAAAATAATGGAAATATTGGCAAGATTTTGATAAAATTTGGCTAAATTTTTTGGAAATCCAAATTAATGTCATCAAGCTTCAGAATTTTAGGTGGTCCAAGGACTTTTGATAATGGTGAATCCATCTCCACCATCACAAAAGCAATTAAAATACTCCCATAGTCAAACTTTTATAGAAATTTTATTTAAAACTCCCAAAAAATCATCTGTACACAACACCTTTTCCATTATTAAAATGGAGGAATATAAAACTGCATCCACCAAGTTGGATTCCATTAAACGAATGGGGGAAATTTTGTGTTACACGTCATCATGATGACAAAGATTTATCCTGTTTTTTTGTATGTTGAGTAGGTCCTTCTTCATTCATTCATTATAAAAGCAAGTTAAATCCATAGAAGGACGTTCGGTGGCCTCAACCTGCGCAAAGGGAAACCAGGTCTCTTGGCCACTGAAACATATTGTATGCCATCCAAAATCTGAAAGTTTTAAGTATGTCCAGCAAGGGCTTATAGGCTTGAATGTCTAGCCACCATTATCTATTTAGATATCTACATAAATTTGTATTAATTGGCATATAAAATTGTAAAAACTAACAAAAAAACCAACATAACTAAACATTAAAACATCTACTAATCAGAGAACTCAACAGGAGCTGGGTCAGGATTTGCACTTGAACTCGGAAGTTCTAACTAGGGGAGATATGAAACATGTTCGTCAATGCGACAAAGCCGCATGTTCTGTTGTTGAATCTCGACTTGGATCAATTGGAATTCCTTTTGAATTTCCTAAAACTCTGGATCAGGTTTCCTTGCATTCTTCTGAGGGTTCATAATGGATTTTCCCACCAAAATTCTCATAATCCAATATAAGTGAAAACTTTGTTTATATAGGGTGGTACGCCAATGAGGGTTTCCTGAATCCGGAATGAAATCCCACCAATATTCCACCTTTACTTCTGCAGTGGCCCGTTGGTTGATTTTTGCCTACCATGATGAAATTAGTTGCTTGACATCTACTAGAGTTCCAACATTATAGGCTTGCACCACTTCCTTGATTATATCAGCATCTATACGTCGACTTCTCCTCTTCGGGGGTCGGGCAGATGACGACGTTCTGCCATTATTTTTCCTTTCACGATGATCTTTACCACAGCCTCCAAAACGACGAACTTTCACCCAGAGCCATCAAAAAAAGATCACTATCAAACTGAACACGACAAGACTATTGAAGGTAAACTGACATCATCCATAACCGAGAATTGCTGATCCAGGTGGATATTGGTGGCCACCCGCCTATTCCACTTGGGTCCCCACCATTGTCTCTTTCAGTTTTTTTTCACAACTTACTATTTTTAGCAATTTTTCGAGTCCTGAACTTCTGGAGCCATTTTGAAGCCCCAAACAGAGATAGCATGCCGAAGTTACATCCTAGGGAAGTTGAAACACCAATCTACCTAAACTGGGCCCATAGTTTTGGCGCTTCATCTCCTAGGTTTAGGTTTTTGGATGTTTAGAGTTCTCCATTGTTTCTCCATAGTAAATAGGCCCTCTAGCCTCATTGTAACACAGTTCATAGGTCTATATCCGCCAAATCTCTTCTCAGAGATTCGCTACCAGCACCCTAGCTATTTTATTTCCATCATGTTTGTAAGCATATTTCTATGATTTGATATTAATGAAATGAAGCCTTATTTCCATTATATTTCTATGTTTATGATTATTTATGTATTTTGTTGCGTTCCTGCATAAATCTGGATCAGTGGTATCAGAGCGGTCTCCTTTTTCTGATCCTTCTTTGCATGTCCCCCACGAGGTTGGGGTATAAGGAGTTAGGGCTCGATCTAGTGGAACCTTTGCAAGATCAGCTTCACAAACCCCAACAGATGCCCATGGGGGATGAAAACGAAGATGAGGGAGCAGGATATTCTATCAAAATATTGCTTGAGGAGGTCCTCGAGAAAAAAAGGAACGCGATGATGGATAAATTTGACCAGATCCTTCAACGACTGCCCACCGACAGTGCATCTACATCCAGGAGCCACTCTGAAGGTGCGACTCCCTTTAAGGTACAAGTAAACTTTGAAATTCACATATTTGAGGATAAAATAGATGCAGATACTGTAGCTAGATGGTTGAATCTCTTAGAAGGATATTTCTCGATTCATGACATTTCTGACCAGGAGAAGATTATTTTTGCACTCCTCAAAGCTACCCCCCATGTCAAGGACTGGTGGGAAACCTACTGTGAGAAAAAGGACGAGACAGAACCCTCTATGTTCTCCACCGTACCTACTTGGAACTCTTACCTAGATGTCGTCAAGGAACAATACTATCCCGTGGGGAGCTATGAGGACAAGTACATACAATGGACCAAGTTGTGGCGACAAAGGGATCAAGATGTGCATGAGCTAATGAATTTGTTCCATACCCTATGCACAAAGTTGGGTATCAAAGATTCAGAGAAACATTTGGTGCTAAAGTATCGCGGTTGTCTGCACAGATACATTCAGGACGAAATGGAGTTCCTTGACATCTCCTCGCTCGGTACGGCATACCGGTATGCTACCAAGATTGATCAGAAATTCAAACAGAAGAAGTGAGAATTTGGATTTGTGAATCAAAATCAAGGGAAAGGTGCCCCCAAACCACAGAACAAAGGAAAAAGCCAAGGCATAGCGGCCCAAGACAACCTACCAAAGACACAAGAAAAGAACAACACCGCGCAGCCAAAGAAGGACAAGGGAAAGTGGTGTGAGTTCCATAAGAACTCCACGTACAACACAAGTGAGTGTTGAGCCAAGAAATCGTTGGTGGCCAAGATGAGGGCTTCTGAATCAGATGCATGCTCCGACTCTGAATCAGAACCTAACAAGGTGAATGATAAACGGGAGCAGATTATTGATGTGGAGCCCAACTCAACTATTGCCACTACGAAGATCCAGAAAGAGGAACGAGAATATCCAGAGGAGGCAGAGCATCTCTTCCACTCCCAGATTTTGGTAAAGGGTTCCCTGCTATGGTACATTGTCAACAATGGGAGCCAAAAGAACCTAATTTCAGCAGATGTCGTGAAGTGTTTGGGCTTGCCGACCAAAGCGCACCCACAACCATACACCATCAGGTGGCTTCACCAAGGACGGGATCTCCGTGTCAGCCAGT
The DNA here is from genome assembly GCA_034641835.2 of Pinus albicaulis. NCBI lineage: Eukaryota > Viridiplantae > Streptophyta > Pinopsida > Pinales > Pinaceae > Pinus > Pinus albicaulis. The sequence continues at coordinate 972,844,180 of CM076584.1, read as the reverse complement.
AGTGCCACCTTCCCTATAGCATCAAGCACTTCACGGATGAGTTGTTGTGTGACATTGCTCCTATTGATGTTTTTGATGTATTATTAGGACAACCATACTTGTGGAAGCGACATGATGTGTATGAGTCTCAGCCTCGCGCTATTATTGTTACTTTGGGAAACAAATTGTACAGGATACCAGAGGTACCACCACCTCCCACTATCTCTTTGGTTACTGCAAAATAATGCAGTAAGCTCATTTCCCAAACCAGGAAATTTATTTTCCTAATAATCCACACGCAGGAAAAGAAGAAGACTATGGCCACGACCTCCAAACATGGCTCCTTTGCACGACAACAACAAATGGACAAGGTTGAGATGGTATCAGAGCTTAGGATTTGAGTATTTAGAGCTAGAGTTTTACTCAGCATTTTTTTGTGCAAAGATATAGTTGATTGTTTGCAAGTTTTGATGCTTACTAGGCTTAAACTCAAGAGAGGTGAAGGAAACTTGGTTAGTGCAAAAACTAATCCACAACCAAGAAGGGTCAGAGAGCCACCTCCAAGATCCATAGAAGCAGTTTCAAGAATGTCTTCAAGAGATGGAGAAACTCCTGAAGATATGGATCCCAAAGAAGAAGAATGGGTATTCGGAAAAGCTTTCCTAGACATGATAGAGATGGTAAGGATACTCTACCAAGAAAGGAATGATAGGCTTGTTGGAGAAGGGTCTAAAAACCAGAAAGAAGGAGAGGGTTCTTCAGGAGGAAACAAAAGTGATGACAAGTCAAAGAAGGGACACAGAGGAAATGGTGATCCACCATGCCCAGCTTCATCCTCTTCCTCTACATTGTCATCCTCAAATTTGGTGAATCAATATCATAAGTATAAAACCATTGGTAAAAGTCCATTTTTAAAGCTTGATGTTAAATTTGAGTTGCCTATGTTTAACGGTGAAGTCAATGCAGAGAAAATTGAAAATTGGATAAGATAGTTGGAAGTTTACTTGAGGATACAAAACCTTCATGAAGACGACACCAAGATTTAGTTAGCCTCTTTAAGAATGGAAGGAGAAACATTGGTATGGTGGGAAGCCAAGACAAAGGATGAAATTAAAAAACATGGTAAGATCACTTTATCATGGGATGAATTTATTTCTGCAATTAAACAACAATTTTATCCATTACCTCATTTACAAAATGTTATCATGAATTGGAAAAGTTTTAGACAAATTAAAGGAAAAAGTGTCCAAGAATACACTCAAGAATTTAGAAGAATGGCTTTACTACTTGGAATTAATTTTCATAGTCAAGATACCTTGCTGAAATATATAAGTGGTTTACAAAATTACTATAATGTTCCTTTTTGGGGATTCTCAAGATTCTATTTCAGAGATGGAATACAAATGAATTTACTGGTTATGTATCCTTCTAAATAAGGGAGAGAACCAGAGGCTACCTGGCCAACTGTAGACTCTGCCTATAGAACTTGGAATAATCCCTTTGAGGAATCTCAACAAGGTCTTCAATGAAAACGTTGTATAAGAAAATCTGAGAAAGAATAACGCAGATCAGGGATGGGATCCCCTCACTCAAGTTGTATGTGACATATATATGCAATTGTAGCAGAAAAAAATAAGTTTAATTACATTAAACAAATCTCTCGAAATCAAGACTAGTTTGAAATCAGCCAAAGAGAGAGACTGTTGCAACATGAAAACCCCAGCTACTAGAATTGCGCAGATTTGACTGAAACTCAGAGGAGGTCAGACATAGATCTGATAATTTAGTAATATGACAGTAAATCAGATTTACATATGAGCTTATTTCCTTTACAACTGATTAAAAAAATAACTAGGGCAAGATCCCTTCAGAAAATAGAGCTACAACTAGAAATAAACTGCATAATTACATAGACAATGTTATTTTTTAGATGGTTCAGATTTTGTACATTAAATTTCAGATCTCTGAAATATGTATGGATGAAACATTAGATCTAATATAGATCTAGAAACTACAAGACTTTAGGAACAAGATCCAATTGGAATTACATCAAAATATTGCACATTAAGTTGTAGATCTGAATTACAATATATAGTGCTACAGAAAACCCAAAATTTTCGAAGATAAATTTTATTGCTGAAATAGATCAATTATAAAGAGAATGGATCAGCAACCCAATCCATGGATCACCAAGGAAAGGCAAGCCTACCACCAAGAGGTCTTCCTCCAAACTGATAGCAAACTGAAACAAAGAATCCCTCTCACAAAATAACACAGTATAGAGCAAAAACTGCGTAGAGGGTGAAGGAGACTGAATACATGGAATGAAATTAAAGATCTGATAAAAAATATGGATCAGCTAGCTCTTTGGAGGCTTAAGAACACTCTCCAATAAAGAAAGCCTCTCAGAAACAACTAAATCTAAGCAGATCAAAAATGCCACTTACTACAAAAGATAGCAGCTGCAAAACCCTCAATGGGCTAGCACTGCTCATGAAAGATAGAGCTTGGTATCAAACCAAATAGTGGCCAACTTTAGCAAATAACTCCTCCAATGATCCTCAAGGGAAGAGATGAAACCCCTAAATAGGAATTCCAATCACAATCCTCCACTAAACAGCAGAGAATGGTATTTGTCTAAGCAGACAAATACCTCAGAAATATAATTCATCAACAACCTCTTCATGTGTCTTATCCTCCTTTTTATAACATGAGATAGCCTTTGCAAACCCTAAACCACTTGGATGAGTTGGTCCTTTTCACATTAGAGGCTCCCTTCTAGAACTGCGTAGTCCCTTTTGGAGATGCATTGAACCTAGACAGCGCAGGTGACTTGGTCAAGGTGGACTCAATCTTGGCTCAAAACTTCTTTCACACCTGCACGTGATTATTTACATAGCCCTTATTTGCCTTTGTTCACATGGGCATTGATTTATTTAGACTTCTTAGGAGTTTTACATGTCCTCCTTTATTCATTTATTCATAAAACATAAATTAAATCAAAATTGAATGTCTCCTCTTAGCTAAGGCTAAGTAGGAACATTACAGTCCTCCCCCTCAAAATGTTGCTTGTCCTCAAGAAACTGGTAGGGTAAGAGCTGTATTTCTTCCCCTTCTTCATTGATGACACCATCAAGAATCAAGCTTTCATCATGGAGTAGGTGCTTACCAAGACAATACATCAAAAACTGCTCCTCCAATGCTAACATGATAGGTGCATAGTCTACCCCTTCAGGAGTGCAAAACTCAACAGAAATAAACATGGGTGAGCCAATGTCACATCTGAAACATGTATCATGTAGTACAGGATAAAGCTCCATTCCATGTGGTACATGTACACTACTTAATTTTTGCCCATACATACCCATAAACAATATCAATATGTCATCTATGTATGGAAGCAAAATCACATAAAGGCAAACTAAAATTGCACTTGAGGAGGTGGGTCACAATCCCACATGAGGTACCAGCGTAGTGCACTCCTTGTTTTGAGTAGATCTGAATGTGATAGGTGGTACTCCCACCACATCTTTGCTGCATAGGCCACTTTGACATGGCTGAAAGTGAAACTCTCATTAGGTGCTTTTGGGAAGCACCCATCATGATAAGTGATCTCCCTTTGCACCCCAAGGGAGTGGCTAGCTTTGGAACCTTCCTTGGCCCCATCATTGCCATGCGATTTGTATGAAAAATCACTCCTTGTAGGAGCCATGGCCTGCATACATATGGTAAGAGAATGTGCCAAATCAGAAAAATAACCTTGCTCTATAAGATCAGATTTCATACCATGCAAACCTCCCATACACATAGAGTTAGGCATGGGCTTTTCCCCTCTTTTGAGAGAAGAAAGAGATGGCTGAAATATATCCTACATAGGATCCCTTGGCTGCCCCATCTCCACATAAATATTGCACTCTTGTAAGTGCTGATTTAGTTTCCACTGTTAGTGTGAATCTTTTGTCGTAAAAGATCACTTTAGCTATGCATAACAAATAGCCCTAACATCGATTATGGCTGCAAAATATCTTTAAGATTGCTGAACAAATTCAGATCTAAGCACAAAAGATATTAAGTAGATAAAATATAACATAGCTCCATAGATCCAATGAACAAGACAAGAAGAATGTATTTGAAAGAATTTTGTATTATATTAAAGAATGGGGCACCTAAGAGGAAAACAAGAAAGGTGTCTTCCGGTTCTCCTCAGTGGGATGGGTTCTTGGAAGTCCTCAGTGTTTCAGATCTAACATTTCTCTCTATTAGTGGTGTAGAAAAATAAACATAGAACTCAATGGGAATTCACAAAGCAAAAATGGAAAATGGTGACCAAGAGTAGATCCAGAGTGATCTAATGCAATGGAGGTGACTAATGAATGGGGAAAACCCCCCTATTTATAACAAAATATTGGGGCGGTCTAGAACTTAGTGCATGAATAAAATATTATTAATTGAATTCTAGAAGCACCTCTTAGGAATATTTTATTATATTTGTTGGAGGGAAAAGGATTCTTGACTTGGGTCAATTCCTTTATTTATAAATAATAAATAAATAAATGATTTATTTATCATTTTAGGGGAATGATGGGAATATAATTAAATAAATAATGGTTTATTTAATTATTTATGTATGATTTAGTCAAATTTAACTAAGAACATTATTTAAATAATGATTTAAATAACTTGTTCTTAGGAAATAATTAAATAAATAAGGATTTTTTTAATTAATTTCCTTGTTTTGGGTTAAATATGACCAAATAAGTTATTTTATATGGTGAAAACAATTTTACTTAGGGTAAAATTTGTCTTACATGGTGTACTTGGGTTCATCTAATAATAATAGGTTAGATGACCAAAAAAATGGTGTAATAGATTGCCCCCCAACGTACGAGTGTTAGGAGCAAATCATATGACCGAAGTATGTTGTAAGAATTCAATCACTAGATATCAAAAGGGAAGTGAGAGAGAGAAGTGTAATGTTTTCTGATGTGTTAAAGGACTAGACCTTGAGGAGATGAGACTTACAGGTGCAACAAGTCTCTATGAAGTGGTACCTGTGCTAAAGGCGGTGGGGGAGGCATACCTATGCCCGCCGAGACAAAGTACAAAGAATAAGGTGCCCGAAAAACCACGGAACGCAATAAGTACAAAGAATAAGGTGCCCAGAAAACCACGGAACACAATAATGAAGCATGTGATGGCCTAAACATGAGCCACATAAATAACATGATGAATCCCACATACATGTGCTACCTGGAATAATCGTCAGGACTTATAAAATAATATGGTAGTACATGAGAACACCCAAATGCCCCCTACACACGGGGAAGGGCTCCCAATATCTGACTGATACGTGCAAATCGAAGAGGCATTGCAAGCGGTGGAGGCTGATATCATCAAATGGGAGGAGATGCATTAGGGGCGGAAATGAAGTCATCCGAGCATGTGGGGGGCTACCTGCAGGGCCACCCCCTCATGAGGGTTGAGACATCTCACACATGCCCGGGAATCACGAATAGCTACTGCTGCATCACTAGACCATCCAGTGTATAGATCACGATCATGCTTGGAAGAGTTCAAACGAATGGTACACTGCCCCCTAGACTGGGCTTCTGGAATAAATGAGCTGATGTCGACAGAAGTAGGTCTGCCATAGGTGAGGCAATAAGGGATCCCCAGCTAAGGCACGAGGGAAAATAGTAGATCAACGTACAAGTAGACACTGATGATGATGATGGAATGATGAAAGGTCCAAAAGGGACCTGAAAAACATGAGTACAAAATGCTATCTCATGACGGAAATCGACATGAACAAGAACAAATATGGGGGCCAAGCGGTGACCCAAGGAAAAGTGTTGTAAGTGAGGAAATCCGATTTGGAGAAGAGGGAAAGAAAGACTTCGAGGACAACATGTGTCCTGGTGAAGTAGTGAGTGATAAAAACAAACATACGCTGGCTATCTACAAGGAGATAAAACATGCATTTCGAGTGGGAAATGCTAAGGGTAATATCTCTTAAGATAGAGTTCATTGCGAGGATTAGGAAGGGGGTGGCCTTCAAAGTCCTCTAAAAGATGTGCTCCCTTCCCAAGATCTTTACTAATGATGTAAGGACCTAGCTATAATGAGTCGAACTTCCCATGACCAAGGGTATCGTGGGCCTGGTCATATACTAGAACAAGGTCACCTTCATGAAAGGTGTGAGGGTGTACTTTTCGGTCATACTGAGCTTTGGTGCTTTTTTTGGCTGCTTCGAGAGTTTTCGATGTAACACGACGGTCTTCAGAGGCATGCTCAAGCATGATAAGTCGTTGTTCGAGAGGTTGGGTATCAGGGAGAAGTTCGACGGCCAAGTGAAGGGAAGGGATTTCACATTTGATTGGTAAGACGACCTCCTCGACAAAGATAAGGTGGAAAGGAGTGAAACTGATGGCGGTTTTAACAAAAGTATGATAGGTCCATAAAGCTGGGAAGAGCATGAGATGTCAATTGCTTTTGTGCTAATTCACCGTTCGTTGAAGCATGGTCTTAATAATTTTGTTGACCGCTTCAACTTGACCATTACCTTGGGGATAATAGGAAGATGAATATTGGTGTTCAAAACCTAATAGGGAGGAGAGCTCATGCCAAATATGATCTTCAAAATGCCGGCCATGGTCAGAGACTAATTGTTTGGGAACGCCGAATCGGGCAATGACATGGTTGAAGACAAAGAGGGCTGCAGTAGCAGCCGTACTGTTGAATGTGGGCATAGCTTCGGCCCATTTAGTAAAATAATCAACTGCCACGATGCTATATTTGTGGTTACCAGTAGATGGAGGTCGACATTCCATGAAGTCAATGGCCCATTTACAAAAAGGACCGGCTGTGATGACAGGATGGAGAGGAGCGGGAGGAGCTCGCGCCTTGGGAGTGAAATGTTGGAAATTGGAATAGTGTTTGACTGCTTCAATGCAATCAATGAAGAGAGAAGGCCAAAAATACCCAGCCCGCATGATTTTTTGGGTGGTGGCGAGGCTAGAGAGGGGGCCACCACAAGCGCCCCTATGACAAGCATTTAGGACTTGCTCGGCTTCAGCATGGGTGAGGCAACGATGAAGGATAGTGTCTACGCCGTGACGATAAAGGTCATCACCAATTAGAAGGTAGCGAGAGGCTCGGTGTCGAATACGTCGTCGAGCATCACGATCAAGGTGAAGGGAAAATTTTTGGGTTTGAAAGTAAGTAAGAATGTCATCGTACCAAGGATCATTGGTGGTGATGGCAAACAAATGTTCATCGGGAAGAGCGTCATTAATTGGAGTATCTTGCGTCTGGGTAGGCAAATCAAAAATGAGTTCAGCTAGGACTAAACCTTTCTTAATTTTTGGGGTGACAAATTCAAGGTCGAATTCTTGGAGAATAATGACCCAATGGGCATACTTCCCATTGAGGATGCGGAGACTCAATAGGAAAGCCATGGGGTTGGAATTAGTCACAACCTTGGTGGAACGCATGAGGATATAATGACACAATTTTTGGACCGAGAACACGACAGCTAGTGTTAATTTTTCTTCATGTGATTAGGACACAGGTGGATCGGCAAGGTTCTTACTGACATAATAGATCACATGTTCAGCACCGTTATCATCCTCCTGGATAAAGACACCAGCAACCGAATAGGTGGAAGCGGAGATGTATAGAATGAAATCCCAGTCAAAGTCAGGGGGACGGATCAAGGGAGCAGATGTGAGAGCATGCTTGAGGGCATCAAAAGACTCTTGAGCATATGTATCCCAGAAAAAAGGGGTGTGAGATCGAAGAAGTCTAAGGAAGCCGTGTGTGGTAGTGGCGTAGTTAGGAACGAATCGGCGAAGAAAATTAGCTTTGCCTTGGAGAATTTGTAGCTGGCATAAGGTACGAGGTAGAGAAATTTCAAGAATGGCTTGAACCTTCAAAGGGTCGAGAGTTATCCCGTCTTTAGACACGAGGAAGCCAAGGAGACAACCGGCGGGAACATAGAAGACACATTTCAAAGGGTTAAGGCGAATGTTATACTTGCGGCATCGAAGGAAAATGGTACGCTGGTCATGAAGGTGTTGCGCCTGGATTTTAGAACATGAAGTAAGGTCATCTAAATAGGCAAGGATAATATGGGTTAAGTCATGGAAGCAATAAAACATGGCTCGTTTAAAGGTGGCGCCGGCATTTTTAAGGCCAAATGGCATGACTCAGTATGCGAAAGTGCCCCACGGACTAATGAACACGGTTTTAAATTGATCAACATGATGGATAACAATTTGGTTGTATCCGGAGAAGCCATCCATAAAGGAGAGAATATCATGCCCCGCACACTCATCGATGATTTGGTCAATAAATGGTGTGGGGAAGCTATCTTTGGCACAAGATTTGTTCAGATCATGAAATTCAGTGCAAACACAAATGGTGCCTTGTTTTTGGAGGACGGGAACTGGGTTAGACACCCAAGTGGTATATTCAATGGGGTAAATAAAACCAGCCTGCCGGAGCTTGTCGATTTCAGCTTTGATGGCTTCACGTCTGGAAGGATGGATGGGTCTCAACTTTTGACGAATTGGAATGGCATCAGGCCATGTTTCGATGTGATGTTCGACAATGGAAGGATCGAGTCCAGGCATTTCTGAATATGACCAGGAAAAAACATCACAGAATTCTTTGAAGAGTTTCGTGTAGGCTTCAATTTCTTCCGGAGTGCACTGGGTGCCCATGGTGATATGTTCTTCAATACCTGGCTTGACAGAAATGTTGATTTTGATGGTGGGAGAGATGTTAGCCATATTGCCTTCTTCGAAAGCGTCAGGTGCAGGGATGGGGTTTCTGAACCAATCGAATTTATCAAGAATGAAGTCTTTGGATTCGAGGGCATATTGGTCATGGGATGGATGGGGGACGAAATATGCGCGATGGTGCATATCATCCTATGGAAAATCAGGGTGGGTCATGGCTTCCATGATGTCTTCATCGGACTGGAAGATGGGAAGAGAGGATGGAAGAGGTTGACCTGAAGAGGTAGAGGGATGAAACTCTTGATTGTGAGGGGAAGGGCTCAGAGGTATGGTTTCATGTGAGGTGACAGAGTGAGTAGTTGAATGATTAGGCGAAGCATCAGGTGAAGGTACGACGGGGTTGGTATCCAAGAATCGCAGGGATGAGAAAAGGTAGGAAATGGTAGCTGAAGTTTCAGTCATGTCAATATCAAGAGGAGAAATGGTAATCGTGATGGACAGATGGTCCGGTGTGAGGGAAGAAGGATTATGGGCGAGGGCGGCTTCGAATTGGTGGTATGTGGCTAAAGAGGCACGATACCCGTCAAGGCGGGGGCAAAGGTGGGTATAGTGGCCATGGAAATTGCACAAATAACAAGGGTGATTAGTGCGCAAGTTCTTAAGTTTAGGGGTAGGAGCTGGTATGGTGAGATGGACTTCTGGGATGTCTAATTCTGGAAACGTTTCATTAACCATGGTCTTGAGGAGTGGTAATTGAGGACAGGTATGAGTGGCATGACCAACAACATCACATAGAGCACACTGGATGGGATGCTTGGGAGGCCATGGAGGGGTAGAGTTGGGTGGGGTAGGTTTTTCTTTTGATGCCCCCCTGCGAGCTTTGCTATTTTTACTCGAAGCGGTTGCAACAAGAGGCGGTGCTTGTTGAGGTGACTGAGGTACCAATGTAGCAAGAGAAGTGGTGGGGATTGGTTGAACCGGGGTCAAAGTAATATATGGTTTTGGTTGACCTGGCAGAGTGGTGGCGGGAGGGTCAAGATACCAGACGGGTATACCCAAGGTCAAGTTGGGGAGGGATAGGGTGGCCAAGGTAGGGACCGAATAAGCACCGAGAGGGGGACCGAGGAAAGGGATCTATCCAGCATGGAAATGGCCAGGAGGAATGGTGCCAAGGGGGTTGATTTTAGGTGAAGTCAACCCATGAGGATTGGTGGTAGAAAAATATTCAGAAGGAAGGAGGGTGGCTAATGGGGGTGAAGGGCTAGGGGCTGGTTGAGGTTGAGGTTGCAGATTAGCCAAAGTGGGCTCTGTAAGGTTAGCCCATGATGATTGCATCATGTAAACGTTCACCAAGTTAGGATCAGAGACAGGAGGGGAGTCGAAAAAGGTGCTAAGCAAGGAGGAGTCTTTCTAGATGCCAGGGGAGACACTGGTCAAAGAATCCACAAATTGCTTGTTGGTGACAGTAGAGGTGGTGGACTCAGGGGGGGTCTGAGATTTTGGTTCATGGTAAGTCAACTAGTCAATGGTGACGATCTTGCCATTATGAGGGAAGAACATCTTGCAGTGGACTGCGGATGGGACGACAGACATCGCATAGGTGTAACTACGCCCCAAAAGGATGTTGTAGTCAAAAGGGGCGTCGATAGGGCAGTTACAGAATAGGCCAACGGGCTGGGAGGCATGGTCGTCCCATGCACGAAGGGTGATGGTGGAAAGGGCCAGTTTAGGGGATCCGAGTCCTTTCCAAACCAAAGCGGACATTACGCAGGTAGATGCCCGCTCATCAATAATACACCGAGCAACATGGGCGTTTCGGATTTTGACTGGGATTTGGAAAGAAATCGAAGGAGGGAGAGGGGGATGGGCTGATTGATGGGCATTGAAAACAATTAATTGGTCATTAGAAGGATCTACAACACCCACGACAGATAGTAGAGCCCTCTTTTGAGAAGGACACGACTGGAGGAGTTCCAACGTTGAAATGGCAGCAGTAGATTGGGCCAGATCATCTACTATGTTGTATGAATGAGCAGCTTGACCAGAGGCAGCATTTCGGCATAATGGTCCCTTAGGAGTATTAGGATGAACCTCGGCTTGGGGCGGAGGGAGTTGCAAGGGACTGTTGGGTGTCGATAGAGGCTCTGGAGAACCTGATGATGGAGACTCGGAGACAGGCGGAACAGGAGGTGTGGAATACTGACGGAACCGAGTTTGAATTTTGAGGTCGACCGTGAGAGGTGGGTCAGAGGCCATCATGAAAATCTGGTAATCAAAGGAACCAAAAGGGGAAGGTTGAGTGGTTACTGGGGTATGAGGTGGTTGAGTGGCCATGAATCCTTGTTGCGGGAAAGGATCGGTAAACATAGCAGGTTGAGAAGTAACGGGGGTGGGAGGGGCAGTAGAGGAGGAGTGTTTCCCCCTCACGGTGGCCTGAGAATCCCATAGCTGCCACATTTGGGGTAATAAGGGACAATCGTGAGTGTCCGCAACACGAACAGGGCTTATTGGTGCGAAGGGGCCTGTCCGGCTTGGGCTGAGAGCTCGGTGGCTGGTTGGAAGTGGTAGAGTCGATATGGGAAGGAGTGGGTCCACAATTATTAGAAGCGGATTGGTTGCCTCTTCTCATTAATTGAGAAGGAGGAAAACTAGGTGCCCCCTGCTATAAAAATACCCTCCCTGGAGGGGGTAGTAAGTGCAGTTGCGGGGGTGGGAAAGGCAAGGGGGTGGGAGCTCCAAATGCTGGCGGGGCTGGGACACCAGGTTTTGGATAAGGATAAGGGGTAGGTTGGGCAACAGTAAGGTAAGCAGGAGGGTGGGCAAAAGGAGGAGGCATGCCGTAGCCTAAATACATGCTACTTGGAGGGGAAAAAACGCCGGAGGGGCTGGCCCTGGGAGGAAAACCATGGCCTGAAAGAGGTTGGGCAGAGGTATGTGATAGCGCACCAACGATACCATTAGCAGAGCGAGATGCCCCCGAGGCATTAGGGCCATCGGGTTTGGGAAGGTCAGGGAGGACGGTATAAACATAACTAGATTGGGCGTAGATAAGGTCATGCTTCAAGGCTATTTGGAGGGCGGCTTCTTCGGTTTGGGGAAAATGGGATGCGACATCTTTTCCAATGGGATGTAAGAGAGAGCAAAGGAACTAGTCCATGTAAACCTGATCTTCAAAGGGGGGAGTGCGGCACAAGCTCCGTCGTCGCCGCCATTCTTGGACATGAGCAGAAAGGTGGGCGAAGAGGATTGATGGAAAGAGGTTAAAAGCTCGGTACCAGTGTCGTATCATAGGGGGAGCTGGAAATAGGATAAAAAGGCTTGGGAAATGGTCACAAAAGTGGTATGGGAGGAGGTGGCCTGCTCAACATAGCATTTAGAGGCTTTGCTAGTAAGTGTGCATTGGAACAATCTAAGACGAATAGAGTTGTCAGTAATGGAATTGGAGGAACACCACATATGGAAGGATCGGATATGGTTGGAGGGATCCTCACTAGCAAGGCCTTCGAACTTGGGAATATCGGAAGGGAGTTTGGTTGGCATAGCAGGCCAACTAACATCATGGCGGATAAGATCATTGATTAGCTAATTGAAGTCGGGGAGACTAAGGCCAGCCATATAAGGGAGCAATGGGGCAGTCGAGGTAGGTCCCGAGGTGGTTCCACTGGAAACAGGCCTAGCAGTAGTACTAGGGTTGCTGCTGGTAGTAGGCCCTGAAGAAGACATGGTAAAAGTGACAGGGGGAGAGCCAGGAGTAGGGGGAGAACCGAAACAATCAGAGGAAGAGTCAGAGTGCGAACTCGGGGGAGGACTTACTCAATGATGATGGGAAGGAGGAAGTTGATTAAGCGGAAACTGAGCGTGAAGGCCAAGAAGTCTCGGAGAAAGGCACCTTGGGGGTGCAATGATGACAGGAAGAAGAGAAACCAACAAGGGAAGGGGGGGACAAAATCAAGTGAGGTCAAGGGCAGAAAGGTGTAGTGATAATTGATTTTAAAGTCTTTGCTAGGCGGTGTTAACCAGGCGCTTCTTTGCTTAGGGTTAGTGTGTGGCATGCGTTAATTTTAATTTTTTAAACCTAGACATTTTGAGAGTAAAGAAAAAGTGTGTCGCGTAATGGAAAAGAAATCTGCAGTAAATAAAACTGAAAAAACAGAAAATTAACAACTAAAAATGCAGCAATCTAACTAGTCGATAAGAGGGAAAAAATATGCAAAGCATGCTGAGAAAGAGGCCAATAGATCGAAGGTCTAGAGGGACTGGGATCTAAAGGGTAAATCTGCTGAAAAGTGGTGCAGAGAGCAGTGAATAGGCAGAGGCAAGGGTGCTGCTAAAAAGGAGGAGATCAACTAAAAATGGAAGAGACAAGGCAGTGGCCTTAGAAATGAACCCAAGCAAAGCGTTATGAGGTGTTTTGAGAGGGAGAAGAGCTGATCTAAAGCGATCTGAAAAGGAGGTATCAGATCTGAGAAAAAATAGGGCTGAAAATCTGAAAATTCAGACTTCTGAAACAACAAAGACGGGCCCACAAAAAGTGGAGGGTACTAGAGCCCTGAGGGGAAAGGTTCCCTCTTAGTTGAGCGAAGTAGAACAGAAACAGGTCTAAACGGGTAGAGACAGAGGCTGGAAAACCCTGACAGAAGCTTCAGACAAACCCAGAAAAAGTGCTGAAAAATTTGCAGAAAAAGTGCAGGTCGCAGGTTCTAACCTATTTTTGGTCCAGGTCACAATTTTGGGGCAGAAAAGTGCGTCCTGAGGCTCAGGTCGCACTTTTTGGGCCGATAAGTGCGACCTGCAGATCCGGCTCTCTCAGCGGCAGATTTCAAAAAAAAGTTATCGTCTCAGCTGCGGCTGATGTCTGTCACCTGCACAATAAGGCCAGAAACACACAGAACTTAAAAATTTGACTATTTGAGGGTTTTAGGGGTGAAAAACACCATAAAAATAGGAAAAACAAAAAATGGAAGAGAAATCCTAGGATCTGAAACAGCTGGATATGCAGGAATATATAAAACGACAGCGATCGCAAAAGAAAACCCGTGTGGAGTCGCCAATTGTTAGTATGAATCTTTCTTTGTAAAAGATCACTTTAGCTATGCATAACAAATAGCCCTAACATCAATTATGGCTACAAAATATCTTTAAGTTTGCTGCATAAATTCATATCTAAGCACAAAAGAAATTAAGCAGATAAAATAGAATATAGCTCCATAAATCCAATGGACAAGACAAAAAGAATGTATTTGAAAGAATTTTGTATTATATTAAAGAATGGGGCACCTGAGAAGAAAACAAGAAAGGTTTTTTCCGGTTCTCCTTAGTGGTATGGGTTCTTGGAAGTCCTCAGTGTTTCAGATCTAACATTTCTCTCTCTTAGTGGTGTAGAAAACTAAACATAGAACTCAATGGGAGTTCACAAAGAAAAAATGGGAAATGGTGACCAAGAGCAGATCCAGAGTGATCTAATGCAATGGAGGTGGTTAATGAATGGGGAAAACCCCCCTATTTATAACAAAATATTGAGGCAGTCTAGAACTCGGTGCATGAATAAAATATTATTAATCGAATTCTAGAAGCTCCTTTTAGGAATATTTTATTATATTTGTTGGAGGGAAAAGGATTCTTGACTTGGGTCAATTCCTTTATTTATAAATAATAAATAAATAAATGATTTATTTATCATTTCAGGGGAATGATGGGAATATAACTAAATAAATAATGGTTTATTTAATTATTTATGTATGATTTAGTCAAATTTAACTAAGAATATTATTTAAATAATGATTTAAATAACTTGTTCTTAGGAAATAATTAAATAAATAAGGATTTATTTAATTAATTTCCTTGTTTTGGGTTAAATATGACCAAATAAGTTATTTTATATGGCGGAAGCAATTTTACTTAGGGTAAAATTGGTCTTACATGGTGTACTTGGGTTCATCTAATAATAATAGGTTAGATGACCAAAAAAATGGTGTAACACCAATCATAATGCTAATGTAGTTCCTCCTCCATACCCTCCCAATCAAAGATCTTCAAGAGTAGGGAGTATATTTCTGCTGATTGCATGTAGCTGGAAAGGAACTCCTTGTGTGCCCTTTTTAGTATTTCTTGCTTAAGCTTGGAGGCTTGAGACAAGAATACTTTGCCAAGATGATAGATGACCCTTTCATGGACCATATAGCCTTTTCCTCACTTTATGCCATCTAAGATCATCCCGGTGTGTAGATCTTTCAAGTACTCTACAAGGAGTTGAGACATCCAATATGGATCTACACTCCTCAACAAGGACAGTGTTGTAGATGTATCTATGGTCGTGCTTGCCTTGTTGCTGCTTGTTTCTTTGGCATCATGCATGCCAAAATTGTTTATGGGAAAGTTGATCCTCCCCCTTGCTTCCTCCCACAACGTTGTGACTCTTTCTTCCATTGTTTTAGCACTTGGTGAAGCTTTGCCCACAGAATCTAATGGCACCCCAAGAGGCTTGCCATGATGTAGGAATGTCCCTTGTAGCAATCTCATGAACATGAGATAAGGAACCATGAGATCCCTACCCTCATTGCGCAAATCCATCTTTGTTGTGTGGGTAGAGACATCAAGTGAAGGGTAGGTGTGCATGCCTTGAATAACTTGTTGCTTCCCACTCTTCAAGTCCACCCACTCCATCTGCAAGGCCCTCCAATTAGTGGTGACTTTTCCCAAATTAGTCAACCATTGGACTCCCAAGATGAGGTTGGTGTTTGGTATGTCCACTACAAAGAAGTGGTCCCTCAAAGTGTAGGTCCTCATAGTCATAGAAAGTGATGGAACATACTGCATGCACTGCATAGTTATATCCCCCGGAACCAAAATAGAGAATCCATCAAAAGAATAAGTAGGGATCCCCCCCCTCTGCACAAAGTGAGCATCAATAAAGTTGTGGGTTGCCCCACTGTCAATCAGAATAGATACTCTTTGGTCCATAACTGAACCCTGCACTCTAAGAGTCAAATATTTGGGCACTCCCCTCAAACAAGCAAGGGTCCCACTGGTTGGAGCAAATGTTCCTTCTTCTTCTCTAGATGATGATGGATCTTCCTCCTCATCATCACCAGCGCTGTGACCTCTCCTAGGTTCATCATTTCCCTCTTCCTCCTCACAATCAGAGAAGACTTCAATATAGTGTGCTCTCCCAACATCACACCTATGTCTGGGTACCCATGGCTCTTGACAAGTGAAACATAACTTATTCTTCTCAACTCCCTTCGGAGATCATTGTCAAGAAGCTTTTTTGTGAGCTCTCCTTGGATGGAGCAGCTTTCCCTTCCTTCCCTTTAGAAGAGTGAGTGGCTTTTCTTGGGAAGGTTGCCTTTGCTCTTGGCAAGGCATCTTGGAGATCTCTTGTTCTTTCAATGGCATCATGCAGAGTGGTGGGTTTGGTAGACTTGAAAAACCCACACAAAGGTTCTTCCAAGCCATCTATGAACATATAGACTCTAATTTCAACTGAAAGATCAAGAACCATTACAGACAGCCTCAAAAATTCAGAGATATAGGCTTTAGCATCTCCTGTCTGCTTAAGCTTTGCCAAGCTTATGAAAGGGGCCTCTGGATCCTTCCGATCAAATATTTCCACTAGTCTCCTAGTGAACTCGGCATAAGTGGACACACTTCTATGCCCCAATGTAGAAAGTCCATGAAACCACCAGTTGTGGGCTTCTCCATCAAAATGCAGCAATCTTAATGGCTTCTGCTTCAGGCACCTTATTCAGCTGGAAGTAGATGTCCAAATTTTCCACCCATGCTTTAGTTGAACAAGAGGGTGATCCATCAAAATTAGGCAAGAAGAACCTGCCCATGGTGTGGTGCCTCCCATGAAGGAAACCTCCATATCTATACGGCGCTTCATTCTCTACAACCAATAAGGTAGGCATTGTAGAGCGTTGTGAGATCTGTGGAGCTTGTGGCAAGCTCACCGGTGGACTAGTCCCAAACTAAGACATTTTAGAACTCTCTCCTTGATGGAGTCTTCCAAGGGACTCCCTCATTTTATCTATCCTCATCTCCATTATTTCCTTGGACAGATCTTGCATAGATTCCAAGAGATTTTTTGCAAAATATTTTGCATCCTTATCTTTATCATTCAATTCAGGGGCTTTCCCCTTGTCTTGACTCTTGTCAAGGTAAATAGTAGTATAGTCATACTTTCTATGAATTCTATTCTAGTATCTCCTCTCCCTCTCAGAAAAAGGATCTTCATCTTTGGAATGCAGCATGACTAAGGCTCCAATGCTAGCATAGGCCGTGCCAAGAGTGGAGCTCTAATACCACTGTAATGTTCCTTTTTGGGGATTCTCAAGATTCTATTTCAGAGATGGAATACAGAGGAATTTACTGGTTATGTCTCCCTCTAAAGAAGGGATAGAATTAGAGGCTACCTGGCCAACTGTAGACTCTACCTATAGAACTTGGAATAATCCCTTTTAGGAATATCAACAAGGTCTTCAATGAAAACATTGTATAAGAAAATATGAGTAAGAATAACACACATTAGGGATGCGATCCCCTCATTGAAGCTGTATGTGACATATATATGCAATTTCAGTAGAAAAAAATAAGTTTAAGTACATTAAAAAAATCTCCCGGAATCAAGACTAGTTAGAAATTAGCCAAAGAGAGAGACTGCTGCAAGATGAAAACCCCAGCTACTAGAATTGCGCAAATTTGACTGAAAATTAGAGGAGGTCAGCCATAGATCTGATACTTCAGTAATACGACAGTAAATCAGATTTACATATAAGCTTATTTCCTTTAGAATTGATTACAAAAATATCTAGGGAAAGATCCCTTCATAAATTAGAGATGCAACTAGAAATAAACTGCAAAAATACATAGACAACGTTATTTTTCAGATGGTTTAGCTACTTTACATTAAATTTTTGATCTCTGACATATGTATGGATGAAACAACAGATCTAATATAGATATGGAAACTACAAGACTTTAGGAACAAGATCCAATTGGAATTACATCAAAATATTGCATATTAAGCTGTAGATCTGAATTACAATTTAAGGTGCTGCAAAAAACCCATAAATTTCTGAAGATAACTTTTATTTCTGAAATAGATCAGATCTAAAGATACATGGATCGGCAACCCAATCCATGGATCACCAAGGGAAGGCAAGCCTAACACCAAGAGATCTTCCTCCAAACTGATAGCAAACTAAAACAAAGAAGCCCTCTCACAAAATAATGTAGTATAGAGAAGAAACTATGTAGAGGGTGAAGGATATTGAATACATGGAATGAAATTACAGATCTGATACAAAATATATATTAGCTAGCTCTTTGGAGGCTAAATAACACTCTCCAATAGAGAAAGCCTCTAAAAAGAAACTAGTGACCAATGCTGCTCATGAAATATGGAGCTTGGTCTCAAACCAAATAGTGGCCAACTTCAGCAAAGAACTCCTCCAATGATCCTCAAGGGAAGAGATGAAACCCCTAAATAGAAATTCCAAACACAATCCTCCACTAAACAACAAATAACGGTATTTGTCTAAGTAAACAAATACTTCAGAAATATAATTCATCAACAACCTCTTCAGGTGTCTTCTCCTCCTTTTTATAGCATGAGAAAGCCTTTGCAAACCCTAAACCACTTGGATGAGTTGGTCCTTTTCACATTAGAGGCTCCCTTCTAGTACTGCGTAGTCCCTTTTGGAGATACAATGAACCTAGACAGCGCAATTGACTTGGTCAAGGTGGACTCAATCTTGGTTCAAAACCTCTTTCACACCTGCAAGTGATTATTTACATAGCCCCGATTTGTCTTTGTTCACATGGGCATTGATTTATTTAGACTTCTTAGGAGTTTTACATGTCCTCCTTTATTCATTTATTCATAAAACATAAATTAAATAAAAATTTAATGTCTCCTTTTAGCTAAGGCTAAGTAGGAACATTACAATTACCTTATACATACTATCCTTATGTTCAATCCTACTAGTCTAGATGAAGTTTGTGTGCAAGCTACGATTTAGAGGCTAGAGGTAAACAATATTTTGATGGGAATATGGATATTGAATTCAAAGGAAAAGGGAGGAAAATAAATGCAAACTCTAGGAAAGAAAAAGGAAAGTTATTTTGTAAAAACTGTTCCAAAACAGGCCACGATGAAGACCATTGTTGGAAGCTTCATCCGGAGCTGAAACTAGAGAAATTTAAAAACAAAGATAAGGCCAAAGAAAAGGGAAAAATTGTTGCAATTGTTGAACAAGACTTAGGGTCTGAGTCAGGTGACGAAAATAAAAGCATCACCATGGTATTAAAGAACATAAAGTTGAAAGAGGTTGTACAAGAAACAAATCCTAGTTCTAGCACTTTAAACTATCACATAGAAGCTCAAAATGAAAAGAGGAGGAGAGAGCTATTTCATGTGAGGATAGTCTTAAACCACACAAAGATAGACACACTTTTTGATAGTGGGTCTCAAGAAAACCTCATCTTAGAAGACTTAGTCAAGAAGCTGAAAATCAAGAACATTCCACATCCAAAGCCATATCCACTTGGTTGGATTTGCAAGGATGCCAATTTACAAGTCTCAAGAAAGTGCATGTTGCGCTTCACCATAACAACTCATTATGTTGATTGGGTTGAATTAGATGTGGTACCTCTTGAAATTGCAGGTGTTGTGTTGGGTAGTCCGTATTTATATGACTGAAAAGCGATCTTCCATCGCCATGAGAACAAGTACCATTTGTTCAAGGATGGAAAAGAGTTTATTGTGAGAGCACATCGGAAGAAGCTAGAATCTTCTTTAGTCCATGCAGGGCAATTGAAAAGGCTTGTCAATGCAAGTCAAAATCTAACTTTATTGATGGTGAAACAAAAATATTTTGTACATTCTACTTTTCATGTTATTGTTGATGTAAATGATGATATGTCTCATCCTGAAAGCAAGACATCTTTTGAAGATGACAAGAAGCTGCAGAAAGTGCCTTTGGTGTTAATCAGTGCAAAGAACAAAGTGTCGGTGCAGAGTGGTGCAAGAATCCAAAAGATGGAAACACATGCAAGCAAGAAGGGCATAAAGTTCAGCATGGGTCAATGCTGGTTTCAGAATGGTAGTTTGGTATGGTGAGAAAACTTGGTCGGGATTCGGCACAAGTACATGGCTCATTCAGCGAAAATTTTCCATGAGGGCAGTTGGCAAGGTGAATCTTATTTTTAGTCTTCTTTGAAGTTCGACCATTGTAGAAACAGTATGTATTCTGCAAAATATAGTTTTTTTTCTGCAAATTTCAAAAATTTTCATCATGACTCAGTCAATGTTAGCAACAGTCGGTCAGTGGATTCAAGGAACAATTTATCTTTTTATGATGTTGTACCTTAAGAGAAAATCCCTTAGCTGTGATAAGGAATCAGTGCTTAAGACATTTATATAATTATGTCACATAAATATTGGTCTTTTTTTAAACACCTCCAAATATATATCATTAAACCCTCAAAAATCAAATACAACGAAAGTCCCACAATGCTATTACCTACTGAGATAGAATGAAATGATCAAAAGAACATGAATGGAAGAAGCCCAAACTGATATGTTGTTGTACAGGATCTATCACCTCAAACTTCAGAAGAATTATAAGAAAAGGAACAGTTAAAATGAAGGAGTGCCTATTAAGGGTTTTAACTCTTATTTACAAACGTAAAAAGAGACCCACAGCTTCATTACTTCATTTTATTCAGAGAGAGAAAACACACCATGTAAACTCGAAAACACATCAATATCAACAAATGCCAGAAGCTTGTTTTTCATTCATTAATAATTTGAAATATGAGTACAAAAATTGCTGCCTGGAGGTCCAAAACATGGAACCCCCTCACTGTCTTCCTTTCTCTCTTTTATTCTCCTCCTAACCTAAAATTTCCCGTGTAACTTGCAAAACTAATTCTTTTAACAGTTATAAAATCATTAAATCTCTTTAACCTTTCTGAAATATCTATGTTACACATTATTATTTTGAAAGTTACAAAACCCAAATAAGCTCCCCTTTTACACATTTCCCACTAAAGATATATGGATGTCGGGATTTAAAACTAAAGAACTAATAAATATGTAGGCAAGGATGAATGTTTCAACAGATATAAACACTCATGTGGGTCCTTGTGGATTTTGATATGCATATGTCAACTATAAAAACCGTAAACTGCTTACGGAGGCACCTTCGATGGTTTCAAGAAATGAGGAACGGTAATTCCACATTGAAATATATCTGTCGATCTACAAACAATGGTTTATATCAAACCAATTTATGGGGACACTCTCTCTTATAAGTTCCGAGCAGTTTGTGATGCCACAAAACCATTGGATCTAGGCTGAATATTCCAAGTCGTTCATTTATGTTGAATAATATATTATTTTATTGAGGCATATTACTTTCATATTATATGTGTTTGATTACAAGTAGTGATTCCTTTGTTTTCATTGCAGATTTAGTGAAAAATGAATCCAGATTCTTTTCTTCTATGTACTGCTTTGTTGATCTTGTTGACATTAAAATTATGAATTGGATTTGCATCTGCTAGCTTGTTGTCTTCCAGCATCAATCAGATGGGAAAGTATTGACCAGACAGTTGCTTATATCTGGAGACTTTTTATGGAATTGGATTGTAAGATCAACTGCTAACATACAGTCATCAAATTCCATGGGAAAATCAGCGTGGAGGTTGATTTCAATGCAATCACATAAATTCTCTCGTACAGAGCCTTTCATATTGCCAGATTCTTCTGACATAGTATAACTCGGAGTACAACTACCTATATCAAAAAACCAATAATAACATTAATCTTCATCCTTCAGGTCTTCTTCTAAGATTGAAATTGCGATCAGACAAATCGAATTCTAGTAGAACAGAGTCATCCCCATTTCCACAACATTTTTTAATAAAATTGGTGTTTGAAGGAAACCGTAAAACTCCTGAAACCATTTCAAATTTTTGGACAATTCCTGTGATTAAGTCAACTAGGGTCATTCTGCAAAAATTCCATGTCGCGGATTCTTGAAATTTTTCTCCATTTGCCAACAATTTGAAATCGAAAAACCTATGCTGGGAATGTCTACGTTTTTTGAGATGTGCAGTTATTTGTTTTCAATTCTTCAACTTGGCACAATTATTCAAATGCATTTAAAATGTTTTTTTGATAAAAACTATGAATTCATGTGTAGAATTGGATCAGCATATTTTCATTCTTTCAAGGAACTTCTCCAATATCATTTATTTCAAGCGATTCCTTTGTTTTTCTAGTCATCTTTTTATTGATATGCTGCAGAACAACATTCTCCAAAATATGATAAGGCATAATATTCCTTCCAGCTTCGTTGTCAAGTATAATTCATAGCAAATGCAAGGGGCTGGATCAACTTGTGATTGAAAATGAGGTAACCCATCCTCAACTAGAGAATTTGTACTTGTTTTAGGAAACTGAAATTTCTCAATGAAGCATCTCCCTACCTCACACTCTTTCCACCTCCATGAAGACTCAAACATTCATGCTTGTACTTTTTAATTTTCTGACACATTGAGCCATGAAACAGATCCAAGACATGAGAAGATAAACATTTGTCAACATATGTTGAGCTTGTGTTTATCTTCTTGAACATGCTGCAGTTCTTCTTAAATTTTTAATATTTTTTTCTCAGCAACCTTGAATTTCTTAGAACTTCTCTTGAATTTTAGCTAAGTCAAATTGTGTTACAACATCTGGCTCCAATTGGGGAGAGAACTTTGGTATTAAAGTGCTGAGAACTTGTAGATCAATAGCCTTTATTGGACATGGAGTTAAGTCAAACTAAATCATTTCCCAATCCGAAATCTCTGAAAATTTCAAACTTCTCTGAAACCTCTCTTTCAGGATCTTTATTTGTGAACTCAAAAATTCTAAACTAGAAATACTGCAACTAGGAATGCTCAAATCCTGAGCTTATTTATGGACAACTCCTATATATATATATATATATATATATAGGGCTGAACTTAATGAGGTGAAGTCAACCTTCCAATGGCACCAACCTAACATATGTTTGTTAGATTTAATACCTTCATACTGCTGAAATTTAAAAAACAAAACAGAAATGTGCCATGAAAAATTTCCATGTACAAAACTTTGTACATACCCCTGCATAAAAGCTTGTTGCTGATCAAGGAAATTTGTCATATACTCAGCGACTGAATCATAGAACTAATAAGACAAAATTTCAAGTGCCTCTTATTCTTGAACATTTTTTTGATGTATATTTTTTTGAACATGGCAGCTTCCTTCATTGTTTGAATCCTTAATTTGGAATTGAGTGTGAGAAAATTGATTGTCATTTTCTGTAGGTAGGAATTTAGGTTGAAAAGAGAAATCCAAGATTTGTTCCCCATAATGCTGATGTTCTTTGTATAATGTCAATTCTTGAAGAAAATCTTCCTCCTCTTGCAAACATATCTAAGAAGCTCCACTAGTTTCCCCTCTATTCACAAAATCATTAAAATTATGAAAATTTTAATGATCTTCCAAGCTTTTATCATGTAGTTCAGTTGTTTCAATGAAGTTTTGACCAAAATATTTAGACCGCTTAGATTCTCGTGCTTCAGCAGTACAGGAATCCTCTGACACTTTTTGAAATTCCCTTTTCATCTCTGGATTTGCATTCCCTTGTAAATAAATTCCAATTTTTTCTTGACAGGCCCACTTGCCTTCAGCAAAACTTGTTCTTTCAACATGAAATGAAAAATTTCTACAAGCCCACACATTATCTTCAATCTCCTGTGCATAAAAAACATAAACTTCAGAGTGCAAGGCTTTCTCTCCTTGAGATAAAAAGCCAAGATAATAGAAAGAGCCCTCAAATAGTAAACCATAGCTACTGCTTCAGGAGGTTGAATTTCTTTTGGCATGCTGAAATAAATTTTTTGAAACATCCTATTAAACTCAACGATCGATTCATTGCTCTGACTCTAGATAGAATATAATTCCAAAAGGTGTTTTTCATATTACTTATTGTCGCCCCAATATCTAGGAAATATATGTTGAAAACCTTTCCATGAACTAATTGAACTTGCTTCCAAACATTGGAACCATTGCTGAGCATCCTGCTTTAATGAATGAAAAAACATCCTTAAAGCCATGTCTTCATAAATAATTTGAAAT
This sequence comes from Pinus albicaulis, assembly GCA_034641835.2. Classification (NCBI taxonomy): domain Eukaryota; kingdom Viridiplantae; phylum Streptophyta; class Pinopsida; order Pinales; family Pinaceae; genus Pinus; species Pinus albicaulis. The sequence goes on along the minus strand of CM076584.1, from coordinate 972,820,282 downwards.
TTGTCCACAAAGTACTCAAATTCCAAGATATGTAGTTCAGCTGAGACATCCTCCTCCTTTCCGGAGAAACTTGGCAAGGATTAGAATCTTTTTGAAGGATATTGATAAACAATTGTGGGCAGCTTCAGGGGTTTAAAGATTTCTGTGTTTTTGAGTTGAAAAATAGTCAATTGCTTGTGAGGCAAAATATTATCATCCAAAGATGATGAATCATCACCTTTATGCCCAGACAGTGACTGAATATCTTTCAGAATTGTAATACAACAGTCATCTCTCCTCTCATATTTAGGAGATAAAGTTGTGTCAAGATCGATAATACAGGCAGAAGAAAAATCATCCTTTTCCAATAAAGAATGTACATTTTGGGCCTTATAATCTTCTAAAAAAATAAAGTAGGAAGCAATATTCTTGATATATAAGGGCAAATATACCACTAAACTGATAGTAAAAATTAGAACCTAATTTAAAAAACTGAAATTATGATACATGTTTTTTCTACGATGCTTTCTCATTTCCTCACGAGCAAAATTATTCATCTAATGAAACCTTCATCAGTGGATTTTCTAGGTGAATAATAAACAACCAAACTTCAAATATAAATCTTGCTCACCATCAAGAATAAGGGATTATGAGACCTTCTACTGCAAGGTTTTTGACCTCGTGTGTGGCTCTTTGAAAATGAGAATTCTGTAAAAAGTAAACACAGCCGAATATTTCCTCCTCACTGAACAACCAAAGGAAATTGAAAGAAAACCCAGGGAAATGAACATCACTTCTTTGATCCTCGGCAGTGGCACCAAAAAATATTGTACCTTAAGAGACAACCCGTTAGTTGTGATAAGGAATCAGTGCTTAAGACATTTATATAATTATGTCATAGAAATATAGGTCTTTGTTTAAACACCTCCAAATATATATCATTAAACCCTCAAAAATCAAATAAAACGAATGTCCCACAATGCTATTACCTACTGATATGGAATGAAATGATCAGAGGAACATGAAAGGAAGAAGCCCAAACTGATATGTTGTTGTACAGGATCTATCACCTCAAACTTCAAAAGAATTATAAGGAAAGGAATAGTTAAAATGAAGGAGCGCCTATTAAGGGTTTTAAATCTTATTTACACACGTAAAAAGAGACCTGCAACTTCATTACTTCATTTTATTCAGAGAGAGAAAACACACCATGTAAACTCAAAGACACATCAATATCAACAAATGCCAGAAGCTTGTTTTTCATCCATTAATAATTTGAAATCTGAGTTCAAAAAATCGCTGCCTAGAGGACCAAAACTCAGAACCCCCTCACTGTCTTCCTTTCTCTCTTTTATTCTCATCCTAACCTAACCTTTCCTATGTAACTTGCAAAACTAATTCTTTTAACAGTTATAAAACCGTTAAATCTCTTTAACCTTTCTGAAATATCTACATTACACATTGTTATTTTTAAAGTTACAAAACCCAAATAAGCTCCACTTTTACACATTTCCCACTAAAGATATATGGATGTCGGGATTTAAAATTAAATAAATAATAAATATGTAGGCAAGGATGAATGTTTCAATAGATATAAACACTCATGTGGATCCTTGTGGTTTTTGATATGCATATATCAACTATCAAAACCTTAAACTGCTTACGGAGGCATCTTCGGTGGTTTCAAGAAATGACGAATGGTGATGCTGCATTGAAATATATCCATCGATCTGAAAATAGTGGTTTATATCAAACCACTTTATGAGGGCACTCTCTCTTATAAGTTCCGAGTAGTTTGTGATGCCGCAAAACCATTGGATCTGGGCCAAATGATCCAAGTTGTTCATTTATGTTGAACGATAAATTATTTTCTTGAGGCATATTACTTTCATATTATATGTGTTTGATTATAGGTAGTGCTGCCTCTGTTTTCATTTCAGATTTAGTGAACAATGACTCCAGATTCTTTTTTGCTGCGTATTGCTTTGTTGACCTTGTTAACCTTAAAATTATGAACTAGATTTGCATCCGCTGGCTTGTTGTCTTCCAGCATCAATCCGTTGTGCAAGTATTGACCAGACAATTGCTTATATCTGGAGACTTTTTATGGAATTGTATTGCAAGATCAACTGCTAACATATGGTCATCAAATTCCATGGGAACATCAGCGTGGAGGTTGATTGCAATGCGATCACATAGATGCTCTCGTATAGAGCCTTTCATATTGCCAAATTCTTCTGACATAGTATAACTCAGAGTATAACTGCCTATATCAAAAAAACAATAACAAAAATAATCTTCATCATTCAGGTCTTCTTCTGAGACTGAAATTGCAATCAGACAAATCGAATTCGATCAGAACAGAGTCATCTCCAATTTGCACAACATTTTTTAATAAAATTGGTGTTTTAAGGAAACCGCAAAACTCCTGAAACCTTTTCAAATTTTTGGACAATTCCCACGATTAAGTCAATTGGGGTCATTCTACAAAAAACTCATGTCGCGGATTCTTGCAATTGTTCTCCATTTTCCCACAATTTGAAATCAAAAATCCTGTGTTGGGAATGTCTACGTTTTCTGAGATGTGCAGTCATTTGTTTTCAATTCTTCATCTTGGCACAATTATTTAAATGCATTTAAATTTTTTTGTTTATATCAACTATGAATTCATGTGTAGAATTGGATCATCATATTTTCATTCTTTCAAGGAACTTCTCCAATATCATTTATTTCAAGCAATTCCTTTGTTTTTCTAGTTGTCTTTTTATTGATATGCTGCAGAACAGCATTCTCCAAAATATGATAAGGCATAATATTCCTTCCAGCTTCATTGTCAAGTATAATTCATAGCAAATGCAAGGGGATGGATCAACTTGTGACTGAAAATGAGGTAACCCATCCTCAACTAGGGAATTTGTATTTTTTTTAGGAAACTGAAATTTTTCAATGAAGCATCTGCCTACCTCACACTTTTCCCACCTCCATGAAGATTCAAACTTTCATGCTTGTACTTTTTAATTTGCTGACACATTGAGCCATGAAACAGATCCAAGACATGAGAGGAGAATCATTTGTCATCATATGTTGAGCTTGTGTTTATCTTCTTGAACATGCTGCAGTTCTTCTTAAATTTTTAATAATTTTTTCTCAGCAACCTTGAATTGCTTAGAACTTCTCTTGACTTTTAGCTGAGTCAAATTGTGCTACAACATATGAGAAGCTCAATTTGATGAAGTCAGGGATATTTTAGTGATTGAAGGTTGGAAGAGTTGAAAATCAGTCTTCTCATCTTTAGCTTCTATAATCAAAGAGCTTTTGGGGTCCAAAAGCTTCTCATTTAGGAGGTGTGATCAGGTGATCATGTCCTAAGTTGAAAAATGCTCAAATCTGGAATTGCTCAAAATTGGTTGAAACCAGAACGATCGGATAGGTCTTGTCAATAGGATCCTAACACCGTGAGCGACACTCAAATCCGACACTGTATGTGAAAGTTATGCAAGTTTGAAGTTTACAATATCCTTCAAAAACTGAGTTTGACCAGAGTTGACTTGACTTTGGAATTATTAAAAAAATGAATATTTTGAGAATATTCCTCAAAATATTATGGGAATATTCCTTGGAATATTCAATGAAATATTCCCTATGGGCCAATTATCTTTCGACAATTGATAGGTGTTCATTCGTCTTTGGTTTGACTTTGGATTTTTCGTGCCCAATTAAAGGGTGCCACGTGGCAAGCCCAGAAGTCACCACGTGGCCCCAGGTTGTGTAAATAATGGCATTCCAAAATTTTATCAGACTCTCTAGGTTTCGATCCCAGGTCGGGCGGCTGCCAGCCCACAGGCCTAACCAGCCCACCTAGCAGTGGTTCTTAACATCAACAGTTTACATTGGATATTTAATTTTTGTTGTAAATTCGGGCGGCGGAAAATGGGGGCCAGCCGATAAGTGCCAGCCCCCACACAACATACCACATCACATGACCCGAAGGCTCGTGACCATGTGCTAGTCCATCCAGCAATTAGTAGCGGCGATCAAAAATATTACATGTGGCCAGCACATCGGTTGAAATATATGCCACGTTAAACGTTAAGGTTTGTTAACAACGACTTCTACGGTGGTTAGGGTGGTGGTCCCATGTGACCCCGCCCCATTACACATTAAATGCTAATGTTAACCGCCCAGCTAAATTGGAGCGTGCCCCCATTTTTGGTTGCATCTGCCAAAATTAGTCGGACTAACCAGAGTTAGCCCAAAATTAGTGAAGTTTTTTTAGTAAAATTGGGCAAAATATTGTTTTCATCATAACTTCTTCATTATTGAACCTTTTTGGATGAAATTTTAGTCAATTTCAACTATTCTGAGAATTTAGGAGCCATTGGGATAGGTTACAGAGCCAATAGAGTTGATATTCAGGTATTTTTCTTCAAGGAAGCTTGGAGAGCCATCAGGGCTAAGAGGGAGTTGGAGCTGTTTTGGGCTATGCTTAACCATTTTAGGTGAGAAAAAAGTCAATTTATACTGATTTCTGTGTTCCGAAGTCAAATTCACAGCTTATTTTTCCTGTTTAGGCCTTTTTATCACTGTATTACCAATTTTCTCATCTAATAGAGCAAGGACATGCCCATTTGGGAGCCTCGGACCCAACAGATGTAGCCCAGGAGGGGTGAACTGCCTCATTAGTTACTATGTATGTTATGGTGATTTTATCTTGCTATGTATTTCAGTTTTAAAATGTTAAACAGTAAAATGAATTAACACGCCCTCACACATAGGACTCAAAAAATTATCAAAAACACTTTACTTTACTTGCCAGACTTTACAAACACTTTGCACACTTAATTTAATGGAAATGAATAATTTGAACAATAGTACAAATACTTTCATTTTTAGATCAGTTTTGGAGGAGTACGGGGACATCTTCACCTCACCCACAAGGGTGCCTCTACACTGTCAGTTCAAGCACCCCATTGGCCTAACCCTAGGTGCATTGCTACCCAATGGAACGATCTATAGGCGCTCTATTCTGGAGAATGATGAAATCAAGAGGTTGATTCAGGAGCTGTTGTATAAAGGTCACATTTGGCCAATTTAATCACCTTGTGGGAGCTTGATTGTGTTGGTACAGAAGAAGGATGGGACTTGGAGACTCTGTATTGATTATCGGGCACTGAACAAGATCACTGCTCGGAATAGGTATCTGATCCCATGGATTGATGACCTTCTGGACCAACTCAAAGGGGAAAAATATTTCAACAAGATCGACTTGAAGTCTAGGTATCACTAGGTACCAATCGAACCCTCTGATGTGTGGAAGACTGCCTTCAAAGCCAAGGATGGCCTTTTCGAATGGCTTGTCATGCCTTTTGGATTGACAAATGCTCCTGTAACCTTCATGAGGTTGATGGATGACATCTTGCATCCATTCACCAACTCATTTGTTGTGGTATACTTGGATGACATTCTGATCTTTAGCCAGACATGGGAAGACCACCTCCACCACATCCAAGAAGTCCTATAAACACTGCGACAACACAAGTTGTGTGCCAATTTGGAGAAGTGCACTTTTGGCATGACCCAGGTTCAATATCTGGGATACATTATTGATGAAAGGGGGGTGCATGTGGATCCAGCCAAGATCCAAGTCATTCGGGATTGTCCAGCCCCAACCACCCTAACAGAGTTTCGTAGCTTTCTGGGTCTTGCTAAATTCTACCGCAGGTTTGTGTTGGGATTCTCTTATATCACTTGGCCCTTGAGTCAAGTCACCAAGGGAGGAGCGAAAGAAAATTTATGTTGGTCGCAATATCAACAGAAGACGTTCGTAGAATTGAAACATCACCTTTGTTTTTCCCCAGTGCTCACATTACCAGACTTGCAACAACCATTTGAGATCAAGACAGATGCGTCTGACTATGGTATTGGGGTAGTTCTTACGCAACAGGGGCATCTAGTGGCATATCATAGTGAGACATTGTCCGAACCAATTCGAAAGTATCCCACTTATGACAAAGAAATGTATTCCATTATGCAAGCTTGTCGATAATGGAAGCATTACATTTTGGGGAAGGAGACAATCATCCACACAAACCACCAACCCCTACAGTTCATACAGACATAAGGGAAGTTGCAGAATGATTGCCATCAGAAGTGGTCGACATATCTACAACAATTTCATCTGAACATCAAGTACGAGAAGGGTAGCACCAATAATGTTGTAGACTGCCTCAGTCAACCACCGATCGTGGCCATCACCATTGTTCTCAACTCTTGTGGGCATGAGACTTCTGATTGGCCACTTCTCTATAAGAGCAATCCAAAATTCAGCTACACATACAAGGCAATCTTGGGGGGTATGCAAGTTCCAAATTTTCACCTCCAAGATACACTATTATGTCTCCTGGGACACCTTTGTGCTCCTTCAAGCGAGCATGCCAAAATGATATGGGAAGCGCACTATAGTCGAGTCACTGGGCATTTTGGGGTCGATAAAATAGTGGCAGTACTGCAGAAGTATTTCTATTGGCCGAACCTTCAACAGGATGTTAGGAAGTACATCAGATCCTGCACTGCTTATACCATTGCCAAACCGACCATCAAGAAGCAAGGGCTCTATACTCTGCTACCTACCCCTAGTCGACCTTGGGAATCCATCTCCATGGATTACATGTCAGGCCTTCCTTCTACTAAGCATGGAAATGACTGTGTTTTCGTGGTCGTTTACAGATTCTCAAAGACGACCATTATGGCGTCCTGTCAGAAAAATATCACAGCAGAAGCCACTGCTAAACGCTTCTTTGAACGAGTGTGGGTGCACTTTGGGATCCCATAGTCTATCATATCAGATCATGACAGCAGGTTCCTCAACACATTTTGGTCCAACCTCTGGTCAATGTTGGACACCAAGCTCACTAAGTCCACAACTTTCCATCCCCAAACTGATGGCCAGATATAGGTCGTCAATAAGATGATTGTACACATTCTGTGCATGTACAATTTAAAGCATCCACGCAGATGGGATGAGAGCCTTCCCTATGTACAACACAGTTATAACTGGGCTCTCCACAGCTCAACTGGCCATAGCCCCTTTTAGCTGGGTTTGGGATTCCAGCCACTATGTCCAATTGACGTAGCCGTGCCATTTGCAGCGACTCAGGCCGATTCGGCTCATGTCCAGTCTGAAGCTAACAAGTTCATGACATATTGGATAGAGCCAATGCTAAGTACAAGCAACAACATGATCAACATCGTGTGCCACAGAACTTCCAGGTGGGTGAAAAAGTGTGGCTACATTTGCAGAAGGAGTGCCTCACTGGACCCCACCGCAAGATTCGCCTGCTCCGATATGGGTCGTACACCATCACCAAGGCTGTAGGGAACAATGCCTTCGAGCTTAGTATTCCACCATTCCTTGGTCTGCACCCAGTCTTTAATGTAGACCGCCTTCATCCCTACTTCCCACCTCTATTAGACATCTCTGACATTGCAGAAGAACTCACACCAAAAGAGTTAAACCCAGACTGCATGGAACAAGCCACCACAGACTGTATCATGGACATGCAAATCAAGAACACTCGCCAACAGAAGATCCAACTGTATTGGGTTGTCAAAGTTGGCTAACTCTTGCACCAAGGCAAGTGGTTCACCAATGACCAAGTTCAACAGAAGTTTCCTCATCTCATGGAGGAAATCAACGCAATGGGGACCATCGCTTCCTAAGGGGGGAGGAATGATCCAGGTGGATATTGGTGGCCACCTGCCTATTCCACTTGGGGCCCCAGCATTGTCTCTTTCAGTTTTTTTTCACAACTTACTATTTTTAGCAGTTTTTCGGGTCCTGAACTTCCGGAGCCATTTTGAAGCCCCAAATGGAGATAGTCTGTCGATGTTACGTCCTCGAGAAGTTGAAACACCAATCTACCCAAACGGGGCCCATAGTTTTGGCGCTTCATCCCCTAGGTTTAGGTTTTTGGACGTTTAGAGTTCTCCATTGTTTCTCCATAATAAATAGGCCCTCGAGCCTCATTGTAACACTGTTCAGAGGTCTGTAGCTGCCACATCTCTTCTCAGAGATTCGCTACCAACACCCTAGCTATTTTATTTCCATCATGTTTGTCGGCATATTTCTGTGATTTGATATTAATGAAATGTTTGTATTTCTATGTTTATCGTTATTTCTGTATTATGTTGCGTTCTTGCATAAATTCAGATGACTTGCTCACACAGTTACATTAGAAACATGAATTAGGAAGACCTGCTAAATTTACATTAGAGAGAAGCACAAGAGAGACAAAGTCAAGCTTGGGCCACAAAAACATAACCACTTTCGATCTAGGTGGCCACTCCACCATCTATATGCAGTGTGAGACACCTATTGCACAGAGAAACCATAAAACCACCACTTCCTAATACGATAAAGACCCATAACAATAGCTGCAATGAAGAGCACCTCGCCAAGTTGAGGCCCTAAAGAAACCATGCCATAGAGATCATAAAACACGAACAAAAAATTGACAGACAAAACCTTGGGGAGAGCTAGCCTCATGATTAACAAACTGTGCATTCCAAGCCTCTAGGATCCTATCCTACCCTGACACCCTTGGACAGAGGCAATCATTCCCATGAGGGAGAGGAGAATGACAAACACAACGAAGACCATAATAGAAACAACACAACTAATATAGAATCCTTCATGCAAGAAAACTACATAAGGTCGACCTCAACAGAAAGTCATTGCAGACCAACCAACAGCCCGTCTACTAACCCAACTACAGCAAACATGCCGCGGACATGGAGGCAGATTAAGACAAGAAGCATACCCATTTATGCTTTTCATGCAGGGTGCGGCGATCTGCGACTCCTCCACGAGCTCTTCAACGTTTTTGAGATAATCTAACAACAAAAAAACTAACCAACTAAACTAGCATAAGACAAAAATTCCCATAGACAGAGTATCTTCCCACCAAAACCCCTGAGCGAAATGCCTACTCATTCGTGCGCCTATCTCCCTTAATTTTTCGCGTGGCCCAGGCCTTAATTGCCCATCGTTCCCGCAAGCTCCAACTCACTAGTGGCCACCTCCCACCCTTATCACTAACACCTCTTCCATCGTGTGAATCCCAAAGTGGATTGTTTGGCAAGATCTCACCCCGATCGAGGGGACATAGATGAAAATATTACTTTATTTGTTAAAAACACAACATAATATATCATATTAAATTGGAGGAAGTATAAAATTGCATCCACCGAGTTAGATTTTCGATTGAACGAACGAGACAGACTGTGTTACACGTCGTCACGAAACGGGACAATTTCGGATGAAGAACGAGGGAGACTGTGTTACACGTCATCATAAAACGGAACAATTTCGGATGAATAACAAGGGAGACTGTATTACACGTCATCACTAAACGGGACGCATTCAAACTTGTGGAGGAAAGGTGACACCAACCTGCTGTTAGGGCATCAGTAATAGCTTAGGGTGCAAGTAGGCCATAGCTCTATGACTAATGCGTCGCCATGACGATCGAGGTGGTGCATGGGGGCCATAGAGGTATGGCTGATGCCCCAACATGACTGTCGAGGTGGTGGAAGTGGGGCATCAGTGTCCGGAGACAAGGCCTGTGAAGACGGAGTCGAGAAATCCTCCGCCTTTGAAGGTCTCCCCCCTGAAGCCCAGGTGGGACCTGAGAAATCCTAAGTCGTCATGGTGAGAGTGATCAAAGGCAGAGTTGTATTGCCTTCTTGCACCACCTCAATCGTAATGGTGGGGGCATCAGTGGCTATAAAGTCCCGGTGGGGTATTATATATTTTTACTGGAAATATATAGCCTATATAGGTATTATAGATTTTTACGGTTTATTTAAGAAAGTGGACGTCGTTTTGACAGGTTGGAGATGTTAACATCACGTCAAACCTGACGTTGAAAACTTTTTAACTGCCGTCAAATACGTCTGTAAACCAAAAATACGTCCTGTGGGACGTCAAATTCCAGGCCTGCCGACCATCTCCGGAGGGGAGAGGATATCTCTGCAGGCTTACAACACGCAATCGAGGTAAGTCGCATCCTGATACCCATTTTCTCCATCAATTACACACAATCTGCATGGTGCCTCAGAGAAGTTTCTCTGATCGAGAAGAGGAGGAAAAAGGGATCGGCCATTATCGTCCCTCTGTTTTACAGTGTGACTCCTTCTCAAGTTCGGCACCCGGATCAATATCATGACAGCCCATTTGCTGAAGCATTCGAAGAGCATGAGAGGAGTGGGAAATATAGCGCACAAGAAATTGATGAATGGAAGGCTGCTCTCTGTACAATCTCTCGTCTCTAAGGGTGGTCGCTCCAAGAAAACACAAATGGGTGGGTGACTCATCATCGTTCCCTGCTCTGCTCTGTTCTTATTTATATGTTTTCTGTTTCTGCTAATACCTTTAGTACTTTCAAATTCTGCAGATACGAGGCAGCGCTTGTGAAGGGAGTGGTTGAAGACGTCGGGAAACTTTTTAAAAGACGAACCGCTCGCCTTTGATTTTGTAATAATTCTCCAGCACGGCGTCCAGTGAAAGAAGATTTTCATCTAAGTAAATCTCCACGTGTTTTGAAGACCTTTTAAGCTTGTTTGTTTTGTCTCTGTAAAACAGACCTGCATCATGAATGGTTCGTTTAATTGGGAAATCCTCTAGTCAATTGGAAAAAATAAGGTACATGAAAGAGTGGAATATGGTTTCAGAACTTGAAAACTTCTTTGGTTTACTACATGTCTGCGGTAAATGTGTAATCGATGGCTCAATGTATTTGTAAATTATCCGGTTTGATTGTTAAGGATTCTCTCTGACAATTTCTGTTGATGGGTTGTGTTCACATGCAACATTACTAGTTACATTATTGTTTTCCCTCCTTTTTATTTTTTGGACTGTACTGAAGACCAAAATCGATGCAAATTTAGGTCACGGGTACTTTTTAATATTGGATGAGATAACTATTTATTTAACAGTGAAATGTTTGTTATTAAAAAGGTGCACTTATAATGTTATCAAAATTATGTAAAATTGGATAAGCGTAAATAACGTTGATAACCATTATAATTCTCAACTAAACCTTACCAAAATGTAAATTATAATTCTGATTTATTATAGTTCACTGATTATAATTAATTTCACTTATTTATAATTAGTTAAATTAATTGGTGAGTTGGATGAATATTGATTTAATTTGCAAAGTTATTGTGCCTATAAACTCTATATAATTCAATATAAAGTATATGTGTAAGTGTAATGTAAATATGTAAACAATTTTAAATTTCTGTTTAATTAAAAAATAGAAACAAAAGTTAAAAGTGCTCCGCAACTTATTATAGAGTACATGTGTAAGTGTAATGTAAATATGTAAACAATTTTAAATGTCTGTTTAATTAAAAAATAGAAAAAAATGTAAAAGTGCTCTACAACCCAATATAGAGTATGTGTGTAAGTGTAATGTAAATCTGTAAACAATTTTAAATGTATGTTTAATTAAAAATAAGAAACAGAATTAAAAGTGATATGGGTGATGAGTGCAAAAATTTAAATGTTAGTTCAATGGTACAACTCAATATAGAGTACATGTGTAAGTGTAATGTAAATATGTAAACAATTTCAAATGTATGTTTAATTAAAAAATAGAAACAAAATTAAAAGTGATATGGGCGATGAGTGCAAAAATTTAAATGTCAGTTCAATCAATAATAAAAAGTTAAAGTAATAAAAATAATAAACATAATAAAAATCAATTTGTTATATTTTGATTTTGTGAATAGGCTTTGTTTTTTTCTTGCAATTTAATTAGCTTTTGTTACAATATCATCCACCAATATCTTGACTTATATATAGCACATGCCTAAAAAATAAAGACTTATTTCACAATCAAAATATTTTTGAACAATATGAAAATATTCTTAACCATGGATATTCACCCCCACTTTACCATGGATATTCTTAATTTGTAAATAGACTTTGTTACAATACCACGGGTGTATATATCACATGCCCAAAAATCATAACTTATTTCACAATCGAATTCAACAATATGACAATATTCTTAACTAGCAATTGCACCACATGTTGCAAAGGAAACGCCCTAAGGTGGTAACATAGGAAAGAGTAGCATAGAAGGAAGAAGTAAAAATTATAATAAATTTTGTTTGTTTACATGTGTTTTTCAAATAAAACTTTGAAATTTAAACTATTCACAATGGAGCTACAACATAACTATAGAAACCAATACATGTATGTTCTCTTGTGGTATAGGGGTACATTGTTTCCATGGTGCCACCAATAGTTAAATGGAAGGAAAAATGGAACTGAATCCTAAAGGGTCTGCATTGAAAGCTTTGTATAATAACCAAAGCCTTAAACACATAATCCTTGTGACAAAGATTGCAGTTCGCAAACACCTTATCACCAAAGTGAAATGTCAAGCTTAATGCTAAAAACAACATGAGTACATAGATTTTCATAGTTCAACATAGCTCAAGTATGATTTATGGATTTAAACGATGTCAAAGTTTGTAAACATATTATGGTAGTTGACTTGCAGTATGAGCCTCCAATCCAATTTTTTTATGTTAGAAAAATCTATGTTATAGGTATCCTATCCATATTACTAATGATTAGTGCACTCTATTAATGGGATAACAGCTTATCACTATGACATGTTATACTTCATAGGAGACTACTAATAAGATTAAGTATGGTATATAATTCTAATATTTATGCTAGTGGGTTAAGCATTTGATGAGAGGATATTTTTTTATTTAAGTTTCTATGACTGTTAACAATGGGTTGCATTTTGTGATATCGAAATTGTGCCAATTTAAGGGATCTTTAAAGTTTATGAAATGTGAATTTTCCACTCCAAAACAATTCAACATTTGGGGAACCTTATGCAAAATTGGCTATTGAACAAAAATTTAAAAAAATTCTTTATACAATAATAAATATTTTCAGATGACATCCCGTCAATTCCAACCAATATATTGAAGCTCAACATAAAGGATAAAACACCAAATTACTTATAACTATATAGAATTTAAAACTTGTTTCAAAATTTTTTCCATCATAATTGAATAAAAACATAAATATTAGTATGTCATCATTAATAGGAAAGAGACAAATAAATCAAATAGTGATGAGGCAATAGCATATATCCTACTTGATCAAGAACCACACCATTCCCAAATATTATAAGTAAATGATTTAAATCAAACATTTCATAACACAAGTAATCTCATATCATCTTTAATTAACAATGCAATGGATAATAGTTTTTGTTATAAGGGATTCAAGATACAATTTCTTTGGATTAGTTACTAGGCTTGAGATGTAACTATTCCAATTTCCAACAAAAATTCTCATAACTATGCATCCTACCTCATCCTTTATGGATGACATTGCTAAATAACCAAAAAATGATAAAATTCATATTTGAAAATGATCTAATTAAAATTACACCCTAAGTCAAAAGTGGGTTGAGGGGTAAAAAAAAGTTGGTTTTTAATGTTTTCCCCACCAATATTCAAGTCTCTCCAATGAAAAGCTTGTGTTTGTGTCGTTTTTCATGGATGTGCTAGTACATGCAACAAATGGATGTTCTAGTACATGCAACAACAAGTTAGAAGTTGGAGACAAATTCAAGTAAGGGGATTCTTTGAGGGAATACAGACCCCACATGCTACCTATTAGCCAAATAATTGAGATGTGATGATGTTGGTTGAACTTTCTCCTACCTAAGGGTAAGGTTTGTGGAATTTAGGTGGTGTAATATTACCCGCAACAAAATTCAATTGTCTCCAATGACAAACTCATGTATTCACCACAACACATCACAACAAACAACATTTGTAGATAGGTGAAAACCCTCGTAGCCTTCAGAAAAATAGATAAGCAACACACAACCCCATATATAAAGGATTATGAATGGGGCTAGGTGAGTGTATTGGGTGTCTTTTTACAAAGAGATACCCCACGTCCACCATGTTCACCAAGGATTCAATTCAATATTCCAAATCCAATGGTGTCAATTGCATTTTTTTAACAAGATGAGTTCATTCTTTGACTTCCTTGAATCAAACAGGACTCAATTTTAGTCTACTCGTGTAAGCCTCTCACTAATCCTTTTCATTCCCTTGCAGATCTAGAATGTTTTCCATTTTCCACTCATATTACCAAAAGGTAGTCTTTTTTGAAGAGGTAGTCTGAGATAGATAAAAGGTACTTTTCCCTTATGGGTTGTTTCAGTTGCCATGTTAAATCGATCCTTTGACTCTCATGCTAGAGAAATTGCAATATGAGTTTCTATTTTCAAAGGGGTGAATTCACACTTGGAGATAACACAATTGGTAATCCAAGGAAAATAATTTCTTTGGCAAAAATATCCAAGAAATATATTATAGCTAGAAAGTAGCACTATGTGTTTTACCTCTCATCAACAAATTTTCACAGCTAGAATGCTAACAAACAATTGTTATTTTAAATCATAAAATATAGGTCATAAAGAAATTTCATAGTGATTTTAATTATATATTAATTTATTCTTCACATATTTTTAATTATAAATGGCCAAATAGAAAAATATTTGGAAAAATCTAGTTTTAAATGATAACATTAGACATATACATAATAGTTATATTTTGAAAAATATTCAAACCTTAATTAGAAATCAAACCAATCAATACGTGCATAATGATATAATCTAGGGCATGAGAGAAAAGATAAGATGAGATCATAAAGACTTCACTGAAAGGTAACATATATATCAAGATCAAAACGATATATATATATATATATATATATATATATATATATATATATATATATATATATATATATATATATATATATATATATTATCACTAAATAATTGAAAAGGAAACAATTTCCTTAAGCCATTTAAAAGAAATAAAAAACATGAAGGTTATTAAGAAGAGATCAAAAAATTTTTGTACATCAGTCTTAGTTCATAGTTACTAAGAGAAAAAAAATAGAAGTATATTTCTTATAACTATTCAAATATATTAATTCTTTAATATTTTTAAAAAATGAAATGGAAAAATTATAATTTTGACAACTTCAAAAATTTCTTAAAAATTGTTTATTTCAAGTAAAATTATATATACAAAAATAAAACTTATAATTTCACATTTAGAATAACAAATTGTGAAATTTTTTGTATCAATTCATATAACTAACTATTTTATAAAGTATATAATTTGTTATTGAATAAACTGAATTTCTATACAAATTCAATATTACATATAACGATACAAATTCCATATTATCTTGTATTTTATGTTATTACCATATTTTATTCTTTATAATGTAATAAAATAAGTCTTACAATTTTATACTTAGAATTAAAAAAAAAAAAAAAACATTTTACTAAAATAATTATAAAAATTTACATTTTATCTAAATTCAATAAATATATTTACAAATTATTAATTTATACATTAAAATAACACATACATCAATACTTTGCGATTGGTAGAACCTAAATTTTTGTATACATCCCAAGCCATAAGTTAATATGTATTAACATAAATATCATTGAAAACTTGCTCCAAATTTTCATTGAAATGTGCATTGTTCTCCCTATATGATCTAGTCCTGCACCTAACTTTGAATGACAGCTATAACTTTTCGTATACATCCTCAGCCATAAGCTAATATACATTAACATGAATTTCATTAAATACTTGTGTGCATCATTCACCCTGCATTACCTGGTCCTAAAGCTAACTTCCAATGAACTTATTATTCGAGCGACCGAATAGAACAATCTAGTTTCCTAATTTTTTCCATCATTATAGTAAAATTTGTTAACTATAATTAATTATTCCAAGAACCTAATAGAAGAATCTAATTTCCTAAATTTTTCTATCATTATGGTCGAATTTGATAACTATAATTAAAACATCACAGGCACTCAAGTCTACATTAAAGTTAGGTCGAATTTGGTAACTCGATTGTGATATGTATGTTAAGCTCAAGTCTACATTAAAGTTTATGACCCATCAATAGCACTTCATGTTTGGCCTAAAATATAAATTGGCTGATCAGTTCTGTTTTGTATCTGAATAATTCTACCTTGAACTAATCTACTTGCATTTCACACACTTCTGCTAGTTTTAAATTAAATCATATTGTGATGCGGAGTTTATTGAAGCATAAGTGTCAAAATATATCATTTCAAGTGAGCCTCACTGACTTCTGAAGCTTCACTATTTGCGGCTCCTTTAGCTCACTCTTATTTTGTCATTATGATTTTATATCTGCCACAAGGAACTCTTCTGATCTGCTGGAACTATCTTATAATTCAACTGTTTTTCATATCATCTGACAATCGGACAAGCGAGCCTGTTACTTTTTTTCAAGTTCATCTGTTCTTTCTGGATCTTTTCATTCATACCATTTGCTTATTTCCTTTTCTATCAGTACTGTCAAGCGAGCCTGTCTCTCCTAATCAGTCTTTATATGTCAAGCGAGCCAGTTATGATGTCAAGCGAGCCTATCTTTTCAGCTCTGGCCTTTTTTCAAGCGAGCCAATTCTGATGACCTTTCACAAACAAACGAGGCTATCTTTTCATATCTCTTTCTAATTTGTCAAGTGAGCCAGATTATGATGACTTATATCAAGCGAGCCAGCCAAAATGCATACAAGCGAGTCGGTTATATATATATATTCCATGCTATCTCACTTTTGTATCTATGATTTCAATTGCATATGTTACAGTGCTTTTTTCAATCCTCCTGGACTTTTTCTTTCAACAGGGCCTCACATACTTTCATCAAGCGAGCCAGTTTTTTCCTTCGCTCTGTTTTTCATCCTTTTCTTACAAATCTATGATGAGTTCACTACAGATGGCATCGATCTCCTCTTTATTTGGGTGGATCTGTTTGTTTTCTATGTTTTGGACTTGATATTTGGTTTCGGTGGTTTCTTAACCCCCATTATGTATGATCCGTTCATATTTTTTTGTTTTGAGTTCTTTCTTCCTTAGAAGTTGTAACAATGGAAATATTGATTTGGATCATTTCTTTCTTATCTACTCCAGATGAAAATGTAATATTACGATAATGCACTGTTAACATAAACAACATTTTTTTCTTTCTAAAAAAAGTGTCAAAAATAGTAAATCAATATCTTTAATCGTAAATTGCAAGTTTGATTGAATGCATATTTTTCGGATCACTGCACAAAATATGTCAAAGTCGGTTGAAGTGATCTTGCACAACAAAATTTATAAATATGACTCCTACATCTGCATCTTTGCAGAATATATTCACTGGTCTAGTCTAAAATGGTGTCTTCTGCAGAAATGACTGGTTGCTGCTCACTATACTACTAATAGCTTTTGGTACTTTACATGATAGAGTTTGGTATTTTTTACTTCAGAAGCAGAAACAGCAGCAACAATCTCCATCTCAAAAAATTGAATCGATCTTCCATTTGGGAATTAGTATGAATGATTTCCAACTCTATAGGTCATTATTAATGTTTTACATTTATTTTTACCATGGAAAATAATGGATAATACTTCGAAATAGTCTTATAGTAGTTTGAATTAATTATATGGAACAAATTTATAGTTATTTTATTTTTTATAATATGTTGCACTCTCTTTGCATCTATTTTATAAGTAAAAGTATGCTTTTTCAAGCTTAGTGGAAAAAGGAGATGTATCTCCACACCAAATTTATAAAATTCTTTTGAAATAAAAAATAAATAAATAAGTGATTTATCTCGAGACCAAATTTATGAAACTCCTTGGAAATTAAAAAAAAGGTTTTGCCATTCATTTTGTAGATTCAGCCTTTGTTTCACTTACAATAATACAATTCAATATGATTTCAATGGTTTCAAATATTTTGTTCTTCTAAATGGAAACAAACTGAAATGCAATTGAAACCTATTATGTATATGTTTGTGTACCTTTCTTGGCATCCCGAGGATCGCCAGCCTACAACGTCCATGAGAATTAATTTATCCTTGGGATTTAAAGGATAGTTGTCCACTGTAAACACAAGGTTGCCACTCCAAACGTAAAAAATACAGCCATTGCAGCTGCAAACAAGAATTTTTCCACATTGTGAGTGCTGTGGGAGATACACTTGCAAGCTTATTGTCTATCCGAGGATAATGAATCTTGGTACCTAGTTCTATCACATGGATGCTACCTAGTTGCAAACACAAACTTAACATCCTGATATTGAACTTGCAATTTTGTCACTCAGATTTCACGAAGATCGTTGTCCCTCCTATAGAAAAAACATTAAATCTCGACATTCCTCCCATTGCGTCTCGTGATTTTTTGTAGGTTCAGTGGTATATTTTCTCAAATACAATGCAGAAAAATTAGGTAAGCTTTTCTGAACTAAAATATTTCGTGCGCCAAGTGTCTTAATCAAACTCTGCAGTAACATGAAGAAACAACGTTATACGATTTTTCTTTAATTGAATGAATTTAGATTAGTTGAGCTCATGTGAGATGGACTGAAATTTCTGAGACTCACCTGCTCACCTACATTGTTTTTATGGTGTTATTGAGCACCAAATGGACAAAGTTTTCCACTTAATCCATTTGTCGTCTCTGCATGAATGGATCATTGTAATAGTTTTCAACAATCTCTCCCACCATAACCAATGCATTTGCAAAATTATTTTCACAGTCTACATATTTTGAAAAAATTCGACAAAAGATCGAATATAGTTAGAGGTTAATAAAGTCACAAAACCAATCAATCAGTGAACTTTAACTAGATCAGCTTATAAAAATCAAGATCAAGAACAAGAACCTAGAGAGTGAGAATTTTCTTTTTCCTCCGCGTGTCCAACGAAAATGAAGTCATAGGCTGCTAGAATGACTTTTCTATGAAGAAACCAGGTACCAGGTTCCAAGGTTGTGGCTCAAGCCATTGTGAATCTATGGGGAGCTAAATAAATTCAAACTACAAATGAAACTGGAAATATATTTACATTAAGTTTATTAGTTATAGTTATTTAAAGATGAATAAGTTAAACGGTTGTAAAATCAAGATTTGGTTGACAGTTAAAACAAAATAATGAAATCTAATGGGGGAAAAACTTTCAATTGTCTAACAATGAATTTGATGGTCAACAATAGTACAGGGTGGCAACTAGGAGAGTTGTTTTCAAATAAGGACGCCTTACGACAAAACAATGAATATTCACCCCACTTTACCATGGATATTATTAACATGTAGATAGGATTTGTTACAATACCATGGGCCAATACCATCGCTTATCAATACCACATGCCAGAAAACTATAACTTATTTCACAATAAGAATATTTTATTTTAATTTAATTTTATAATGTTTTTTTAATTGAAGCTAAAAATAAAAGTGTTATAATTACTTTTGAGATATATCTAAACCCTCTATCCTCGGGACTACTAAAAATGTTCCCATAGAAATTGAATTAAGGTTTTAATAAAATTGTCAAAGTCCTACTACTAATAAAATTGTCATGTCCCACTAGCACAACTTGCTGAGGATGGTCCTCGTCACAAAGGAGACCCAATATTCCCATACAAATTAAAATGAAGTTTTAATAAAATTGTCAAGTCCCACTAGCACAACCTATTGAGGACGGGCCTCGTCAAAGGGCTACCCATGATCAAACCTCACGGAAGCTGTTGCGCCCATGCTAGGGTGGAGGATACAAGTTAAACCCAATTTTCTTAGCATTGGTGTGGCCTAGGACGGGTACGATCCATGGGTGATTTTGACGGCTTAGATGCCCCTGGTTCATGGTTTCTCAAACCACATGTCAAGCCTCATGTAATCTCCCCAAATGATTTTGGTGGCTTAAATGCCCCTAGGTTGTGGTTTCTCAAGCCACAGGTCAAGCCTAATGTAATCTCTCATGAACTCAGACCACTTGACCAAAAAAAATATGTTTTAATAAAAATAAAAATGAGAATACATTAATATTTAAAGATGTGAAATTTATATAATATAAGTTATTAGTAAGAACCAAGATAAATCCATCTTGACTAAGGACCCATGTGATGACAACAAGAAAATTAAAGGGGAGAGAAAGGGGAGAGGGAGGAAGATAGTGACAAAGCTGGAGGGGAGAGAGAGAGAAAAGAAAAGTTGAAGGGGGAGAGATAGGGGGAAAGAACACAGACATAGAGACATAGAGGTGGAGAGAGAGAGGGAGTGACAAGGGAGAGATGGAAAGAGAGTGAGGGAGAGAGGAGAGGAGGAAAGAGAGAGAGAGAGGGGGTCATAGTGAGAGTGATGGGGGGAGAGACACAGGGAGGTGGTAGAGAAAGGGAGAGAGATGACTCAAGAGAGATAAGGAGAGAGAGATGGACTTGAAGGGGGGGAGAGAGGGAAGGAAGAAGAAATACATAGACGGAGCAAGGTGGAGAGAGATAGAGGGAGTGACAAGGGAGCAATGGAGATAGAGTGAGGGAGACAGGAGGGTGGAAGGGAAGACAAAGAGAAGAAGAGAAGGGGAAGAGAGAGAGGCAGAGAGGAAGAGGGAGTGTGAGAGAGAGTTAGATATGGAAATAGAGTGTGTGTGTGTTTTGGGGTGATATAGACAGAGCCAATAAGAAATAGACACATAGATACACATACAAATATTATATGGTTTTATATAACCAACCTATATCCATCTTAACCCCAGATCTAGATAGATACATAGTTTTATATAACCAACCTAGATCTATCTTAACCCGAGATCTATCAAGTTCCTAGAGGGGTTCCTAGAGGGATCAAATCTCTCAAGGTGTAAACCTTACCTCAAGTTTTGCACTCACAAAAGAGGTTTGCACCTGAAAGATTGGATCCCTCTCGGCACTTGACAGATTTAGTGTTAAGATGGATGATAAATTACGGGTTAAGATGGAACTATGCTAATGTAATAATACAAAGACACTCTCCAATGCCTTAGATTAGAAATATAATCTACATGATTTGGTTAAAATAAAATAAAATGATTGTAATTATAATTATCAATAAAATATTTTAACTCACTCAAATTACATAAAATAAAAAATAAAATAACAACAATAAAATAAATAATTATATGATAATTAATAATTAAATCAGCCTATATGAAACTTAACTCTTTATCAATCTTTTTATATGCAAATCTTTTTTTGAGTGAAAAGTGATTTGATCTTTCTCTGCATTTCATAGATCTAAGTTAAGGTAAATCTAGTGTGATGTATTTTTTTTTTTTTTTTTTTTTGTGACTACACTGAGCCTAGGCTAAGGCTAGCCAATTTATTCAATGGAAGAAGACCGATCAACCCACAATAGAATTCTTATCACACTCTTTTATAAGTTTAATTTTCCCAAAATGTCTTCATCCTTCATCTCTCCCCTAAAACTTGAATTTGTGATTTGACCTGAGCTATACCCAATCAACCGATCTAACTCTAGGTAAATAGACTATATGGTTATAATAGAAAGGTAAATAGAATACATGGGTATAATAGAAATGTAAATAAAGTATTTGTAAATAGAATACATGGATATAACGGAAAGGTAAATAGAATATTTGGTTAAGTGTTAAACTTATGTGATTGATCATTAAAAAATATTTTAAAATTTAATTTTGAAACCTCTAATTGGTTAGACTAATTTATTTTACTGTCACCGTGTATCAAAACAAAAATAATATTAAACAAAATATTCTGAAGGTAAATTTTATTTTATATTTTTCAAGAGGCTTTGTGCGCGGCGTTTTTCGATTTAACGCATTCTTGTCCAGCAACACCTAGAATCTGTTGGCCAGAGCTGTGCCAGAACTGTGCCTTCTGTGCAGAAACGCTGTCTTACAATCCATGGAGGGTCATGGGAGGAATTGGCAGCTTGCATGTTACGGCCAGAAAGCCGGAATCCGCTGACAATAATAGGTCTTTGAAAGTTCTCTCCGGTGGCACCGACTTGGTCAGCGAAAAGAGTCTTACGAAGCCTGCCTCTCTTCAGAATGCTTTTGCCTGTGGTCGGCAATCCCGGCCAATTTTGGCTGTTTAAGAGAATTTGACGTAGAATGGCAGTAAATTTGTTACATTGTTCTAGTCTCACTCATTCTGGCAGAGTTTTCCATTTAGTTTTTCTTTGCTGAACAATTTAGTTTTTGCTTTGCTGAACAATCTTGATGTGTATGTAAGAGTTTAATGGTAATGATTATATCAATAAGGCTGTAAATCTCACAAAGAAATGAAAGTTCAAATTTTAGGACTACAGTTTTTTTTTGAAAAAATATACATAGGAAGATCTGTTTTTCTTATTCCTGAACTTTGGTGTAGTTCAATGGAAAATCTTGTTTTATCATGAAAAACAATTTCAGTTCAGCCATCGTAGGATTCAAGTGAATGGTAATTTGATTTCAAAGCTTGTCAAGAACTGTAAAATGCAGAACCGGAGCTTTGATTCACTGTAACAATAACCATACAATGATCACTGTCGGGTTCTGCATTTTGTAAATTTTAATCACATAAATTTAGACACAATAATAGATTGGTTGAATTGCTACTAGATCAGTATGCAAATACTATTGTGCTTGGGTTTAAGAGTGCCAAAATTAATTGCTAATAATGATTTAAATTTTTAGTGTTTGTGTAGGATCTATGGTCTATAGTTACATAATAATGATTTAAATTTTTAGTGTTTGTGTAGGATCTATGGTCTATAGTTACATAATTTGTGCATGCAACTTCAATCAATTAGGCCAGAATGCAACCTTGCTATAGTGAGGCGGGTCCCGTGCTGGTAAAGGGGGTCGGAAGGGATAAGGGGATCGCACAAGGCGTACCAATTTTCAGAGCAAAACCAGCTGAGAAATGACCAAATTATGGAGAATATTTTCCGAGGGCAGATGTGAATTCCCTACACTGAGATATCACAGTAAGCAAGATCAATGAAATATTGTACACAAATAATTATACTTCATCAAATAAATTTATGATTGTTGAATTCCAATGATATACAAAATACCTGGTTGGCTTAAATCACCTTTTGATTACTTGAAGAGTGTTTTGCGCATAGTTTGTTGGATTTCAAAGAAATCCAACCTGTTAATGCTAGAAACTTTATGAATAATCTACTACTGCATAACATAATTTTGAGTTAATTGGATCTTTTGTAGAATAATTTATTATGGCATAATATAATTTTGAGTTAATTGGATGTTTTTGTGTAAGATGGTAGAATTGATTGACATTACATCTAATTTGTCTCATTAAAAAAATTGATTTTTTTTTCATTTTCACAAAGATAAAGTAAGATGGTATAAGAATTATGAGTGTTGAGAGTTTGATAGTTTATTTATACTATAATTGAATTCAATTTCATTTTTATTAATTTATGTATTTTATTTTAAATATTTAGATATTATTATTATTGTTATTATTTTGAAAAACCCCAAAACATGCATAATTGTCGAATCAAACTATGAAGACTTACTATTTTTTTTATTGTCAAGTTATTACTATTATTTATTTAGTGAACTTGCAAGAATCAAATGAAAACAAAATATTAGATATTATATATATGAGAAAAAATATAACATTATGGAGTAAAAAAAAGACATATAAAAGAAACGTTTATAAGAGAGGATATTCTATTATGCATGTCATGATTAGAAAGTATAGCCTCATGTGAAGAGGAATTAGACAATAGCACATTTAGACAATGTGAGGTTTAGTTCTCTCTAGGTCAAAGGTTCAAATTTCACGGGGAAGGGTTGAGGATGAAAGCAACTTCAGAGGAATTAAACTTTCCAACCTAAATTTCTAGGTAGAGTATCTCATACCTATGTTCAATGTTATTTCACTCAGTGGATTAATTATTTGTGTAATTTAATTAATATATATGTTTTCCTTTCTGGAGCATTTTTTATGGTGAATTTTTTGGGGCGATTATCTCATACCTGTGTTCAACTTTATTTCACTTGGTGGATTAATTATTTGTGTGGTTTAATTAATATATATTTTTTCCCTTTTAGAGCATTTTTTATGGTCAATTTCCTATAGATATTTTTAAAAATTGTATATTTGAATTGTGTAATTTGTAGAATCCCAATGCCCTGGGGTTTTTTGGGGCACTAAATCATTTTAAACAACAAAAATTACAATGTTTCCCATACTTGTATTGCCAGATTTCCACCAAAATAATATCCAAAATGAATTTCCAAGAAAAAAATATCCAAACATATATTAGTGAGATTTATCATGTCAATTGTGACATAGAGAGCTTTTAGGGTAGCTACCACTAACATATTTCCTTTAGTTTTCAATTACATAATTTATTTGTATAACTAGATTGGCATATCATAATAGTAGCATTTATACTTATGTATATAATTGAAAAATATTCTTTCTCCTTGTTATGGATTTACAAGTGAAAAATGATTGTGTTTAAAAATCTCTTTGTGAGATTTAACCCCAAAAAAATGTTTAAGTACCAAGGTTGCAAGGACATCATATGGCAATAAATGATAACTATGGTATAGATTTGGGAAAACATTCAAATTTTCTTGATGGTCAATCATGCAATATTGTTGTTGACGTTATTATTTTGTTACTTTTTTTCTCAAATAAAATATTGATCTCTTTAATTAGTACATGAAAAGCCCAATAGATGCATTTTGGCATTGTAAATCCATGATTCATGCCAATTTCCTTAAATATTATTATATGAATTGATAATTATAAGAATTGGATTGTATATTTGGCTTCCTATATGTATTCCAATAATGGAATTCAATTGAATTAAATTAAGAAAGTTCAATTTTTATAGCAATTTTCTCAATACATGCATGTGTGTATATAGAATAGAAAATTTGAGTTAGCCATGAAAATGTAGGTTATATTTACTAATGTTGAACATATATGTTGAAATTTTAATGGAATTGAATTGAATTGAACTACGAAATTTCAATTTTTGATACCGTTTTTTCTGAATGCGGATATAAGTGTATATGGAATAGAAAATTTGAGTTAGAGGATGAAAATGTCAAATATATTTACTAATGTTGAACATATATGATGAAATTGGGAGGTGGTAGCAAGTTTTTGAAAAAATATGAAACACTATGGGGTAATGAAAAAACCAGAATGCAACTGGATTGAGATTAGAAATGAAGTTCATATATTATATAACATGGGGAAATATGAAAGAAATAAAGTCTTAGGACCTAATGCAAACATCTAATAATTCATGTGATGTCTTCAAAGTATCATATCCTTTTTATTTGTGATATGGAGATCATTTGAAGTTTCATGACCTAGGTATGAGCTTCACTTTCTTAATCATGGTTGTGATTGGAAACTGAAGCCTCAATCCATTAAGGTATATTATTAGGTTACAAGGATATGAATGAGAATTTGATGCAGAACATAGGACCTTTCTATGTCTTTAAGTACCACACATGCAATATTGAATGTATCCTTGCCCTGTGATTAGGAATGCCAATGCGAGTAGGTGGTTTTGAGTAGTAAGTTTGGGTCTCATGATGATGATATTGATTGAGGGAGGAAGGCCATGCATTCGGTCCTAAATAAATCTTTGAGATATTTAGAGCACAACCTTATTTATTTTCCTAAAAGGATTCTTAGACTTATATATACCTCAAAGATTTATTTAGGGCCTAAGACATGGACTTATTTATTATATCATTTACAATGTTTTGGTAAATATAACTATTACTCAAAACCAAAAATTTTCACCGACATCCTTAATCATAGGCAAATAATTTCCTTAGGATTAAATGTGCGGTTGTTTTAGATTTTCATCTTGGCCCAAAATGGATAAAGACTTTTCATAAGCTGTAAGGTGCATTATTTTACCATGACCATGTCTAGGGCCCTAAGTAACATGTTGGAGGAGACATTATTCACCCCAAATGCATAAAATATTTTTGTACGGCCTAAGGCTAGGGTTTTCTCCCACAACCATGTTCAAGGAATCATCACCCAAATCTACTACTAAAAAACATCTAATAAACCCAATATACCTTATTAAATTGAACAAATCCCATAGAAAGGTCACATGTCGTTGATAAAGTCCCTATTCATATCCCTTCACCCTTAAAAGATACTTTTGGGGCTTAATACCTAAGTTTTCTACCCCAAACTCGCCAACACTACTATGGATAATTCATACATTTCTTTATGCCTCGAGGGATGGTGTTCTTTACTTGATCATTTCTAGGGATTTAAGATAGGTGCCTATTGCTCAAAGTCCCTTAATGACACTAAGACCCCCTATCATAGGTCATTGACTCCCTTAGGAGGCCACATGTTATTTTTTTGGGCATCATTATTGGTCGTAGATGGATAGAAGCTTCCTTTATAGCTTACAATTAATATTTCCTCTTCCGACCATGCCTCTTTTTTTGGGAGCTGTGTTTGAGATGACATTATTGGCCCCAAATTCTTTAAATAGTTCTTTGATACCTAAAGCTAATGTTTCCTTCCCCAACCATGCTCAAACTATCGTGACTCAAATCTAGGGCTAAAAACCATCTAATATAGCCCATATCCCCTTTTAAATTCTAGAGATCCAATTAACATGTAATAGGTGGTGGTTTAAGTCCTTATCCATGTTCCCCAAATATTATAATCTATCTTTGGGGCCGAATGCCTAAGTTTCCTACCCCACTATTGTCAAAACTATCTTGGATGCCTCAATAATTCTTTTAGGACCTACGACATGAAATTCTCTCGTATATTACTTATAGGTTGATAGGAGATGTATTCACTACTAAAAACCAACTAATGTCATTAACATCCCCCAACATATGAAAATTAAACCCCAAGGAGGCCATGCGTGTTTGTTTAATACATCCTTCTTGACCCTAGATGGATATAAACTGCATTTAAATCCTAAGGTTAATTTTTTCTCCCCTAGCCATGTTGAAGGCCTCAAGACCCATGTTCAAAGTGATATTATTTTCCCAAGATGAATAGAAAATTTAATTAGGGCATAAGGCTAAAGTTTCCTCCCTAACCATGTTTAAGGCATCGTGACCGAAATCCTCATCAGAATCAAAGAAAGAAATTGGGTGGCATTTTCTGAATTTCTAATAAATGTTATGCCTATCACATGGCTTTTAATGTTTTCCCTCCATCTGCTAAAACTAAAAGTCAAGTTGCAAATATTTATTTACTCTCTGAAACAACTTGAAAAAAAACAAGCTAGGGGTCAAGATGGGTGTTTACATTGTTAATAGGGAAGATAGAAAAAGAAGTTACAACCAAGAGTGTAATATGCTTGCAGAACTTGAAAAGTTATTTGATTTACTAAATTTCTGGAGTAAATGTGTAATCTATGGCTCAATGTATTTGTAAATTATGCAGTTTGATGGTTAAGGATTCTTTGTGACAACTTTGGTTTATGGGTTGTGTTTTATACTTGATCATGACTATACCTGATTCATAATTGTTTTTCAAGAAAAAAGACTACACAAATTAGAATTACATGCACTAAATGTGTAATTTATGGTTCAATGTATTTGTAAATTATGGGTTTTGATGGTTAAGGATTTTATGTGACAATTTCTGTTTATGGGTTGTGTTTTATTTTTAATCATGATGATTGTAATTGATTCATAATTTTAACTCATTCATAATTTTTATCCAAAGGAAAAAAAACTACACCAACTAAAATTATTTGGAAGAGATTTTAACCAATCAAAAGTAGTTTTACTTTGTTTTATTCTTTATTTAGAAAAGTTTTTAACCAATCAAATAGTTTTACTTTGTTTTATTCTTTTGGAGTGTGTTGAAAAAGAAAAATAATTCCAAATTATTTTTGTCCATTTAAATTGAGTTTAGGTGAATAACTATGTGCTCAAGAGTGAAGTGTTGTTATTTAAAAAGTATATTAATATTCCATGAAAAAATAATTTACTTAAAAATAAAATATTGTTTTTAAAAACAGTATAAAAATTGATAAAGTTTAAATAATTCTTATAATACCAATTCATTATTAAAAATGTATTTTAATATTAAATGAAAATATAATTTACTCAAAAATAAAATGCTCAAAATTTTAAAATTGTTTTCATATTAATTAAAATTAAAAAAATAATATACTCTTATGAATTTGAATAGATCTTATAACTGTAATTTTCATAATTAACTGAACTGCTCTAGCTATAATTTTTTTGGGAAACCACTGAATTTGGATAACCTCATACACTCCGTTTCTCATTAGTTTAAACTCTAAATAACCTCATGTCCTCCAACTACCAACTTATTGCATAAATTTAGACACTAAACTTTCCCAAACTAAACCCTACTCAAAATTGTAGAAAAGTTCTCATTATTATCAATATATTTTATTGTTTTTTATAAATATTTAAAAAATTATATAATTAATTAAAATAAATTCTTAGTTAGAGTACTGATATTATTTTCAAAGAAATGTAATAGTTTGTTGAGTATCAATTATATGCGTTCGATTTTTACGGATATTTTAAATTTTAATTTTGAAAAATGTAGTTGTCTAGATTAATTTATTTTATTGCCACCCATCAATAAAACTTTCAAATTTAATGAAAAAGTCATATTGAATAAAGTATATATTTACGCCGATAGGCCTTCTGTTATGAATCAACTCTATTTTTTTTTGGTCAACCTTTTTGTTGTGCTGAGGACATTTGTCCTGTGAATACGTGTCTTGCTTTTTTGTCAACTTTTTTTCTAAGTGAATGCGTGTTGGTGACATCTGCCAGATGTGATATGTTATCTTATTAACTTGCTTTTATGTGTCAACGAAAATGGCGGCATGTGATATGCTATATTATTAACTTGCTTTTATGTGTCAACGAAAATGGCGGCATGTGAGTTTAATTCTTGTTCGCCTCCACCATCTTTATCCGGCAAAACCATACCAGAATCCTTGCGAAGCCCCCAGATTCTCCAAAAGTGCGTCACTCAACCTTCACACAGATACGAACGATCACGGAGTTCTACAATCATAGATATAAGGCTGTTAAGTTTCATTGCCTGGTTGAGGAATTCATTAGCAGTACGCCTTCGCAAATTTTATATAGGCGGAGTTTCTGATATTTCTTATAAAATATTTACGCATTTGCTCTAGCTTTAATACTTCAATATTTGTTTGGTTCCTGTTCTATTTTATTTTGAGTCTTTGCAATTCCAATTACTGACGTGAACACGGAGAGTGGCCAGGTGGAGGATTTTTTTCAAGCTGAAATTAATCAACTGCTGAGCCTCATCATCAAGGCTTTCTACAACAATAAGGGGATTTTCCTCAGGGAGCTCATCAGCAATTCGTCCGATGTAAGTATGAAATTTAAGATTTATTAATTTTTTAACTCCCATTCCCTTCCCCTCCAAAGTGTACCATATCGCTTCCAAGTATTGAATTGTCTCGCTATCATTTCAATCCGACGAGAAATTATTCGTTCTCCGTTATTCTCACCGGGGTTTATTCTACCATCTCCTAGTGTTTATCAGTTTCGATCATAAATCTGTTGCAGTTCGTCGCGGAAATCGTAGTGGAGACATCTCCAGGATTCAATTGGCATCGGTTCGAGACGGTGAGAGGTTTTTGCGATTTTATTTTCGCGTCTTTAAAGGTTTTTGCTGGTCTTTCATAAGTCTCAGATTTGCAGTGAAAGCTTGATATGTGAATTTGAAATGTGCCTTGTCTCCATGACTTTTTGGCCGGACTGGTAACGATTTTATGTGAAAGTTGAATTTATTTGTGATTCAATGCTTTTCCTGTTTTTATGAGCATTGAAAATCTAGGTTTCTACTAGGCCGATTTCATCCGCATTTTGTTAAATAAGCAATGCTTTCATTTCAATACTATTATTATGTTTTCGAATATTCTGTGCTTTTATTACTTCTATTTGGGTTTAGGTTAGCCTTTGCAATACTATTTTGTCAGTTTGTCGTAACAATTTAGATTCACTATTACTTCTATTTGGGTTTAGGTTAGCCTTTGCAATACTATTTTGTCAGTTTGTCGTAACAATTTAGATTCACTAATTTCTATCAGTTTGGCTGCTTCCCGATGGCCTGTTTTGTGTTTCAGAAAGTGTGAATGTTGTGATGGAGACAAAGGGTGGGAAGAAGACGTCTAGCAAAAAATATATACTGCTGCTCTTTCTCTTGGGTACTTACGGTAATACCTGTTTAACAAATATTTCTGGACAGTTCTGTTACTGCAAATATTTCACTGTACTTGTGACTTACACAAATGAATGGCCACAGATTTTGTATGCTATTTTAAGATTTTTAAAAGATGCCAGGCAGGTTTTCACAGCAGCTTAATTTCCTTTATGTAGCATCATCTCCCTCTGGAATACTCATTTGAATGAAACGACTTCAATTATTTTAGATTTGTTTCACATGGATGTGCTAGGCAGGTTTTCATAGCAGCTTAATTTCCTTTATGCAACATCTCCCTATGTAATATCAGTTTATGAAACAACTTGAATTATTTTACATTTGTTTTCCAGGGGTATCTGCATACACTCTATTTCAACTAATGCAAGTTCCAATCAGAGATTAGATGGCAGCAATGCTTTAATGGATTAAAGATAACGGATTGCGGTAGTTTTGCTTGATTTGGATAGAATTACAGCCAGTGTATTAAAAACTGGCTGAAATGGATTGTTTGACCTTGCTTTCCACTGATAGCCCAGTGAGTAAACCTGTCAGACCAACCAGTTCAACCAGTTTCAACCTGAACCAGTCTGGGTCCACAGTGCTACGCACAGTAAAAAACAGAAGGAAACAAAAAAACAGGAAGAACACCTAAACCCAACCCCATGGAAATAACACCTAAAAACAAGAATAACAATGGGAATAGTAAAATTAATTAATGCATGGCCACATATTTATATACTATTATTTTGAACTTTTCACAGTGATCTTCAAAGCAGCTTAACTTCATTTCTGTAGCAACATATCTTTTCCGAATATCAGTTTGAATCAATCAACTTTATTTATTTATAGTCTCTAGGTATCTGTAAGCATTTTGTTTCAACCCTGAGTCACCTGACACAATAATTCAAGTAACTGATCCAGAACATGGGAGGATTATTTTTATTTTTCGAGGAATCTACAGACTCTCTATTTCAATCTCTTCAGGCTATAGGTCGGTTTTAATGGCAGTGATATTGTAATGGATTAAAGATGACTGATTGCAGTAGTTGTGGTTGATTTAGGTAACATTGCTACAGTAGCAGCTAACTTCTCTCTACCGATGGCAGGATGAACTACTTTGATACCACTTATGGCATACATTGAGCCATGTGGCAGTCACAAGATGCCATACGCATTCATAAGAAAAGGCCAAGCCCATATTGTCAAGGATAGGAATAATGTAAATGATGCCATGAATGAATGATATCCAGTTAAGAAGACTGACACATGTAGTACCTAACAGACATGTCTATGCTTAAGGGCACAACCTTCTGCAATAATTATATATAAATAAATATGTTTTAAATACTTGTCAAAAAATCAGGACTCTTATGTGTGGCTGAAAAGAAGTCAAGTTCAATAAGTGCACTTTTCCTTGAACAATTTTTCTCTTAAGAAGAGCATAGTGATGAAAGATTGTCAAAGAAAGATGAGTGTGCACATCATGTTGTATGATTTTATCCATAACAATTGTGCCAACACATTAACTTACAAACATATGCCTATATAGTATAGCCTCTTAGTAGGCATGAAAAATATGATTCAGCTTCCAAGGGCCACTTAAAGGCAACATGGCATTGAAATGTTTCAATAAACTTAGTAAGTTAAAAATGGTTTGTTACTGGCAGATTGCAATAATGCTCTAAGAAGAGATAAAAATAACACAAGGTTATATAAACAATCCTTGATATTGTCTACAGTTGTAATAATCACGAAAATACGTTAAGCTCACAGAAGAATACGATCACCTGATAGGGAAAAAAGTCCAGATTTCAAGAACTCAAATGTGGAGGACATTAGGAACAGACCATACAATAGCAAGTTTGTTCACTTCATACCCACAATCATATGACAAAATTGAAAGCTGGCAAATGAAAACCACAACCTCCTGCCTAATATTTTTTCAAATTTATGGGAATTTTATGCAATCACTTAAAACCAAAAAATGAAACGAGAATACAACAAAATTTGAAATTTGAAATAGAGATATGTAAGTTCTCACCAAGAGAAGCTAGTAAAATAAAATACACAAGCATTAACTGAGGCAATGTATTCAATTAATTCCCTTCTTATGAAATGTAAAATAAAGAGGATACATGAGAGAAGATACATACACATCAGCAAACTTGGATGCACCTTCACCTCTAATGACAAGCAATCTTTCCCACCCAGGAGGGGGCTGAGAAATATTTGGCTTGTGAATTGCCCAAAGTCTGCTCTTATCTTGTGAAATATCAGCTGGATCATCACATGATGCATCTGGACGCCAAGGATAAGCATTTTCACATACCCAAGGATCTTCCA
Source organism: Pinus albicaulis (assembly GCA_034641835.2). Taxonomy (NCBI): domain Eukaryota; kingdom Viridiplantae; phylum Streptophyta; class Pinopsida; order Pinales; family Pinaceae; genus Pinus; species Pinus albicaulis. The sequence continues at coordinate 972,787,789 of CM076584.1, read as the reverse complement.
GAATGCATTGTCGTATAGCTTCGTATTGCTCCTTGGTTGGAATTAACCTCCAGTTGAAGCACCTCGCACACTGGACGATGAATGCCCCTACAGAAGGTAAAACCCATCTTGAACTGTCTCTCGGCATTGATAAATCATTAAATGGACTTTCTTGTACAACAATGGGATCTGAAACAGAGGCATAGTCTGGATCTTCAAAATAATTTCCACCGGGATTATAGACATCATTGCATGGAACATACTCCAATGAGGATGCATCTCTCGAATGCACTTCCTGAAAGGGTGCAAGTTCATTAGAAATTGGCAGATGTGGATCTGATCTTGCTGAAGCCTGAAGAGCATTAGAGCCAGGATTTTCCTGCTTCAAATATGGGAATAGCATTAGAGTCGGATCTCTGGACTGCTCTGCTTGATATGGTACAATTTCATTAGAAATTGGAGCATGCTGATCTGGTCTTGCTGAAACTTGAATAGCATGAGTGTCAGATTTTTCCTGCTTCAGCAATGGAAATTGGTAGCTAGTAGATGAAAGTAGGTGGGTTGTTGCAGATTGCCCTGAATGGAAAGATCCAGGAAAAAAAATACAATTATTTCACATGTATTTTCCATCCATGCATTTAAAAAAGCCATCAATTCCAGATAATTTGTACATAACCATAGAGCAACATATAAGCCTAAAATGCTTCTAAACCAAAAGTATTATGGTCATTTAAAAGACACACTGTTAAACATACATATACTGGTGTATAATTCATCCTTAAAACAACAAGACATGGCCAGTCAACACAAACATATTTAGCAATTTACATTAAAATCTTGGAAATTAGATACATAAAACTAAAAAACTTCTGAAGAACTTTTATAAGTTCCTACAGCTAACCAATTCCCAATAAATTAGAATGCTGGCATATGCGTGCAACATATTCGCAATCTACCATTTAAGTGCCTTATCGAAAACTAAATTAGTAAATGGCAATACCAAATGTATCAATAACTGTAGGTTAACATATGTTAACATGTCATATATCTGTATTAATGGAGAAAATTTCGTCTTCCCGTTTCATGAGTTAAATTCTGATGACTGAAATGTAATTTTCTTTTTTTCCTTCATGTCAAAAAAATACAATTACTTCAAATTAATAATTCACAAACAATACTCCTATCGGCTCTCTTTGCACCTTCTAGGGCAACTACTAGTTTAAATTGAATTTTATTAGGTCGATAGGCTTTTGTCTTGAATAAGTGCAACTGACCTTTTTGTCTACCCTTCTTCTATTCGAATGACACATGTGCACAAACTTTTACGCCTACCCATCTTCTCTGTGCTGACATTTGTGCACCATATTTACAACGAAATTTCAGGGCATATTTATAGACAGACTCGCCTATTTACTTAGACATCGGGATTGAGTAGGTCATGGCTCCGCGGTTGTCACCGGCGTTGCTTTTGGGAACTTGGAATTGGTTAAAATGGGTATGGAGAAGTGTAGACGTCGAAATACAAAGCGTCCTTGCTTAATATTATGAAACTTTCGCAGAGGTATCAAGCGTCCTTGCGACTCTTTGTGGATACTTTCGTCGTTTGCTGACTTCTGATGAAATTTCGCACAGGTATCAAGCAACTGAGAATTTCCTGAGTTGTGAATTGCATGTTGTTTTACACAATAATCTTTAGATTTTAGGTGGATTGGTTTTCGTTTTTTTGTGCATGCCGGTAGTTTGAGAATTAGAATATGGAACATTCATTTCCATTTCCAGTTTTTTAAACTTTAAAGTATGTTTGATAAAAAATGCATCTGATAATACCTAATTTCTTTGACGTTTTGTGATAAATTCCAATAATATAAATAATTTATTTGAAGATCATGGTACCTTCTGCAACATCACATCATAATGCAATATCTTATATACATCATGTGCTTTCTTAATTTGTCAGCTTATATTTTTTCTGTTTCTACATCCCACATTTAGTACACAAATAATTAATTTAGTTGGGTTAGAAAAAATTTGTTTTTTTCTTTAGGGTTATAGCTCAAAATCCAAAGGGTGAAGTATGTATGTTTATGTTAATAGGGAAATATATCTTGAAATTACCCAAGTGTAATTATTACATGTTTTTAATTTTTTTTGTGATATTTTTAAGTAAGAAAAAGTGTAATTTAATTATTATTATTTAATCTCCTCCTACATTTAACATAAAGTCTATTGCTATGGAAAATTCTTTTTTCACGACAAAGTACTTTAATGTAATGAAAAACTATAGTGTTGTCAAGTTAGATATATAATGTAACTCCTAGTCCATTTGGTTTGTGTGAGGCAACATGTTTATAATTCATATCCATATGCGTTGTCTATTATTACTTGGTCACCACGTATTGCTGAGCGTTCACATGGTGTGGGGAGCTTAGCTCGGTGAAGCATTGGTCATAAGAGTTCTGCATACCGCAGTGATGTGTTCGTCGTATTCCGAATACCGTGTCTATCTTTACAAAGAAAATTGAACCTTATCATTGTTTGTGATGGTTGAGGAGTGTTCACATTGGACCCACAATATAATATAAAAATTTCTCCACAAACCATGCGGTAGTTACACTACCGTAATCAAACACTTCTATCTAGTCTTTAGCAATAGACAAGATCTTGTCATGAATAATTATTTATATGAGGAGAATATGTTAGAAAAAATGTTAAAGTAGTAGCGTTAAATAAATAATGCCAAAAAAGGAACGCAAAAAAAAGAAAACAAACACAACTTTATCATTTAAATCGATTATATATATAGTTACTTAGTTAGATCATGGAACTCAGTGCTACCATTTTCATTATGTATATATCATAATGTTTAAATAACGAATTATATTTATGGTATTGGTAGGACTAAAGTGGAGAAAATGTTATTTAATTATTAAAAGTATTAAAATTGTGTATTTTATATTTTATGAAGCATGTTTATTTAATAAGATCATTATTTTTATAATTTGATTTTTTCAATCACTTTTGTAATTATAAATGTTGTGAACCAAAATTCAAAATTTATATTAAATTATTTTTCAAGTTAGATAATTTTTTTTTGATTGAAGAGAGTGCACAATTCTATAAGATAAGAGTTTTACTATCAAAAAACCCTTGGCTATGGTGTTGCAAGTGAGTAGTATATATTTTGTAGTCATTCAGGAGTTACACATGTCTTCCTCCACAAAGATATCATTAACATCAATGGCCACTAATCAAAACTTCTTTGTGCTACCATAGAACCAATGGTGTTGTATTAACACAACCCACACCTTAAAGATATCTGGTCATCCGCTTTAACATGGGTCATCACAGGGGACAAGAACTTCAACTTTGCATTAAACCACAACCTGACTTAAGAGACTGAATTCTTAGTTAGTAGTATTGATATAGTGTTTTATTACATTAGTTAAATAAGTAATTTTTAGGTATTATTGTTTTACACTATTATATTTGGTACACTACAAGGATGGCCTTAGTCTCTAAGTATCAACAATATCTAGATGAAAATAAAAATGAAGAGGGAGAGAAATATTTTAGTGATGAGGAGGAAGGGATGCATACATGTAGTTCAGTGTTCTTTCTATCTCACACCATGGGTAGTGCAACATCCAATTGTTGTAGTTTTTGAATTCTGTTTTCCATGTTTTATTTTTCTTGTATAAATTGGTAACTCATATACAATATAACAGGGTTTAGGAAAATTTCTCGAACTGTTTAATCTCATGAAACATATTTTAATCTTAATGATGTTATTCATTATATTTTATGATTCACTTTTTTCTTTATTATCCTTGACCCTATTTTACAACAAGATGAACATATCTTGATTTTTATGGGATTTCGTATAACTGTCAATATAATTGGGCCAAACTAAATTTTGGAAAGCCATAACAAAATATATTATTCAAAATTTAAAGTGAATTCAAATTTTGTGAGTGTGATCCAAAGCATAATATAGATAAGGACATTACAGATAGAAAATAAACTAACTCATGAAATGCAGAGAGTTTATTACAAGGCTTGTTTAAGTTTCTTCAGTCCCATATTAATTGAAGAATATTGCTAATAGAACAAAAAAAATTCATGGGAATAACCCTATAGATCAAACCCTCAGATATGAAATCCACTAAATAAAAACATATGGAATACATGTCCAATTGAATTTTAAAAAAACTTAAATTTAATATAATAGTTATTGTTTGCTTGATTACGAAAATCCAAATACAAATTTTCCAATTTAACAAATCTATTGGCCTCTCTTTGCACCTTTCCGGGAAATTTATTATTTTATAGTTTTCAAGGCAACTCGACTCGAGAGACTCTAGAGTTGGGAGATGGATTCTCGTGCCACATCTATGCAACATTCTGCCACTTCCAGGTCAGCTTCCTTGTCTAGGTAACCCCGAGAACATGGTGACCAGATAGGTGCAGAATGATATCTTACAATTCGTGGATTCATTCTCGAATTCAAATATTAACATGACTTGTGCAGTTTTGAATTGGAATGTTAGAAAAGGTATTGGAAGCTTCCAAGTTATGGATAGAAGGATAGAATCCACTGACAATAAAGGGCTTTCAAAGTTCTGATCCAGGTGGATATTGGTGGCCACCCACATATTCCACTTGAGGCCCCACCATTTTCTCTTTCAGGTTTTTAGTTTCGGCACAAATTACTATTTTTAGGAGTTTTTGGGTCGTGAACTTTCGGAGCTGCTTCAAGGCCCTAAACGATGCTTTTTGGGCATCGCTTTTCTGGCAAAGATGATTTCATTCCGGAATCTACTTTCACAGTCAACGGTTGTATTCCTCGGATACATATTTCTAATGATGTATCATGTGCATCAAACAGAGATAGTATGCCAAAGTTATGATCCCGGGAAATCGATGTACCATTTACCTCGACGAGGCCCATATTTGACATTTCATCTCCTAGGGTTAGGGTTTTGGATGTTCAGGGTTTTCCATTGTTTCTCAATAATATATAGGCCTTCGAGCCTCATTGTAACACAGAGTTCAGAGGCCTATAGCTATCACATATCTTCTCAGAGATAAGCTACCAGTGCCCTAGATATTTTATTTCCATTATGTCTGTAAGAAAATTTCAGCTATTTGATATTAATGAAATGAAATGTTATTTCTGCTGCATCTTTGTATTTATGGTTATATGTGTATTTTATTGTGTTCCTGCATAAATCCAGATCAGGTTCCCTCTAGTGACATTTATTTGGTCAGCTATAATGGTTTTGAGAAGCCTTCTTCAATTCATAATTTTTCAAGGTAGCTCGAGTCGGGAGATTCTAGAGTTGGGACTTGGGTTCCCTTGCCACGTCTGTGTAAAATACTTCCACTTCTAGCTGGGAATCCTTGTCAAGGTAACCCAGAGAAAATGGTGATCAAATAGGTGCAGAATGGTATATTACAATTCGTGGATTCGTTCTCGAATTCAAACATTAATTTGAGCGGTGAAGTTTGGAATTGGAATATTAACGAAGGGATTGGTAGCTTCTCTATTATGGACATAAGTTTGTAATCTGCTGACAATAATAGAAGTTTGAAAATTCCCTCTAGTGACATTGAATGGTTCATCGATAAGGGTTCTGAGGATCCCACTTCAATTCATAATGCTTAGAGAATTTGTCGTCAAATGTCAATAAAATGTAAGCAGGAAAGGTCGAGAAGGGATTTATGTTTTCTAGAAGGTCTCTCAAGAATAGGGAAATAATCTCAAGTTACCTCATCTCCAATGCCCTTCGAGTGCATTGTGTCGAGCCCCTTGAAGAAGAGAACATGAATCATGTTAATGAGGGAGCTAAGGAAGGGAGACATGGGGTTCCATCCAAGTATAGAAAACCTTCGCAGAAGGTTGGGAGGAGAATGCCTCTCTCTTATCTAGGGATGGTATCTCTTCAGCCTTCACCTGTTAAGGGGAGGAAAGGTTCTGTTACTATAAATTGTATCCAACTCAGGATTGCGATAAGAAGAAAATGTTGGTCGCTGGATCAAGGTATGCCTGAGAATGTTAGGGCCTTATGAAATAGCTGGGAAGTTATAGATGGACAGAGAAGGAAACCATACAATAACATAATCTAGTATGAGCTATTTAAGAAATTGCATTGATTCAATTGCTTGAATGTAGTGTCCCTAGGGAATTTTTTCCCTTAGGGTTATCAAGAGTATGCAGATGAATGTATACTAATAACACAACATTTTCCAGAAAATTTTCCAATGGAAATTAAGATGCAACAATGAAAAGATAAGAAACATCAACAAAATACACCAGTTTATATCAGTCACATGTGTACTTACTAATGCAGTTATAAAAATAAAAAATTAGAAGTAATATTATATCAGAGATTCAATTTCATACCATCCACAATTCATGAAGATGAAACCAGGTCTTGATACATATGGGATTTAACCAACAATCCTTAAATATTCACATGATTGTTGCTAGATTACTAGTATCCTACTAATTTGTCTTGACCTAATGATCAACTCAATAAATTAGTCAACATTGTTGCATCCTTGTTTCCTCTTGACACTAACCGATCGTTTCCACATGTTGGGCTTGTTGTCCATATTAAACCCTTAATATTTCATCTACCTGGAGACACTCCTGTGATGCTATAAGAAATTGTATTTACAGAGATAGGTCTTCAGAAAATTAGTTTAAATCATCAAAAGGATGGCCTTGACGTCTATGTTTCCACAAAAATAATGTTAAAGGTATGACCATTTCCTTAACGTACTTCTTTGAAGAACCATAGTCAGTTGGAGGAGATCCACTGCATCTTGAGACTAATCTGCAACAACCCTAAGGGAGCCTCGGAAAACCATACATTGATAGAATTAAGCTCTAGAAGGGTACATGATGTTTTGGATTTCCCTAGATTAGGTCTTGGAGGCTCAGAAAAATCCATCGTGTAAATGGGTGAGGGTTCCATTGCCCTAGAATGATATCAGCTTAGCCCATGTCAATATTTTGCCTCCAAATAATTCTGTCACCTCAAGTGAGAAGTCCGAGCTTGGATTCACAGTTGTTTTGCCACCAACTAGCATTTTTTGTTCATGAGATTGTGTCTAAAATGATGTTGCAGCATAGTCCTTAAAAAATCAACATAACAAAAAGTACATCAGTATCCCATAGAAATTATCCCTTGCCTTGTCAGAAACCAAATGTAAGATGCCTCAAAAAACTTCTCCAAACAATTAAGAGAAGAGAGGATGCTAGGGAGGGACCATCACCACCTGAACCAATGAAAAGGAAAAATGGAGCTTAAAATCTGTGTCATAGCTCACAAAACCGAAATATCCAATCCACAATGATGAGAAAATGATTTCTTCACTTTCTTATTTATATATTCTTTATGGGGTTTCTTGTAATGTGAGGGGTTACAAGTTTCCATCCACATACCGAATTCTAGCTTTTCCCATAAGTTTTTCCCCAATTACTCCAAATTTACCAAAGGTTTCCCGAAAGACATTGGATAATGGGTTCCCCACTTTATCAATGCCTATAGCATATGGGGTTCTATAGGTTATTTCATCCTCTCTGGAGCAATTAATTAATAGCCAACATTAGAGACCCCCCTTTCTAACATTGTTTGTCCTCATGCAATTACAGGTTTGGGTGGTGCAAAATTTGGCCCCCTACTTTCAAGAATGAAGATTGCTCACTTGTCTTGTATCCTTGATTCTGGTCACTTCCATACCACCTATTGCTATTCAAAATAGGTGATACAATAGTACCTCAATTTTCTCAACTTCTGGACCACTGCGAATATTTTCCACTGCAAAAACTGCCCATGAATGCCTTGAAATAGTCAAGTGACCAATACTAAAATTTTGGGTGATGTTTTTGTTAAAAAATCCATAGCCAACTCTTTCCATGTTCTTATCAATACATCTCTTTTTAGGTTTCGTATATATTTCCTCTAGATATTTGTATAAGAATACTTCACCTCTATCCCTACGGAAATATAAAGGATCCTTGACATTCAAGGACATTTTAAGTTTGTCAACATCACCCTTTTCGTTCCAATAATATCCACTTCTTAGATGAATACTTCCTTCAAACGGTGGCCCCTTTCTTTCTACCCAATCATGAAGCTTTTCTATTTCTTTTCAATAAATATATCTTTCTCATCTCTTATGTATTCAGAAGGATCCCTATTGTCTCCATATTTAGATTTACAATTGTCACTACTTGATATTTTGAATAACTGGCTATCATCTATCTATGATCATGGAAACTATTTCTAGGAGTTCACATTCTACCTATTTGGAGCCTTTAATGCTTCTTTCCAAAGAGAATCTACATCATTCCATTGATCCTAAAATTTCCTTAAACAAAATTTGAAGGTACAAAATTCTTTCCTAATGGCTTGCACATTCCTTTCCACTTGGAAAATATACTTTTTTAGGGGATCCAACCCTTGATTCAAAAACACTCTACGTTCTTGAATTTTATCAGAGTGGAAAAATGTATCTTTCATATTATGCAACAATTGTTCTTCTTCCTTTAAACACATACATTCATGCTCAATTCTATTTTTCACCTGGTACATTTTCTTATCAATTTATTTTAGCACACGTATCTGTCGAATATTACTCACAAGGTAGGAAAGTACACTCTTCATATTTGAAGAATTATCTGGATTAATGAGAAATTTCCTAAGAGATGCAATGGGCTTTCATTTGACTATAGAACTTATTATATTAGATGTTAGCTCAGGTTGTCCTGTTAATCTCTTCAACTTGTACTTGAATGCACTATATATTTACTTTCCTTTATCCAACTATGGGCCTTCAACTTGATAGAGGATAACATAAATATTTCTAGAAATATTAACATTTTCCTTGATATCTCGAATAATTCCAACTTCACATCTATGATGTTTTCTTCGCTCAAGGGAAAGATCCCCCATTTATAGTTTTTGAGCCTCATTTTCATTCTTTTGATGAGATGTGTGCCTATTTTCATGTAATCTACTTTCATTATTCTCTAACTCTCTCATAATCTTGCCTCTGTTGGTATTCAAAAAATATTTCTTTTGCGCCAGAATCAATGGTCTTTTCAAAAATGTTTTCAGAGTTATCGACCTAATTTTTTAGGATTTTGTTTCCTTTTCTGATATTCATCATTTAAAATTTCAGTTGATGTCTTTTCACGGCAGGTAGGATGCTTTTCTATAGGCTGTTGTGAGTTTATTATATTCACTCTATCATTCCTATGGCCTCATCTATATCATTCATGATATGAGCTATGTATTTATTGATCTGACATATATATTACATGACCTGATCTTTATATATCTTGTTCTGATATATATCTTTCCCAGTCTGATGTATGCCTTTCATAGTTCGATTTATACCATGCTGTAGGAGCTTGCTTAAGTCCATAAAGAGCTTTCTTCAACTTGCAGAATTTATTTTCATGGCCTTTTATCTCATATCCCGGTGGTTGTTGCATACATACTTATTCTTCCAAAATCCATTCAATAATGTTGAATTTACATCCATTTAGTAAAATTTCCATGTGTTTTGTGCTACTCTAGCTAAGATAGATTTAAATCTATCTAACCTTGCAACTAGTGAAAAGGTCTCACCATAATCCACTCTTGTTGTTGTTTATAGCCTCTTGCTACTACTTTATCCTTGTATTTTTCTATTTCTCCTTTCTGATTGAGCTTTGTTTTGTAAACCCATTTAACACATGCAATCTTTATTTTATTTGGTATTTTTACTAGATTCCATGTATCATTTTTCTCTATGGAATTAATCTCTTCGTCCATTTCTTTGACCCAATTTTCATTTTTCATTGAATATTAAAAACATGTTGGTTTGCAAGTAAATAATGAAAAATTTGAATTCATATCTAAGTCTGCATATATCTCTCTCAAACTTCTGCATTTTCTAGGCCTTAAGGAATCAAATTCACTGCATCATTGAGAAGGAGGGGATCGAGTTGCTGAAGAAGATGACTCATCTAGAATAGAATGTCTTGGAGTTCTTGTTGGAGTATTTTTGATTGATGACTAATTTTTTGAATCTTGTTTATATTATTGTGCAATGAGTTCCTTTGCATCATATTTTACTTGAGGTATCACTTCTTCAACTGTTATAGATTTATGAATGCTTACATTCCATGCTTCAGTTTCTTTAAATTCAACATCTCTACTATCCATCAAATTCTTTGTTATTGGATTCTAGAAATTATGTTCCTTGGAATGATAGCTATACCTAGTAAAAATGTACTAAAGAATATATGCATATTTTTCAAATTTTTAAATGATTACTTCTATTAGTTTTTAAATAAACTTTATATTCACTTAATCACTTTTATTTTTTATTCTAAAAGAACCTTAATACTTTAGAAACCCTTAAATGGTTTAATACCACATGGATGAGAATTCCTGTTGTTTGAATTTTATTTAAGAAATTCTTAAATATATAATAGCCTTCTCCTCCTTGCAACGTTATATAATTATGTTTATAACCTGAACCGAAGGTATGCTCGATATCATCATTTTTTTTTATTTTTCATAATTCTTTTTTTTTGTGGGTTAAAATGAAAGAGTGTCTTTCTATGTTCATTTTTATTAAAATTCTTGTGATAATGTGGCTACGTGCTTCAAGCGATACAAACATGTCCCATACATAGTTTTAAAACTAGGTCAGTTCGAATCTAACTCTGCATGGTTGACTGAGATCGACCCTTTCCTAGACCAGCTCTGTAGAAAAGCCTGTCTGAAAGTCAGTTCTTTAATGAACGAATCGAAAGAGACACCGACTTGGTTGGTTTGGTAATGGACTGACCATCTAGGTTGAGCATGTCCAAGGCCGAAAAGGGTGACAAACTCGGACTTGAAAGTCATTTTTTTTTTCCTCAATGCATCTACCCCTCTCCCAAGCCTATATTAGTGACCCAACCCCCTCACATTTCCTCACAACTATCTCATTGAATTTGTGTGAGAATTTGTGAGTATTTTGTGAAGAGTTGGAGTTGGTTTTTGGAAGAAAAGTGAGGATGTTCTTGGGAAATCATTGGAGAAGCATTTTCAAGCACATTGAGGAATTTTTTTTTGGAGAAGCATTAAGGAAGCTAGGGGTTTTTTTTTTTTGCTTCTCAAATATGCCCTTGTTTTTTTTCTTTTTTTTTGCAAATATAGAAATTGAAAAGAGCATTTTTTCTCAAAAAAATGAACATTGAAGAGTTATTTTTTTCTTTTCATTTTCATATATGTGTCCTTTCATTTCCAAGTATCAGAAAATGGATCCTATAATGAAATATGTTTCTTGGGATATGTTGAGATGATTTATAATCAAATGTATTGCAAACTGTGTCATAAGATAATTAAGGGAGGTTGAGGGGGAATTCACAGTCTGAAACAACACTTGGCTAGTATTAGAAGACAAATTGTTCCATGTGCAACACTAGAAAAACAGATTGGGGAAATTAGGAAGGAGTTTTTAGAAAAGAATGAGAAGTTTTAGGAAGAAAAAGCTAGGAAAAAAAAATAGAGCCTCAAAGAGAGAGGAAGAGGAGTATAAAGCACATGATGGCTTCCAACACCAATTTTTACTATGAGGGCTTTTTATCTATCCCTTGAACTGATGCATCCTACCCCTTTCACTATGTTTCTCCCTCTTTGTAGCCTATTCAAGAAAAGGGTAAGGGTAAAATTAAAAAGAATGGTTATATTAACATTTGTTTCAGAGTCACACCCTCCTCTTTCTGAGATAGTGCACATGTTCCTAAAGATAATAGAGATAAAATGAAACTTACTTTAGATGACCATTGGAAGAAAAAATTGAGAGAAATTTCCTATGATTGCATAGCTAGATGGTGGTAGGATGTTGATGTCCCCATCAATGCTTCCCATTCATCATATTATGAACCTATCTTAACGCCATATTTGTTGTTGGAAAGGGCTTAAAAGGCCCTACTATGCATGAATTAAGGGGATCTATTTTTCAAAAAGAAGTTAGTCAATTGATGAATATTTGAAACATTTCAAAAGCTCATGGGTGAAAACAAGATGTACCATCATGTTAGATGGATCGAATGATCAAAGGAACCATACCATCATAAATTTTCTTATCTTTTTCCCACAAAGAACCATGTTTCTAAAATCAGTTTGTGCATATGATAAGGTGAAAGATGCACACTTGTTGATTCAACATTTGGATGGGGTTTTTAAACATGTGGAGGTGGCTAATGTTGTTCAAATCATCATAGATAATTGATCTAACTATGTTCTTGCTGGTAAAATGTTAAATAAAACATATAAAACCATATTTTGGACCCCATGTGTTTCACATTGCATAGACCTCATTCTTGAGGATATTGGTAAAATATATTGGATCAATAAAACTATAAAGCATGCAAAGAGAATAACACAATATATTTACAAAAACTCATGGATTTTGAACATGAAAACAGAAAAAAAATGTGGAAAGGATCTTGTAAGGCCTACCATCACTAGATTTGCAACTCATTTTTTGACATTGCAATCTACTCTTTCCCTACATAGAAACTTGTAGAGGATGTTCTCCAGTGATGAATGGAATGGATATCAATGGGCTTGAAAACAATATGGAAAATATGTAAGAAATAACTTTGATGAAGAAATATTTTGGAAAAAGGAAGTAGATATTATGAAGATTGTTGAGCTACTAGATAAGTGTTGTGTTTGGTGGATGGGGAAATATTGGCTAAGCATTTCATTTATGAGGCTATGGATCAGTAGAAGGAGAAAATAAAGGAAACATGTGAGGATAGAATTTCTAAGTATGGGCCCATTTTGTAAAGAATTGACCAAATATGGAATAGTCAACTCCATCGCCCTATATATACAACAGGGTTTTTTCTTAACTCGAGGTATCGTTATAAATCTATGGAGGTATAAGCTTTTACTAGGGAGTTTATATATGGATTGAATAAGTGCCTTGAATGCATGGTCCCTAATGAGAGTGAGCAACCGGAGATACACCGATACATCACTTATTTCTGTAGAGCCACAAATACCTTTGACAAGAACCTAGCAAGGATTGCAAGGAAAGAAGATGAGCTCGGTAACAATTTCAATTTTTAAATTTTTATTTTGTTAATTTTTTTATAATTTGAAAGTTGGATATAATTTTTTGAGATAACTCATTAGAAAAGTGTTTTTTTTAAACCCAATGGTGGGAGGCATTTGGTAGCCATTGTCCTTAATTGCAGAAGTTTGCAATCTGTATTTTGAGTCAAAATTGCAGTGCTTCTAAGACGCAACCAATTAAAGAACAAAATACTTGATACAAATCCCATTGTGTTGGAATATATTGATCCATCCTCAAATTGGGTAGTGGAGAGTCAACTAACATATTTTGACCCTGATGAGGATATTGATGATGATTTGGATTTAGAGATGGAGGCTTTACAGAATGTTCAAATAAATAAAGGTCTTCTAGCACCAACCCAAACCCCCAGTTGCAGGCATATAGCTCCTCTATCTGAGTGTGCAACTGTTGTGCCTGCTAGTGCTAATACTTCTACAATTGCATTTGGAGATATTAATGAAGAGGAGGAACCATGGGTTTTCATGTCTGACTCCGATTTAGAGTTTGAGCCATATGATATTGGCTTCTATAGCAATAGTGACTAGTGATGGTTTTTTGTAGAGGACATTTAGAGCCACGAGGGCTTCATTGAGGGAGAAATACGCTACCATGTGGGTTCATATTGGGGGATATATATTGAGGAAGAAAAGGGATAATATTTTGGGGGATATATAGGGGGTAAAGGGTTTTTATATTGGGAGTTATAAAAAATTTGAGGTCAAAGTTAATGAAAAAATATAAAGGGGTATAAAAAATGTTAATGAAAAATTGGATACCTCCAATATCTAGTGGAAGTAGGGGTTTTTTTAATTGGGAAGGTGTATTGGGTTCATATTGGTAGGAGGTTAAATAATGTGATTTTTAGAGGTTTTTTCCAATATGTAGTCAAATTAAGGGTATTGTTTAATATTCCACAAACGCACGTGATAGTTCATACGTTCATTGAGTGAAGCCCCTGTGTTTATAGCCTCATTGGTTATGTGTTTTTGTTCTCATCTCTATATATTACATGTATTGGACAATGTAGTGGGTGCCATTTTTATATAAGCAATATATTCAGGAGCATACTTTGATCATATGTTGTCTTCTCTCTATATTATAATTCTTTGAGTTTGGAAAAATGAATGAAAATATTTAAAAATATATTTTTTCATAAAAAAATAAATATTTAATGTATTTTTTACAATGAACGAGTCATTAAAATCAAATAGGATGAGTTTATTTTGAGTAAGAGTCAGAGTTAACCCTCAGCCAATTCTGAATTAGAGTTTGAGTTTTCAAACTATGGTCCTAGAAGTAGAGTAGCTAGTTGCAGATTTTCTTGATTTTGTGCGAAGTTCCAATGTTCAGTTGGTCACTTGTTAGACTAGAGATTAGATGAAAATGTGACATATAAAATGTTATTGTTTATGAAATTCAAGGCATTCAGGCATTGGAGCCTATAAAGAATGGTCAGAGAAATAATGATAAGCATGGTTTTGGTAAGAACTTCCAGAATTAATGGAAAGCAAGAATTTGTGATTAGTTACTCTGGTTTCGGCAAGGAATCCGATAGGTTAAGTGCATCTTGTTCATTGTATAAAACATAGTATAACGTTATAAAGGTTTCTAGGGGAGAGACTCCATTTTTTGTGTGCCCTCCCTGCCACAATGATGAACGACGTGGATAGCATCTCAATTCTTGTATCACAACTATCTAGCATGATGAGCCACATGTCTATTTTTGTGAGAGAATTAAATTGGCCATTTAATGCTTCATCTAGGGTTTCCTATGACTCATTTTCACCATGACTTCATCACCCTATGAATTCTTGTTTAGGCTCGGTCTGTGGGCATTGAGCTCCCCGGACTATGGCTCCTCTAGGATCCAATATTGGTTCATCTATACTGTCATATTTGCGCAACTCATCGTACATTGTTGTTTGGATATATTCATGGATCGTTTAGGGTTGCACATGTGGTTTCTTTTCCTGGTTCGAGGGGGGTTAACCAGTGTGCCTGAGGGTGTTCATTCTGGTTTGTGGGGGGTTTTCCAATACAATTTTTTTTTTTTATTGCACATCCTATTGTTGGTGAAGGAGCCCATGGGAGATTCGATTTACTTCGGTGGTGAAAATTCAGGTTTCAAGGTCCATTTCGGTAAGTGGAAAGATTCATGGAGGTTTGTTGGGATTTTGATGTAAATGTTTTTGGGTTTGTTCCAAAATGCTCTTTTTTATATGTTTGTGTTGAAAATAATATTTTTAGTTGTTACAGAAGTGGTATGGTGAGGTTTGGGGTGACGTTTTTCCATGGCGGTGGCTTCTGTAGCTCTCCAGTAGGATTCTAAATCCTACTAGCAAAACTATATTTTTTTCAACACTTTGATTTGTTGTTGGGAATTTCAGCTCTTATTGCACTATTTGACGAGGTTTATGCTAGGTTTTATGCTTTAGGGTAGGGTTTTACATGAATTATGGTAGATTTTTGTGAATATTGTGTATCTTTCCATTTGGGCTTATGTATGCGTTTATGTATGACTAGATTTTTCTAGTTCGGCTTCATTTGGCCTCTTTCCCATGACAACCTCTATAATACTCATTTTTAGCTAAGAGGGATTTCTTGGCTACAGTGGTCTCACCATACATGCACTTTTTTTGTTTGGTTATAGATACCTTGTTTGTCTGGTTGCATATATTTTATTAACCTTGTTAACTGTTGTGTTCATGGACGGAAAATTTAAGAATATGGAATGTGTTGTCAGTTGACCAAATTTTTAACTTAACTGTTTAATTTTGGAATAAATATGTCTAAAAAGTCCCATAGTATTTCCACTTAACTGTTTTTATAGATCCAATGATTCATTCTCCTTTTATTTGATAATTTATCTCGTGCATTTGATCGTGCCATTTTCATCCTTGTTTCTCCATCATTGCCACTCAAATGAAGAACCCTTTCTCATTGAAGTTGTTGATATTCAGAAACCTTCTTGTGAATTCCCTTTCAGTCATGACTAACATCATCCTCATATCTTGATATTATATTTCACTTCTCTAGTAAGCCACTCTTATTGAATACTTTTTAAGGGATTGTGCATCCTTGACTTTCCAAAAAAAAAAAAAATATAAATAAGAGCACGAGGCAACATCCAAGGTATCCAGCTGGGGTGAGAATGGCCATTTTTTACTTAAAGTATGAGGCACTTCAGAATCCCAATCATCCGTTGTTGCATTTGGCGAAGAAGGTATTGGCAGTGAGCTAAAAGAATGTCCATCTAATATAATCGTGATTAAGGATTAAAACTTAGGAATAAGCCTAGTTTTTTCTTATGAAAGTGTAGTTTCATGGTCTTCTCAATCATTCAATATAGCCTTAGGATGACCCAAAATCATATCGGCACAAAACAATACACCTATTGGATACCTTAATAATTCTTTTCCTTCAACATTTTGGCCTCTAGCTTTCCTTTTAACAAACACTAGCTCAAATAATTCATGAAATAAGTCTTCATGAATTTCTTTTGACTCCTTATCACTTGTTGGAATAGCAAGCTTCAATACAACACCTAATGAATAATCGAAAAGCTTGCTGAGATACTCACTGCATTAGGTTCTTGACTCCAATAACTGAGATATGAGCTCCATATCGATGCTTTCAAGGAGTTCTTGTTTCAAATTTTTAGGAATCAATGAAAGAAGCTCATCCCTCACTTATTTCATAAGTCCTACAATGTAATACCCTTGTTTACAGATTTTATAATTAGTGAATAAATGTAAGGTTCAGGTGGACCTAAGGAATAATTATGTATGAACATATTATTTTTGAAACTAATAAATAAGTGTGGAATTAATATTAATGTGTAAAGATAAATTATTTGAGATTATGAATTCTTATCCATTAGGATGGAATAGAATCCCAAGGCTTTCCCAAAAATCTCCATAAATTCTTGAAGAAAAAATACATAAATAAATTTTATTAGATGGGAGAAAAACATCTAATAAAATCCTTAGTAAAGTGGAAACTTTCTGAGAATGGGTAGGAATAAAACTGGGTTGAGGAAAATTTAGTTTTAAAAGAATCTTCTGTGTAAAAAACAAAAGAAAATCCTAGGCTAAGAGAAACAACATCCAAAAATAGCGGGAAGATGTTATGGAAACAAGCTTACGGAAATAAATCTTAAATAAACCATTACTAGTGTGACAAAGGAGTTGTCTACACTGGGGAATAATTATTTTCTGCTCGGAGGAGAGCTGTGGAATAAGCTCGTGGTTGGGAGGAAAACAATATTTATACAGTGGTATGTAGTTCCTATGATTTTATCTGCCTACCGAAAGTTCAGATTTAGTTCTACTGCTATGAGTTTACAATAAATCTGAAATTGTAATAAGAGGTTAAATAGAAATCAGAACTGAGAAAGATAGGTTGTTTACACATGTTATTAGAATTTAATTTTTATAAATTTATATATAATGTTAATCAATGGATTTTCTGGGTATTGTACATTGTTTAATTTAGTATCTATTTTTCCATATATAATTGATAAAGTCTCAACTATAAATTAATATAGTTAAGTCTCAATTTCTCTTACAGAGGCTCAGGAAATTCCATTGGATAAATAAGAAGAATCTCTAAACCCGAGAAAAATGTCTAAATTTGTTGTTTATTTCTAAGTATAAGTATGTAAGTAAACTAAGAAATAACACTATATATAATGAACAATGAATACTAACCATTATCGAAAAGTTAGATAGACATACGTATTCGAATATAACTAACATTGGTATTATAGAAAGTCACATGTCAACAAAATTGATGGCGTTGATATAATATTCATATAGTAATGTAAAACAAAGATTTTACATATGTTCCATAAAATAGAATAATTATTAAACAAGTAATAATGTAAAGCTAAAGGCATACATATGTCAAAGAAATATAGAGGAAATTAACATCTGTACTATTCAAAATTATTATTCATAAACTGTCAAATATAAACCCCTTGTATCGAGTGGAGGATCTAACTATTCATGATACTAAAATTTTAGAATGGTACACTGAACTATAATTACAATTGGGTCACAACACTAGTACAATATTAAACAACTAATACCAGACATGCATAATTGAGAGAGTGTTGTAGTGTCTTCATTAGTCCAGTGACTGGCCTGTGAATGAAACATATTGCTTGCCAGATGAGGTGGTAGATGATAGAGTTGAACAATACATTTTGCAGAAGACATAATATCAAACCTAAAACAAAAGAGTGAAATTGAAATCAATATCATACTCATATTATAGGAAAATAAAATTAAGGAAATAGATCCTAATAATAAGGGTATATGAGGTAAGAGGATAGTACCTAAGAATACTCTTTAGTGCCTGGTATTCTTCTTGCACCTATACTAAGAAAATACTATAAGTAAAGCTGATTTGAAATTTCATAGGAAAACATTAACGATGAAGTCTGAATAAATTACATTTCGAACTTGGGGAAGGGACCATGCAGGTTTGTCGAAGTGTTGGGTAATCCTTGAAGAAGGAAATCAATCTGGGTAATGATTACCCATGTTAATTTCATAAAATTTAAAGATAAAGTTTAAGAACAAAGTATTGAAATTATATGTAATTACATTCTGAAAGGAGTGAATAGATTTTATAGTACTGGAATGGTACAGTTTGCATATATTCCTCACGAAATACTAAACAATAAATCATATAGGGAGAACAATTACATACATATTATGCATATATCCTTGCATTGAAGGAATAATAATAATGAGATTTGTTAAATTTGAATATTGTAAGTTGACTCACTTTTTCATAGCCATACATTAATAATAATCTATTTTTTTTTAAATCTAGAAATGGAGAAACCCTGAATTATAACTACGTTGACATATTCAAAAATTCATACATAAATAGAAAACCAAAATCTGAAAATAGAGAGACCCAAAACTATAACCTTAAAATACGCACAGTCTTAGGCCCAAGTATTTCCAATAACAAGTATCAATGTACAACATTACACAACTTGTGAAATATGTAGAGGCAGTGTATAAGTTAAGATTTTAAAATAATGGAAGGCCTAAAGGAGCACATTGTCTTATGAAAGTAGTGTGGGCTTCCCCGATTTATATAAACTATACAACCAAAGAATTGTTGTGATTACATATTACAAATGTGAGAAGAGGTCAGAGCATTCTCTGTATCTGCACAAATTAAAATATACAGAAACATAATAGCTACAATCATCATAAAAAAAGTATGAAATTGGTAATAACATGAAGTATTAGATGAGAAAAATAAATAGAATATACCCTGTGTGAGGGAAAAACATCAAATGAGGAGCCTTCGTGAGGGAATTACACTCTGAATCTCATTAAGAAACATAAGACTGAAATCCCAATGCGGAAACTTCGTGAGAGAAGCATGCCGAGATTCTCATTTAATTATTAGGGGAATGAAAGTGAGAAACCTAGAACTTCATTATATGAAGAAATTGACTCATAAAATAAATTAAAATGATATTGACTATTATATACAACTTGAATAGGGGTCTGTAATCTAAATTAAGAAGAGGTGTCAGAACTAGTGGGGATACAAATAGAAAAAGACTCAGAATCCTTCAAGACTCAATATCTGAATGAAAATTGAAAAAAAAAACCAAAACTATTATAGTGTTGAATTAAGTAGAAGTATGTAACTAAAAGGGAAAATCAAATAAGTTAATATTATACTCAACAGTAAACAGAATTTAAAACTATTGGGCTCATAAGCCAATAACCCAAGGAAATTCAGGGTTTTTAATTAATACCAAAGATTTATAGAAAATGCAATTGTTCACCATTTACGTAGAATGTAATGTCGTTGACATGTGGCACAAAGGCCTACAATGTTTAGGAAAGAGACGTAGCTGAATGTAACTTGAGATTTACAGCTGGCTAAAGTGATGGAATGGAGTAGTAAGCCCTTGTTATGCCGAATTTGGGGAAGCTTCCACTTCTGATAGTAGAGATATGAAAATAAATTCACCTGTACACATAAAATGACTCATATTAAATCTGTAACAAATATAATGTGGAACCGGAATAAACTATTGAATTATATAAGAGTAAAATGACTTATCCACAATCATTAACCATTATCCAGAATTTTGTGGTTGATGGCACAACGATTTTAGTAATGGAAAATGGTATCGAACATATTCATGCTGGAAAAGAAATACGTAGACCAGAGGCCAGAGTAGATGCAGTACAATTAACCAAATGAAAAATTAAAATCAGGAAAGGAAATCAGAAACCCTTAGGGTATCTTACTATAGATCTCATCCATTGATTTTCGTAATATATCCTTAGTATACATGTGGAGGGCTGAAGGTACCAGAACCCACGTGCAACCATGTGAAGGAGAATATGTGGAGGTCCCTCATAGGGCCAACACTATTGATGGGAAGGGTCGAAATGAATAAGAAATTAATACCATTCAATCTTGCATAACTTACCTGAGATGTCACGAATGCTACAAGGGTTGGGATATGATATAAGTTAGAGGATTACATTATATAAAGGTTAATAATAATGGATACTAATTAATGAGTGAAGATCATAGGAAAGGGGGGTATAACTATCGAAAATCCAAGGTAAATCATTTTAGAAGGATAGATTATAAGGGTAGGAAATAATTAGGTGGATATATCTATTAGAGGATAGGCTATAATGAAAAAAATTCGTATAGTGAGGAAAATAAGGATATTAAATAAATTGAAAAGAAGAATTTAATATTTCCTAAGATGAAGAAGACTTGATAAATAACCAAATTATATTCCATGGTAATAGTGATAAGATGAAGAGGAACAACATGTATCTAGGTGAAGGATAGTATGAAATCAAAAAAAAAAAATGATTAGTGGGAGTTGTTACAAGTGGTATCAGAGTCCAAGTGAAAACTCTGGGCTTATGAGTTCCAACATAGAATGAAATGATGATGTCAAAAAATTAAACTATGAAGCCATTTTAATTATTGTTTATGAATAATAATTATTTTCTATGCATCAGATTGATGTGCAGAAGAGTTGCAGCTATTGTCATGTCTGACAGAGAGGAGCTGTATGTGGAACTGGGTGGTGGAGGGGCCCCACCAGATCCAAATGCTCAGATGGTTGAAATTATTAAGAATTTTTAACAGGAAATGGTTTAGCTAAGGACTAGCAATGAATGTTTACTGTGGGCTAGTACTGAGCAAGAGAGGTTGATAAGGGAACTAACCTCTAGGTCTAGTCATGATAACGAAGAACCATAAATAAAAAGGAAAGAAACAAAACCCAACTCAGAGAGGTATGAGAGGGGGGAAGAATCTGGTAAAATAGATTCAAAGTCAAAAAATAAAAAAATAAGTTACAGGGATAATTCCACAATATTAAGCCTCCAACCTTTGATGGGGAGAAGGAAGAGGATGTAGAAGCCTGGATCCTAATAATTGTCGAATAATTCTAGGTATATGAAAACAGAAGTAATATAAAAGAAATGTTAGTAGTTTACCAGCTATAAGGTAAAGCCACGCTTTGGTGGGAAGAGACCAAAATCATACATTTTCTTGATGAAAAACTATTTCATGGGAAGAATTTCAGGAGAAAATCAAATCTCGACACCTCAGTGAGAGGTATTATGATGAAATGGGAAAGTAATTTCATGAGCTAAGACTTGGAAAACTCACTATTGATGAATTTCTAATGAAATTCACCAACTTACTTCATTATGTTCCATACATAAGGGAAGAAAAAGCTAAAGTATAGTGATTTATAAAGTGTTTTACAACCATCATAAAGAAATAAATGAATTTGATAATCCTAAAACTATGGATGAGGTTGTTCGGAAAGTGCAACCGTGCTATCAGAAATATAAAGGAAAGAAAAAGGAGCTAAAAAACTAGCAGAATAAGGAGAAGGGGAGGTTGAAGAAAGCAAAAAAAATATCAAAACCAGCTTATTTGAAGAATTTTGGAAAAAAACCACCAACACAAAAAGTTTGATAATAGTGGGCAAAATCATACAACATATTCCCACACTGATTCCAAGCCCATAGAAGGGAACATCAAGCGAGAAGAGGTGGTAAGGACCAAGGAATCATTGAAATGCTGGGGATGCAGGGAGCCTCATATGTTGCGGGACTACCCAAACAACACTCATACAATTCAAAACATTTAAACAGTATGGGAAGTGACCACAACGAATGATATTTCCCGAAAATTTCCCCGGATTAGTGTAGCATTAGAAGGTGGTCATGTTGAACATCAATCAACCATTATTGAAATTGAAGGTATAATCTCTGACAAACCTGTGTCTGATTTAATTGATGCAGGAGCTAATTTAAGATCTATCAGCCCCCATGTAGTGGAAAAGTGTAAATTAAAAAAAATATTAAATCAGCACTCTTGGCTCGTACATTTGGCTAGAGGGAAAAAGAGGAAAGTCACTCATAAACTACCAAAAAATTCTGTAATTTTAAATGGATATAATACATATATCCAGTTAAACATTCTTCCTTTAGGACCTTATGATCTCATATTTGGAATGCATTTGATGGAACAACATAAAGAAATAGTTAATTGCTTAGAAAAAATAATGACTTGCACTGATGTTGTAGGAAAATTTATAGCAATCATAGAGAAACCCAAGCCTGTGTCCATAAGGTAGATTTCTACATTACAATTGGAATAGACAACAAGGAAAGGATATCCAGTATATGTCATCCAGATTGAAGATTTGGGACAACCAATAGAAAATGAATCTCTAGAAGACTTACTTGTAATCAAGGAATTCCAGGATATATTTCCTGAATAAATTCCTCATCTTCCCCCTCGAAGATACATTTAATTTTATATTGAGCTAGTACCACGAGCTACCCCAACTTCTAGAGCACCTTATAGAATGATTACTCCTCATCTGCTAGAATTGAAACTTCAATTGCAGGAATTGTTAGACAAAGGATATATTAGACCAAGTATGTCTCCATGGTGAGCGCCAATTTTGTTTTCCAAGAAGAATGATGGCACCTTATGGTTGTGTATAGATTACAGCTAGTTAAACAAGATAACCATCATTATGTTAGCAGTTTACCAGCTGTAAGGTAAAGCCACGCTTTGGTGGGAAGAGACCAAAATCATATATTTTCTTGACGAAAAACTATTTCATGGGAAGAATTTTAGGAGAAAATCAAATCTCGATACCTTAGTGAGAGGTATTATGATGAAATGGGAAAGTAATTTGATGAGCTAAGACTTAGAAAACTCACTATTGATGAATTTCTAATGAAATTCACCAACTTAATTCATTATGTTCCATACATAAGGGAAGAAAAAGCTAAATTATAGTGATTTATGAAGTGTTTTCTAACCATCTATAAAGAAATAAATGAATTTGATAATCCTAAAACTATGGATGAGGTTGTTCAGAAAGTGTGACCGTGCTATCAAAAATATAAAGGAAAGAAAAAGGAGTTGAAAAATTGACAGAATAAGGAGAAGGGTAGGTTGAAGAAAGAAAGAAAGGATCAAAACCAGCTTATGTGAAGAATTTTGGAAAAAAACCACCAGCACAAAAAGTTTAATAATAGTGGGAAAAATCATACAACATATTCCCACACTAATTCCAAGCCCATAGAAGGGAACATCAAGAGAGAAGAGGTGGTAAGGACCAAGGAACCATTGAAATGTTGGGGATGCGGGGAGCCTCATATGTTGTGGGACTACCCACACAACACTCATACAATTCAAAACATTTAAACAGTACGGGAAGTGACCACAACGAATGATATTTCCCGAAAATTTCCCTGGATTAGTGCAGCATTAGAAGAAGGTCATGTTGAACATCAATCAACCATGATTGAAATTTAAGGTATAATATCTGAAAAAATTGTGTCTGATTTAATTGATACAGGAGCTCATTTAAGATCTATCAACCCCCATGTAGTGGAAAAGTGTAAATTAAAAAAAAAAAAAAAAATTAGCACTCTTGGCTCGTACATTTGGCTAGAGGGAAAAAGAGGAAAGTCACTCATAAACTACCAAAAACTTCTATAATTTTCAATGGATATAATACATATATCCAGTTAAAAAATTTTCCTTTAGGACCTTATGATCTCATAGTTGGAATGGATTGGATGGAACAACATAAAGAAATAGTTAATTGCTTAGAAAAAACAATGACTTACACTGATGTTGTAGGAAAATTTGTAGTAATCATAGAGAAACCCAAGCTTGTGTCCGTTAGGTAGATTTTTACATTACAATTGAAATAGACAACAAGGAAAGGATATCCAGTATATGTCATCCAGATTGAAGATTTGGGACAACCAATAGAAAATGAATCTCTAGAAGACTTACTTGTAATCAAGGAATTCTAGGATATATTTCCTGAATAAATTCCTCATCTTGCCCCTCTAAGATACATTTACTTTTCTATTGAGCTAGTACCATGAGCTAGCCCAACTTCTAGAGCACATTATAGAATGATTACTCCTCAAGTGCTAGAATTGAAACTTCAATTGCAGGAATTGTTAGAAAAAGGATATATTAGACCAAGTATGTCTCCATGGTGAGCACCAGTTTTGTTTGCCAAGAAGAATGAGGGCACCTTATGGATGTGTATAGATTACAGCTAGTTAAACAAGATAACCATCAAGAACCCGTACCCTCTTCCATGAATAGATGATCTATTCGATCGAGTAAGAGGGGAAACCATATTCTAAAGAGTTGGCTTGAGAACTAGCTATCATCAACTCTTAATTAAATATGAAGACATCCATAAGACAACATTCTGAACTCGATATGGACGTTATGAGTTTGTAGTTTTACCCTTTGGACTCACAAATTCCCCTGCTACCTTCATGTGTCTCATTAACAGTGTTCTACACAAACATCAAGATACAATTGTGTTAGTGTTCATAGATGATATTATGGTGTACTCCAAAAAAAATAAGAACACCAGGAACATCTTAGAATAGTGCTGCAAACACATAGAGAACATCAACTATATGCAAAACTCAGCAAATGTGAGTTTTAAAAACCCAAGATTCAATACTTGGGACTTGTCATTTCCAAGGATTGGGAGTAGATCCAGAAAAGGTACAAGAAATATTGAATTGGCTTGTATCCACTGCTGAACCAACAATAATCTCATTTATGGGTAATGTCGGATATTACCACAAATTTGTGGAAGGATTTTTTGCATTGGATTACCCATCACATAATTGCAGAAAAAAAGAGTGAATTTTGAGTGGACAACCAAGTGTCAAGAGATTTTTGAACAACTGAAACATAAATTATATACTGCACCTATCCTAAAAATTGTTGATCCAACTAAAGAGTTTCTTGTGTGTACTGATGCTTCTGTAGAGGGGTTGGGAGAAGTATTTCTACAAGATAGTGTAGTAATAGCTTATGAGTCCTAAAAATTGAAGAAGCATGAACAGAATTATGCAGTATATGACTTGGAACTGGTTGTTTTTATACATGCACTAAAAATGTGGAGACATTATCTGTTGGGAAATAAATTTATATTAATGAAATATCAGATAAGTCTAAAGTATTTCTTTAGCCAGCCATATTTAAATGCATGACAAGAAAGGTGGTTAACTTTCCTTAGTGAGATTGATATGGAAATAAAACACATAAAATGGAAGGAAAACCGAATTGTTGATGCCCTAAGTAAACATTCTCATCAAATTTTAGCATATATAGGGAGTAGTGTAAAATTTTATGTTGAAGGAAAAATTCGAGAAGTATTATCACAAGATCCTCAATATGTAAAATTATAGGAAAAAATACAACAACCTAAAATTGTAGGGTATACTATAAATCAGAAAGGATTAATCAATTACAAGCAAATATTGTTTATTCTGAATGTATCCACCCTAAAACATGGAATCTTAGATGAATACCAGAAGAGACCTTATGTAGGTCATCCAGGTTATTAAAATATGGTAACAGCCTTACGAAAAAACATGTTTTGGCCAAGAATGAAGAAGGAGGTAGTTTATTACGTGGCAAGGTGCTTAGAGTGTCAACAAGTTAAAATAGAATATCAACATCCTGTCGGTCTACTGAATCCTATCCCTATTCTAGAATGGAAGTGGGAATTGGTATCATTGGAATTTATTACAAGGCTTTCACATACCAAGTACCAACATGATTCAATTATGGTTACAGCTTACACATTAACAAAAGCAACACACTTTCTGCCTATCTAGTCCAATTTTGGAATAACACAAGTGGATAATGTTTTCATGAAAGAAATATTTAAACTCCATAGAATACCAAAGATGATTATCTCTGATATAGATGAAAAATTTACATCCGCCTTTTGAAAAAAACTGTTTGGAGGAATGGGGACAAAGCTGAAATTTAGTACAGCTTACCATCCTCAAACAGATGGATAGAGAGAGAGAAAAAAGAAGATATTGCAGGACATATTCTGCATGTTTGTGATGAATAGACCCACCAAGTGGGAAGAATTTCTACATTTGGTAGAATTTTCTTACAATAATAGCTATTAGGCCTCCTTTAAAATGATTCCACTTGAAGCTTTGTATGGCAGAAAATGCCACACCCCACTTAGTTGGAGTCAACTAGAGGAAAAATTGGTCCTTGGACTAGAAGCACTACATGAGATGGAATGGACCGTGAAACAAATTTTGCAGAATATTAAAGCACTCAAGACTATCAGAAGAGTTATGTGGATAATAAAAGAATTCATAGAGAATCCAAAGCTGGAGATCATGTGTACCTAAGGATTAAACCTTGCAAAAGTACCTTGCATACTGATAGTTTTTCTAAGTTAGCACCTCGATATTACAGACCCTTTGAATTTTTGGAGAAATTTGGGCCAATAGCTTAGAAATTGGCTCTACCAAGTCATATTAAATTTAATAATGTTGTTCATGTTTCATTGTTGAAGAAATATGTACATATAATCCTTCTCACATGATTACTGTACTTTGATACAGGTGGAAACAAAAGGGGACTTTCTTCCAGAACCACTTCGTATATTGGAACAGGAAGAAACTGTGCTATATAATAGAATAATAGCACAGGTGAAAGTGCAGTGGAAGAAATTTTCACCTCAAGAAGATACTTGGGAGCGGGAAGAAATTATGAAAGAATAATACCCATCATTGTTTAATGAATAAGTAGAGAGATCTGCAACACCGAGCACAGTGGTTTTGTTTGGGGGGGGATTATGTCATACCCCTATTTAAATCTTTTATAGATAGTGAATAAACCTAAGGTTCAGGAAGACCTAGGGAATAATTATGTATGAACATATTATTTTTTAAATCAATAAATAAGTGTGGAATTATTATTAATGTGTAAACATAAAGTATTTGCGACCAAGAATTCTTATCCATGAGGATGGGCTAGAATCTCAATACTTTCCCAAAATTATCCAGAAATCCTCGAAGAAAAATTAAATAAATAGATTTTATTATATGGGAGAAAAAGATCTAACAAAATCCTCGGTAAAGTGGAAAGTTACTAAGAAGGGGTAAGAATAAAACTGGGTTGAGGAAAAGCTAGTTTTAAAAGAAGATTTCGTGGAAAAACAAATGAAAAGCCTAGGCTAACTGAAACAACATCCCAAAATAGTGAGACATCGTTATGGAAACAAGATGAGGGAAAGCAATATTTAAACCATTAATAGTGTGACAAAGGGGTTGTCTACACTGTGGAATAATTGGTCTCTGCTTGGGGGAGACCTCTGGAATAAGCTCATGGTTGGGAGGAAAATAATATTTATACAGTGGTATGTAATTCCTGTGATTTTATCTACCTAATGAAATTTCAAATTTAGTTCCACTGCTATGAGTTTACAATAAATCTGAAATTGTAATCAACGGTTAAATAGAAATCAGAACTAAGAAATATAGGTTTATGTCACATGTTTTTGAATTGAATTTTCTATGTTTTGTATAGTGTTCATTTTAGTATCCATTTTTCCATATGTAATTGATAGAGTCTCAACTATAAATTAATATAGTTAAGTCTCAATTTATGTTACAATGACTCAAGAAATTCCATTGGATAAACAAGCAGAATCTCTAAACCCAAGAACAAGGTATAAATTTGTTATTTATTTGTAACTATAAGTGTAGAAGTAAGCTGAGAAATATATATATAAGGAATACTAACCACTGTCGAAAACTTAGACATACATAAGTATTCGAATATAACTAAAACTGGTAGTATAGAAAGTCATATCTCAACAGAATTGATGATGCTAATAAAAAATTCAGATAGAAATGTTAAACAGAGCTTTTACATATGTTCCATAAAATAGAAAAACTATTAAACAAGTACTAATTCAAAGCTAAAAGCATACATATGCCAAAACAATATAGATGAAAATAACCTTTGTACTATTCAAAATTATTATACATAAACTTTCAAATATAAATCCTCTGTATCGAGTGGAGGATCTAACTGTTCATGATACTAAAATTTTAGAATGGCACAGTGAACTATAATTACAATTGGGTTACAACCGTAGTACAATATTAAATAACCAATACAAGACATGCAGAACTGAGAGAGTGGTGTAGCATCTACATTAGTCCATTTACCAACCTATGAATGAAACATATTGTTTGTGAGACGAGGTGGTAGATGATAGAGTTGAACAATACATTATGCAGAAGACATAATATCAAACCTGTAGCAAAATAGTGAAATTGAAATTAATATCATACGGACATTAGAAGAAAATAAAAAGAAGGAAATAGATCCTAAGAATAAGAGTATATGAGTTAAGAGGATAGTACCTGAGAATACTCTTTAGTAATTGGTCTTCTTCTTGCACCTATAGTAAGAAAAGACTATAAGTATAGCTGATTTGAAATTTCATAGGAAAACATTAACGATGAAGTTTGAATAAATTACATTTAGAACCTTAGGAATGTAGCATACAGGTTACTCGAAGTGTTGGGTAATCCTTGAAGAAGGACAGAAATTTGGGTATTGATTACCCATGTTACTTTCATAAAATTTAAAGATAAAGTTTAAGAACAGAGTATCAAAATTATATGTAATTACCTTTTGAAAGGGTTGAATATATTTCGTAGTACTGGAATGGTAGGGTACACATATCTCCCTCACCAAATACTAAATAATAAATCAGATAGGGAGAATACTTACATGAATATTATGCATATAAATCCTTGCGTTGAAGGAATGATAATAATGAGAAATGTTAAAATTGAATACTATAAGTTCATTCACTTTTTCGTATCCATACATTAATAATAATCTAATCAAATTTAAATATGGAAATGGAGAAACACATAATTGTAACTACGCTGACATATTCAGAAATTCATACATAAATAGAGTGCGAAAATCTGAAAATAAAGAGACCCATAATTATAACCTTAAAATACATGCAGTCTTAAGACCAAGTATTTCTAATAACAAGTATCGATGTACATCATTACAAAACTCGTCAAATATGTAGAGGCAGCATATAACTTAAGATTTTAAAAGAATGGAAGGTCTAAAGGAGCACGATGTCTTATGACAGTAGTGTGGGCTTTCCCTATTTATATATATTACACAACCAAAGAACTGTTGTGATTACATATTACAAATGTGAGAAGAGGGTAGAGCACTCCCCGCATATTTGCAAATTAAAATATACGAAAATTTAATAGCTACAGTCATCATCATAATAGTATGAAATTGGTAATAACCTGAAGTATTAAATGAGTAAAATAAATAGAATATACCCTCTGTGACTGAAAAACATCAAATGATGATCCTTCATGAGGGAAATATTCTTGGAATATCATTAAGGAACAAAAGAAAGAAATTTCAATACGCTAACTACGTGAGAGAAGCATGCCTATAATCTCATTTAGTTATCAGGGTAACGAAAGTGAGAATCCCTTAACTTCATTATATGAATAAATTAACTCAAAAAATAAATTAAAATGATATTGATTATTATATACAACTGGAACAAGGGTCTATAATCTAAATTAAGAAGGGGTCTCTGAACTAGTGGGGATTCAAATAGAAAAAATCAGAATATTTTAAGACCCAATATCTGCAAGAAAATTGACAAAAAAACCAAAACTGACAATAGTGTCAATTAAGAAGAAGTATGTAACTAAAACATAAAATTTAATAAGTTAATATTCTACTCAGCAGTAAACAAAATTTAAAACTATCTGCCTCATAAGCCAATAACCCAAGGAAATTGGGGATTTTTAATTAAATACCTGAGATTGGTATGGAATGCAATTATTCACCATTTAAACAGAATCTCATGCCATCAACATGTGGCACAAAGGCCTGCAATGTTTAGGAAAGAGAGACGTAGTTGAATGTACCTTGAGATTTACAGCTGGCTGAAGTGGTGGAATGGAGGAGTAATCCCTTATTATGCCAAATTTGGGGAAGTTTCCACTTCTGGTAGCAGAGTGCAGAAAATAAATTCACCTGTACACATAAAAAGATTTGTATTAACTTTGTAACAAATATAATGCTGGACTGGAATAAACCATTGAATTATATAAGAGTAAAATACCTTATCCATTATTATTAACCATTTTCCAGAAGTTGATGGCTGATAGCGTAGTGGTTTAAGTAATGGAAAATGGTTTTGACCATATTCATGCTGGAAAAACAAATACACACACGAGAGGCCAGAATAGTCGCAGAAAAATTAACTAAATGACAAATGAAAACGAGAAAAGGAAATTAGAAACCCTTAGTGTCTCTTGAGATACATCTCATCCATTAATTTTCGTAATAGATTCCCAGTGTACATGTGGAGGGACGAAGGTACTAGAACCCATGTGCAACCATGTGAAAGAGAATATGTGGAGGTCCCTTAAAGGGCCAACACTATTGATGGTAAGGGTCGAAATGAATCTGAAATTAATACCATTAAATCTTGCATAACTTATCTACGATGTCATGAATTCTCCAAGAGTTGGGATATGATATAAGTTAGAGGAGTATATTATATAAAGGTTAATAATAATGGATATTAATTAATGAGTGTGCAGTATATGAATGGGTATATCTATTGGAAATACATGTTAAATCATGTTAGAAGGATAAATGTTAAGGGTAGGATATAATTAGGCGGATATATCTATTAGAGGATAGGTTAGAAAGATAAGATTTCCTATAGCGAGGAAAATAAGGATAGTAAATAATTTAACAACAAGAGTTTAATACTCCCTAAGAGGAAGAGGACTTGATAAATAAACATATTATATTCCATGGTAATAGTGATAAGATTAAGAGTACCAACATGTATCTAGGTGAAGGATAGCATGAAATAAAAATAAATAAATAAAATGATTAGTGGGAGTTGTTACAAACAACCAACTGTAATTAGGATGATCCTGTGAAATAGACTTTTCAACACCATTCCAAAAGTACTTCTCCATTATTGATTTAACTTGTGGCATAATTTTATCAGAGCCTTTATTTATTACACATAGAATATCGGTCAATGATCTATCTGTGTCATCAAGAATATCATTAACCATAATTTCATTGTCATCTAACAATTTTTACTCAAGTGCATCTTCCAATCTATTGTTGGAGTTATACTTAGTGCTTGAGGAAGTTCCCGTCTCTGAAGTGATTTTAAATAATGAGTGAGAAAACTTCTTTGATTTTCCATCGTCACTATTTTGGACGTCAGAGGGACTATACTTTACATAGTTAGACTGGTAGTAAGTCCCCAAAAATATGTTCTCTAGTACGTGTTTAACAGAGATCTAGTCGAGGTTGACACAACTAAACAAGTTTAATTGTAAGTTAAAATTAAAACATTAATAAAGCCAAAACTAGGATACATCATATCTTCAATCAAGATTATTAAATGCAACGTGACTTGCATCTGAAAGAGAAGCTTAAGTCTGAGGCTTTTTTAAATCCTTTCAATGCTTTTTAATAATTTCCTCAGCTAAAATTAATTTTCATAATCTACATACCAAACTTTTATTGGCTCATACCAAATATCAAGGAACAACACCAATCTCGTCATTTATAGTAAAGAAAATTCAAAAAAGAAACAATGTATTTTAATCGTAGAGAGTTATTAAATAACTTTGGTAATTGTTTCACTTAACATTACTATTCAACCACAATTTTTCCCACCATCATTTTTCTAGAAATTGAGGTTGTCATATTATTTTTCCTCTTTCCCATGGCGACGTCTGTAATATGTTCTAATTTTTGCTAAGAGGTTTTTCCTGGCTACAGTAGTCACACCGCACATGAAATTTGTTTTTCTTATAATTTAACTGATAGTAAATGAGGTTTGATATGAGGTGTGAGGTCAGGTACTTTTATTTTTCATTGTTTTATGGAATTTTCATATTAAAAGAAGTGACTTGTTCAATATTTCATTATTCACTCGTTTTTCATTTAATTAACAACTCAAGTATAGATGTGTTGTAAATCATTTTTTCTGTAAAGGCATAAAACAAATCCCATTTTCATTCTCAGGTTAACATTTATCCATTACAATAGACTATTAACGTTCCTTCTAAAATGGATTTTGGTTACAATTCCACAAACAATATGAAGCAAAACAACCTATGTTATAAGAAACAATATTCATGTGAGAAGAAAAAGAGGAAATCCATCCAAAATCCACATCAAAATGTGGTTACAACCAAAAAAATTTGACACCCCTATTCTTTATGGCCTCAAGAATCTTCAATGCCAAAAATTGTTGAGTTGTTTGCTTGGGCCAAGTAGGTTGGCCTACCTAATAATGGTTGATTAGGATGTGCTGGATTGCTGCCATATGATTGAGTCCAATTTCCCCTTCCAACCATGGAGGAATTGAGTACCCATACCTCACACTTTCGCTATTAACCTCTGCATTATGTGGAGGTGTGTAATGAGCATACATAGAATTGACAGCTACCCTAGTAGGAATAAATAAAGTGGGTAAACACCCATTTTGATAGCAAGGGAATTGAATGTTTATGAGGTCTTGGAATAATGGTGTATTATCTACAATATTTTGCAATGTGTTTGACATAATCATGGCTTCATCATTTGTGCTTGTATTGTTGTCAACCATATCGGTCACCCCTTGTTCCTTTTCAAGAATTTTTTGAGGATTTCTTTCTTCCTCTTCTTATCTTTCCATTTATTTTTTATGGTCCTTCTCTTGCCTTACTTTATCTCTTTCAAGCCTTTGTTGCGCTAAACGATATGCTGAAACAATCCTTGTTACATTCTTCTCCTTGGATAAATCCTTTTTTTTTTTAATTCATGAATTTCAAATTTATTTTTTTAAGACTTAGCTAATAGGTTTATATAGTCTTATGAGGTGAGTAAGTGTGAACTTCGGTCCAAAATAAGACAACCTAATATTCCTTGCTTTTTTTTCATTGACAGTCTCTATACTGGTAGCTTTAGGAACTGACTAAGTAACTTCTCCACCCCTCCCACCTGCATGTCATTACTTGGCACTTTCCTTTCAATATTTGAGACAACTAATTGAACTATATTGTTCTCTTCATCTAATGCCTCGTTATCTGCACTATCTTATTCCATTGATCTATTGTCCATAAATAAATGAAAAATTTCATTGTTTAACTCTGTTGGTTGTGAAAACATGTTCATGCTTTGTTCATTGGTGCATGAGACACTATGTTTGCTCAAATTATTCATGGCTTCTACCAGCCATGATGGTGGGGTTACTTGGCCTAGAAATGTAAATTGGTCATTGTTTCCTCCCAGTGAAATATTAACAATGTCATTTTGAACTACATTGTCATTGTCAATTGTGTGTTCAACAAATCCATTAAGAATATCGCCAACATTTAATATATTATCAACCATAAGAATATAAACTTTAAAATTAATTTATTAAAATTTTAGATTAATATTATTACCCTAAAATTAATATACTAAGCCATAAGATTAATATTATAAATCCTAATATTAATATAATATAAACTTATCATTATTAACTATAATATTATAAACTTATTATTATTAAACTTATTAAATTTTAAATTAGGTTTTGAAAAAGGTAAAAGTAAGGTTTGAAATAAATTTTAACCCCGTGTGACAACCAAGAAAGAGAATATTATTAAATGGAAGTTAAATCCCATCCTTTGTTTTTTTTTTTAATAAAAAAATTGTGAAGCGAGACTCCTATCTATCAATGAATAACATAGGTTATAACCATCGATGCATCATTTTGGAATATTATTAAATGGAGATTCAATCCTGTCCTTACTTTTTTTTTAATAACTAAAATAATATTCTAAAACCCTAGGATTCTAATTAGTGAATAATATATGTTATATCTAAGACTTTTGTGATCCATAATGTAGATAAATGTCTTTTAGATTAATCACATCATTAGGATTTTGTCAAAGTTTTGAACCAAATAACGTGGTTCATCCTCAGGACAAGATGAAAAAGCTAATCGATCTTATTGAATAAATAGTGTGGATGCATCATTATCTAGAGATATATGTTGAAAACTAATTGTTAAAAACTAGTCGTTATTGAATTAGTTATTAGGGAATAATATTAAAAAAATTAGTTGTTAAGAAATTTATAGCTAATTTTTTTAAATATTATTCCCCAATAACTAATTAACTAACTAATCAATAATGACTATTTTTTAATGGCTATTTTTCAACATCTATCTATGGGAAATGATGCATCCAATTTATTTATTCAATAAGATCGATTAGCTTTTTATTTAATAAGATCAATTAGATTTTTCACCTTGTCATGAGGATGAACCACATTAGTTGGTTTGAAACGTCGACTAAATCCTAATGACCAAATATTAATGATGTGATTAATGCAAAAAAACATTTATCTAAAATATATGTTATATCCATCATCCATCAATCATTTTGATATATAGATAATGCATTTAAAAAAAAAAGCTAAAGTCAACTCCTTTCTGTGTATTTGCACAGACTCGAGTATGGGTATTGCAGTTCTAGTGATTCACAAAATTGACAACAATACACAATAATACTACATCAAATTATTACCATAATTCTAATCTTAACAATGTCCCTTTCCCATCATCCATATGAGAAAAGAGTATAAAATTAATTCCATGGTTGGGTTGCACTTGTTGGTGCTGAGGAAACTGTTGAAGAAAACCTTGAAGAATGGGTAGTGTGACCTCCCAATGTTGCACATACCTGCACCTACATCAAGAAGAAGTTAAATTTCTTCTAGGTGTTAAGGTTTGATTCCTAAAAAAAATAATGTAGAAAATATTTTGCAATGGAATTAATGAGGAGATTGACAATTTGTTTGTAGCAAAAGTCAGGCTCCTTGAACAAAAACTCTACTTCGAGAAAGAAATCAAGAAAAAAAATATGTAAACACAAACTCTCTTTGGAGAAAGAAATCAAGAACAATGATGTAGAAAACCAATCCTATAATTGTAATTACCATGGCGAGGGCGTCTTTGGCACTTAATTACCACAACAAGGGTGTCTTTGGAACTTAAGGTGATAATATCATCCCAAGAGACAATGAAAGGGTATACCGCTTCAATCTAGTGTTGATAACATATATGAAATCATACTCTCTAAAAGAATTTTCATTCTGGAGAACTTCTTTCTCTAAAAAAACCTATGCATTGAATCGAAAAATGCATACTCGTTGCATCCCTATTATGCAATAAAATTTTGGTATATTATTTTCAAATATAAGCAAAATTTCAGAAGTATTATCATATTTATTACCATTTAAATTTACCTTAATGTAACTGTCATGGAATTCCATGGGGAGGAGTGCAGTGTTAATGTGAAAGTCACATTCACATGTTAGCGCCGATCCTAACCTTACCGTCCATGCAGTCCCAGCCGACCAATGTAGTCACCGCCATTTGAATTTTTTGGCTCAAAAATACAACCATATATAGTTCACATGCATATTCTATATCTTCCTCTTTGATATATAAATTTTCATTTCCTGATTTTGTTTGTGCAAGCCAAGCAAGCCAAGGCAAGGCTTCCTGTAATAGAAAATTTTGCAAAGTTATTCTCCAATTTCTGTGCGTGTTTAGTTTGTTTCTCCATTACTGTCTTTGTCTCTATGTTTGTGATTTTTTTCTGGGTTACGTTGTGCTTCTCTGATGCTCAACAACTAGTATCAGAGCCAATTTACTTCTCTCAGCCACTACCATTCATCTACAAATTCGTGATTGTAAAAGCAGAGTGAATCTATTCCTACAATTTATTTGTGTGTGGAAAGACACTACACTGAACTGAACACTGATATTTTCAGTAGCTCACAATGGGATGAGTTTAACCCATTCACATGGTAGTTCTAGAGAATTTTCTACGCTACCTTAAGAACAAATTGAAATTTCCACGCTTCCTTAAGAAGGCTTCTGTAAAATTTTACAATTGTTAGTTACGGTGGGATCGCTACAGGAAGGGTGCATAGTCATATTTGGCGGATTCACTGCTAGAACACAACAAAATTTGGATGGAAACAAATATTGTTAAAGCATAAATTGTTACATTTATCCACTGGTTCAAGGAAGTCCCACCATAGGAGATTTTTCGCTGCCAAAACTATACAACGATGGTGGAAGACATGGAGAGGAGATCCTTTTGTCACTAAGTTGGAGATAGCAGAAATGGTTTATAATTTGATTTAATTACTCTTCTTTTTTACTTTGTGATAAGTTCTCATTTCACCTTTTAAAATGAATTGGATACGATTTCATTAGAAGGTAGAACAATGTCTTACATGTTTCATAATTATTATAAACATATATTGCTATATATGTTTCATAATTATTATAACATATATTATTATATATGTTTTATAATAATTGTTAATTTTGTTAAAGTTTGGATTTTAAAGGAGATGGATATTTTATTTTAAAAGTGTAATATTTTCAAGTTTTATCTTGAAACTGGAGTCTTGATTTTTATTAAGAATGGAGATCACAGTTACTGATATGGAGAAATTGAGCGGGGCCAATTTTTCCCTATGGAAATCAGAGATGGAGGATATACTGGTTTTACAGGATCAATATTTTTTGATTGAGGGTGTGGTAAAGAAAGCCTCATCAATGACAAATTAGGAATGGAATAAGCTATATAGAAAGGTGATTGTGACAATCCACCAATATTAAGCAAAGATTGTGTATTTCAATGTGTCTGGAGAAAAGAATACAAAATAATTATGGAAGAAGCTCCATGATCTATATGAGAAGAACACGACATCAAAAAAAGTGTTCTTGATGAAGAAGATTTACAATCTCAAGATGAAGGAGGGTGATTTAGTTTTTGAGCACTTGAATGAATTCAATATTATTACTAGTCATCTTGCCTCTGTTAAAATCACTATAGATGTTGAAATTAAAGCTATTTTGTTAATGTTTTCTATGCTAGACAACTGTGAAAATTTAATTGTGGCTATGAGTACTTCATCACCTGCAAGGACCTTGAAGTTCAATAATGTTAGTAGAAATTTAATAAATGACAGGCTGTGATGCAAGTCATTTGCAGAAAACTGGGGAGGAGAAGCTCTAGCTCTAGCTAATCGTGGTAGGAGAATTGATCCAGGCCGACAAGGGCGATCAAGATTGAGAGGCCGATCAAAATCTAGGAGAAGAAAGCTAATGTTATTTCATTATGGCAAACTCGAGCACATGAAGAAATAATTTTTACCCTTGAAGAAAGGACAAAAGGATCAAAGACTAGCCAATACAAATCACAAGTCATCCAACACAAATGAACGTGAGACTATTGTTGTAGTTACAAATGGGGATGTGTTGTTTACTTTTTTAGTTGAGGATGCATGCTTATATACATATAGCAGTAGATTTGATTGAATCTTTGAATCTCGGGCATCTTACCATATAACCCCATGAAAATATAGTTTTGTTGCATATAATCCTCGTGATAATGGTAGAGTGCATTTGCGAAATAACCATTTTTGCAGTATTTTTGGAGTGGGAGATGACCAG
Source organism: Pinus albicaulis (assembly GCA_034641835.2). Classification (NCBI taxonomy): domain Eukaryota; kingdom Viridiplantae; phylum Streptophyta; class Pinopsida; order Pinales; family Pinaceae; genus Pinus; species Pinus albicaulis. Next base: position 972,749,688 of record CM076584.1, on the reverse strand, counting down.
ATCAAGATGAAGGATAGAAAAGATATATTGTTGAAACATGTCAGGCATGTACCAGAAATGCGCATGAGTTTGATCTCTATAGGACGACTAGATAATGAAGGCTATTCCATAATCTTTGGAAAAGGAGGTTGGAAAACTAGCAAAGGAGCATTGGTTGTGGCTAGAGGACCCAAGATAGGAACATTATATACATTTAAGGCAATGATAGGAAAACAAGATTTGGTTGTTGTCACAAAAGAAGGAAATTTAACATATATGTGGCATAAGATCTTGGTTCACATGAGCGAGAAGGGTTTAAAAATCCTTGTTGGTAAAAATTTACTACTAGGTTTGAGATCACACAATCTTGATCTTTGTGAGAATTGTATATATGCTAGAAAAAGAATGGTTTCATTTCTTAGAGGTGGTGATGACATAAAGAAAAATGTGTTAGAATTGATACACTTGTTGGGCCACTAATATGCTATTATTATTATCACTTTTTAACACCTATTTCATCCATTTCTACTCTTCTTTATCATATCATTTATCATCATTTATCATATAATTCCATTTTATAATTATTTATGCTCTTATGGATAAATATTATTTCTTCTCCTTTATTTTTAATAAATTGATGATTATGCATGATTTTACCAATTATGGTTTATTAATAAATTTTTTGTAACATCACTCACCATTTTAGCCTCCAAGATATTTTCCAAATTGCTGAGTTGATCTCCAGCTCATCATTAAATATGCCAACTCAGAAATTCCCTGGAATAAGAAGTGATAGTTTTTCATTGGACGTATTGGCCAAATGGAGAAGAATCTGGAAAATAAGAAACATGGGTTTTGTCCAGAATGGACAGAATTAACTTTAGTGAAGAACAGTTTGCCCAAATTCGCCCTGTATTGAAAGAAACGAAAAGTTTTCTGAGGGCGACTTTCCTATATTCGTTGTTGTGGCCGTTTTACAAATTCTTCCAGTTGCAATACCAAATTTGAACTATTCTTGTTAAATGATTGACAGAAGGATATCTCAGATATGATCTTGCTGATCAATTGGTTGTGAGCAATCCAATTTTGTAATAGGAATCAATTTTAATCATATCGGTTGTAACTTCTCTTTTCTCTATGTGTATTTAAATCAAAACAGAGATCAGAGAAGGGGGGTTATTATGGGGATTCATGATGGATGATTAGAGAGAGAATTAGATGGATTATTAGATTAGAGATAGATAGGATAGGATAGGAGGAATGGGAGAATTGCGATTGAAATTGTAACTTTGATCATCGATTATCGTTGTTGAAGCAGAGCATGAACTTGCTGTAATGATTATGCAATAATGAATATATAAAAATAGTTGCAGTTCCTTCGCATCTCCTGAAGTAATCCGATGGTATTCACCGGTGGCTAAGGGCCCGACTCTTGGTGGATCTACTTCCCGGTCTTGTACCATACAGTGTGGTTTGCCTTATTTCTGATTTCTGCAAGTGTGGTTTTTTTAACGATTACTTTCTGCAATTGAATTGCGTTGCTATTCTTTTCCCTCATAAAAAGATCATTGCTTTCTACAAGTATATTGTTGTGTTGATCATTCTAATTACAGAGCTTCGTTGTTCATTTCATTGACTTAGTTTTGATGTTCATTGCAGTCACATAAGCGTTGCTGTCTATTTCTATTATATAGCGTTGTTGCTCATTTACTTTCTGAAATCATTTAGTTTTTCCTTTTAGCATTCTTATATTTAGCATAATTATCTCATTTCCATTAGTTGCAATAGAATTATTGAATTAATTCATTGCCATTTCTAATTGGTTATTTAGTGTGGTGTGTGTGAGATCAACAACTGTAAAGAACATTGGCTATTGCTCTCAAAGCTCTCAGATTGAGGATCTTATTTATGCTTGATTAGTTTACATCATTTAAAAGAGGAAAGAGTTATTGCTACTGTATCCTCGAATAATAAATGTTGTTACTTTGCTGAATGAATGATTTAGTTTTAGAGCATTGAGTTCCTTTAGTTGCAAGTGGGATTTATTAAAAGCATCTATTTATTCTTGTATTTGAAAGATCTATACTAAATTTTAAGAAACATTACTCTCTGGGATTATAGCATGCACATATTGTGTACACTCTTGAAATAAGAGGACTTTCCCTGGTTGATAATTAATGTGGGATAAATAGGAGTTTTAAAAGGCACCTTTTAGCACCCAACATTTTGGCACTGTTGCCGGGGAGAGTGTTTCCATTTCACAGAGAGTGGTCTATGCTTAATATTTGTTTCTGGGAAAGAATTGGGTATTAAAAATGGAAGGTAAGAACCTGCGTAACGAGCAAGTAAAATTCTTGCTCCTCCGCCCGCTTTTCAACATAATTGCGTAGGAATTGAAGTAGCAATTTTAGAGGTAGAATTTTTGAAAAAATCTTGTAATTCCACTCGAGTGGTGATGAAGCACCACCCATTTCACTAACCAATTGACAGGAACATTGGAAGGAGGATCCTTAAATAAACATATGAAGAACATCGTTTATTATGGTTGGAAATGGATCACATTTCAACTTTTTAATTCCCTATCAAAGATCTAGGAGGAGTGACACAAATGCACATAATTCCCCCATCGTCTCTACCAAATTTTCATGGTTTGACAAATGAAGATCCTGATACATTCTTATTTTAGTTTGAAATACTTTGTAGAGGATATGATTATTGTACTAATGATCAAAGTTTGAAAGTGTTTCCTCTTACTCTAAAAGGAGCAGCTCTCTGCTGGCTCATGAGCCTAGGTGGGAATTGCATCCAAACATGGGAGGACATGAAGAACATCTTCTTGAAGAAGTACCAAGACTACTTCAAATCCAATGAAGATATTTTCGGTATGATACAAAGGGAAGATGAAAGCTTGGAGGACTATGTAGAGAAATTTCAACATAACCTTCAAAAATCAAATAATAAGCATTTGGAAAAAGAAATCTTGAAAACGCTCACTCTTAAAGGAATCAAAGATGATTTTTTAGAACTCTTAAATCTGATAGGAAAAGGTGATGTTTTTCAATTATCATATGATGATGTTTGTGAATTGCACATAAGGTATTCAAGAGGAATTTCCAAGGTTGGTAAGAATTTTAGAGAAGTTTCTTCTTTATTTTCCAAATTTACTACAAGAACAAGAGACATAAGAGATGAAATCAATGTTTTATTTGAAAATTTTAAATATGATTTCATTAGCTCTCTAAATTCACAATTGAATTTTTTCCAGGTTCAGAAAAATCAAGAATTTGATGAAGTGTTTTGCCGTCATTACCGAAAGGAGCATCCCATAGATAGTTGTTCTTCCTTTTCTAGGATGGAAGTATCATATCAAAGAGATGGGGAAGCTGCAACAAGGTCAAAACCATGGAAATCATGGCCTATAGGTATGGTTCAAAACACTTCCTCTCCATTCTCTTACTTGCATAATCCATTATGGAATACTCATATGTTAGGTCATCCATGCCAATCTCAATATAACCACCACCAATCTTGTCTACAAGTTTGGCATGGTTCATCTTATGATTGTATGACTACACTTCCTCATCCTGTAGCAAAAACACATCTTCCAGCTCTTCCACAACATCTTTGTTGCCCATAAAAATTATCCATTCAACCCAATTAGCTACATCATCAAAATGCTCCATTCCCTACACAATTTCCTGCTCAACTCATTCCACACCCTTACCATATTAAAACAATACAACATGCTTACAGTGTTTAACTACAAAATTTACCCACCCTTCCCACCCATTCTATCTCACATGCACCATTGGAGAAAACTTGTACTGAGATTTAGAATGTCTCAAATCCAAAAATTGTAGAGGTTATGAAAGAAAATGAGGTTTCTTCTAGCCTGCATCAACAAGCTATTTTAAACATTGAAGAGCTTCATGATATGATGGCTATGAGAAATAAAGAAAGTAAGGGATACATTGAAGATTGGTTTCACTCCATTTGTTTGCAGCATCACTCCATACTTCAACAATTTTTGGCACCATCTTTTCAAGGGAAGTTGGCTTCTCATATCCTACTATTTATTAACATGCATTTTTCAAATTAGGGTATGTACATATTGGAGGCCTTATTTCAAAAATGGATCCAATGGAAGTACTCTTATACATAAGCATATTCAATTTTCAAAGAAGTGTAGGTTAGTGCAGAAAATAAATAAATAAGGACATAAATAAATACATTTTTATTATTATGTAAAAAAAAAGTTTTTTTTTTGCAACACGCTGTGAATATCAATATCGGTGATAAATATTTTAATTTATTTGTCTATGTAGATGTATTATATTGAAAATAACCATTCTACAAACACTCATATTCATTTTTATCACTAATATGGAAAAATTGCTTGAATATCATATTTTTTGGCTTGCGGGCTTGATGAAATCTCTGAAAGCAGAGTTGGGACAGTAAGCTTTTGGAGGCCTAATGAATAAATATTGAAAAATTGTTTCAATATTGAGTATCCCTTGATGTATACTTTCCAACCCAATTTGAATCACTCCATTTGGATTTGAAACGAAAAAGTTATAACCAAAATATTGACAAGGCGTCTAGTAGGTAGCTTAGGAAAAGAGTTGGGACAACAAGTTTTTGGAGGCCTAAATGACTATACTCTTAAAAAATATTTCTATCCTAAGTATCCCTTGATGTCTACTTTATAACCCAATTTGAATCACTCCATTTAGATTTGAAACGAAAAATTTATAACCAAAATATTGACAGAGCGTCCAGTAGGAAGCTCAGGAACAAAGTTGGGACAGTGCATTTTTCGAGGCCTAAATGACCATATTTTTAAAACCTGTTTCTATGATATATTCCTCTATGAATATAATTTAAAAATAAATTTTAATCACTCGATTTAGATATTTTATGAGGAAAATATGACCCAAATACTGACTATCTATCCTAAATCGACACTCTTAAAACTCTATTTTTCCAACTATTCATTAAAGTATTTGACCCATCAGTTATTCTTGTCTTCAAAATTTTTTTCTATTGGAGATAAATAAATGAATCTAATTTCATTTCCAATTTGAATCCTCTTAATCCATCATCAAACGAAAAATTTATGCTTGAAATATCCAATGTTGGTCTAAGATAGATAATAAAAAACGACTCTATTATGCAGGTTGTTCTAAGTAACATTGACATATCATATCATGGAATTTTTAAAACCTATTTTTACTGGAGATACAAATTTGAATTATATCTCATATTTCTTTGGAATCACTCAAATTGGAAGAAAAAAGAAGAAGTTATGATTAAAACACTGCAGGTTAACATGATTGGCCACTGCTCTCCCACAGATAATAAATTAATTTTACTTTATTTTTTTCCATGGATTTATTCTGCAGGGTAACTACTTGTTCATTTTTTTCATAATTCTTGGATTATTAGAGCCCAATCACCTCTCTTTCTCCATGATTTAATTTTTTATTGCAGGTACACACTCGTTTTTTTTGTAGGTCTTAGGAAAATAAAGAAGGTCAATTTATGGACGAGCGATTCTTGAAAGAAATTTTAATGAAACAAGGGAATTTCATCTAATTCATTATTTAACAGATTCATAACAGGAAAAATGAAGAATTGATTCCTATTTGAAGATTCATGTCACTGCTGTCAATACATTTTTCCAAGAGATCATTTCTTTTCCATTGACAGATTGATATTTCCTTAGGAAATAACGTCATAGCTGTTGTAACTTAACTTATTTATTTATGATCCTATTTTTAAATAAGTGTTGTTTATTTTCTGATTTATCTTATGTTTTTGTGTTTTAGGTGTTGATTCCTTCAAATTGCAGTTTCCCCTCCATTAGCGATTGAACAATGAGGACCCCACCATGCAAGTTTCAATTGCAAAAGGCAATCCTTCGACAGCTTCATTTCTGTAAAATGTTATTTCTTTTTAAACTGTAAATATGATTGTTTTATGTGTTTTTCTCTGTTTGTTTGCAGCTGTAAATATGATTGATTTTCTCTTTTTTTCTATAAATATGATTTCTTTTCTCTGTTTTTCTATAAATATGATTTATTTTCTCTTTTTCTGTAAATACAATTGTTTTTTCTTGTTTTTCTCTATTTCTTTTCTTTTTGCAATTTTCTTTCTATTGTTGAGAGCAGTAGGGATGATTCTTTGATGTTCCCTACATGGAACACCGAGTTTCACGTGTTTTTCTTGTTGTTGTTGCTCTTAAGGAATAGTTGTCATTCTTCTTAAGGAAAAACAGTTTCGCGTGTTTATCTTTTTGTTGTTCCTCTTAAGGAACAACAGTCGTTCCATTTAAGGAATAACAGTTTCGTGTGTTAATTTTTTTTGCTGTTCCTTTTAAGGAACAACACTTTTTTGTGTATTTTTTTTGCTATTCCTTTTAAGGAACAACACTTTTTCGCATGCATTTTTTGTTGTTCCTTAAAAGAAACAACAATTTTTTTTGGGTATATTTTTGTTGTTCCTTAAAAGGAACATCACTTTTTTTTTGGTGTATTTTTTTTCTGTTCCTTTTAAGGAACAACACTTTTTTTGGGTGTATTTTTGCTGTTCCTTAAAGGGAACCACTTTTTTGAGTATTTTTGTTGTTCCTTCAAGAGAACAACACTTTGGGAATATTTTCGAGAACAACCCTTCCTCCCTCTTGTGCGATTATTCCTAATTCATCTCAACCACATTTTATTGATTCCCTTGCATAGCATGAAGTACAATACTTTTATGAGGACAAAAATTCTGGAGTCTATTGAAGTAGGTGAATATCCTTGACGTTATGATATTTAACAAGACAACTTCTTGATGATTGGTTTTTTTTTTTTTTAAATGAACAAAAGGGACATAATTATTTATATATTACTTTACTGTATTGATTTCTGTTATATATGATACTAATTGATCATCTTTACCATGTTGGTTCCACTTCTCTTATCTACAATTCTCTCTATCTATTATAAGTAAGATTATGGGTATATTTTCTTTCTATTGACATGTTCAAACTTCTTCCACCATCCCCACTCTTAAGGAGTACTGAGCCTCCCTCTATTTATCATAAAATGTGTAAAAACAACAAAATCTTGTCTACAGATAGAGGATAAGGGGTCTCATTAAATATCCAGCCTACCATGTTCATAAGGTTGTAGTGAAGTGACATTCCCACTATGGCCACCACACCAGGGTTATGATCCATTGGATAGCCACAATATCCTTGGAACAAGAGGTCTCATCATGAGTTGGCCTGATCGCTTTTGCTACTTCCTAGTGAATGGCAGTGTGGTTATCTGGTCACCACACTCACAAAATGATCTCTTATGTAGAACAACAATGGAAATCTCCAACTATAAATTGAGGAGCCTGGCTCATATGGGTTAAAAAAAAAACCTGCGGAGGCTATGGATGCCTGCTGGCAGCAAAGGCTCTGCTTATGGTATTGACGTTCTATTTTCAACATCAATAATTATTATAATACCCTCTTCCTACATTTCTTTTTATCAAAGAGATTATTTCCTTAATTTCTCCCTACTATGAACCTTTATGCGTGAGTTAATGTTTTTTAATCAATCATATCATTTTCAGACGGAATATTGTCAGCAAGGTATCTTTTCTTGCATATTGCTGTCCTTTTTACTTACCACATTACTTATCATCAGTCTAAGCATCTTATCTCTTATTCATAACTATCTTTATACACTCTGCCCTCATTATAACCATGCCTCTTGCTACTTATCATTTGATATGTGTACTTTGCTTCATTTACTGCTGTATTATTCGTTCGCTTGCCTTGTCATTAGCACAACACTTTTTCTATGCTTTATGGTCATCGAATCCCTTTTTCAATTGGAAGGGGGAATGTATGCATTATGGATAGCACATGATATAAGTAAAGAATTCTGCCATAATTTTTTGATTTGCCACAATATTCATACTGCATTTCTACAGAAGTTTCTCTGATTAAAATTTTGGCATACATCTTGTCAGTTTCTCTTCAAAATTAACACTATGGATTCAAGAAAATTACATGCAGAATCATGATTTGGTTCCAGGGGAACAACAAGTATGGGGGGAAATTCTATTCGCAGCACGACCACACTATTGCAACTAATAGCAAAGGCTCGCGCAACTCGCGAATGCACACAATTCTTCAGACATGATGTGCTTGCATGGCTTTCACCTTTTGCATCACTTTTAGTATCCGCTTAGCCTACATCAGCTTCAACAAAGGCTAGTCCCTACATGTGATTCCACATTTTTTTTCGGAGGTAACTCTTGTTGTAAAATAACATAATTTTCTGATTTATTACGAATTTAGGAGAATTTCATGAAAATCCATTGAGAATTATTTATCATCATTCGTTCCACATATTTTGTAACATATCTTCTATCCCACTCTATTTTTTTTTTTTTTTTGTTGGAATGTACAATTCGGTTCATCTAATTGTCACCTCCATTCAAATCTACTATCGAATTCCACAATTATGAAATTTTGTTGAACAGAGTTCTCCTATTTTCCTTATGTGTATCTTTGTCGAGCTATTCTAGTTCTTATTTATTCTTGCCATAATTTCATAGGTCTCTTTTTGTTTGTGGCTTATATTATATATATACCTTAATATATAACTATACTTTACACACCTATGGTGTATGTATAAATTCCTTATCCCTAGAACACCCCCATATATATCAATTTGCACCCACATTCCTTATGAAAGTTCAACACGTATATGTTTTGGGTGTCGGTATCATATTTTTTTTCAATTGTTGCTAAGTCCTCATCCCCTTTCCCATAGTTCTTAACCATGGCTGGAACCTAAATTACCCAAAGTTCTGACTAGTTAAAATTTGATTTATATCGTCCCTCATATATCATTCAGTCCAGCCTTACGGACTTGGTTGAGTTGTGTAATTATCGTACCTCTCCCACGTACTTGCCACTAGGACAATGTTTATGTGTGGATAGATGACATTAAAGGTGTCATACTTATTTTTACACGATGGCAAAGTGGAGTTACTAGGGTTACTATTGAATAGTTCATCGAGCCTTCCATGTCAACCTTGTTTTCGGGGCATTCTGTGGAGTGAAAGGCGGGTTTATTATCCCACGACCCAACTTTAGGTCCTAGGTACACGCAATGGTTGTGCACTTACATTTTTCTATTGGTAACGTATGGCCATTCATTAATATCACCAGTCTGCTCATACGATTTGGAGTACTGTGAATCTGAATACCATGGATTTTCATTTATGTTGACTGACTATGCAATGGATTTCGATTTCTCCTCAAATTGATCTGCGTGCCCCCCATCAATCTTTTGACACCTCGATGACAAAGATGATTCAAGTTCAATATGGTTTTTTGCTTGTTTTGGTTTACTGATTTGTATTAATTTTTGGAATTGTCGAATGGAGTGTTCTTTTGCTCTTCGTTTCTCTTGACCGACTACTGGTGCCTATACTCTGCTCATTTGGAGAAGCGAAATGTCGAACTTTGCCTGGCTTCTGTGCGTATCCCTTTATTCGATTCACCGAGTTCTCAGGTATACATTTTTTTCATTCTCCTCACCAGTATGATCACGTTCGATTTTTTTTTTTTTTTTCTCCGTTTGTTTTTCCCTATCACGTAATTTATCAAGCCATCTTAGCCTCTACAAGTCGGCCTCCTGTTGCTTCATCGTTTTTTTATATTGGCTTGATATTCCTTCTATTTTCCCTTGTTTAGTTCTGCGCGCTAATATTAACCTCCTGTGAGTAGGAATTTCTACTCCTCCAGTCTTCTGTGATTATGTGTGTTTCCTTCGCTGAGGTGTTCGGCTCTTAAAAGAGAATTTACTGCACAGGTAACTTATCAGTGCGTTACAATTTAGTTTATCCTAGTTTTTGTTTTCATTCTGGTGAACGTTACAATTTTTTTCTTGTTTTACATATATATATACTCATATGCTCATTTTACAGGTCACATTTGGTTACATGGCCTTCAAATCTCAAAGGTAACCCTAGTTTTTGGTGTTAGTTTGAATGTATTAATTTTTCTAAGGTACCTTCACACCTCACCGTTCGCTACCTCACGTTGTATTCGTTTTGTTTCAGGTGAGTTCGACTCTTGACAAGGGTTCTCTTCCTTTGGATTTTGGTGAGGTCAAAATTCAATTGACTGGAATTCTCCCTATCGTGAATTTCCAGGTCGGTATCGACGCGTCCTGGATATGAGTGTGACCGGATTTCTCACTCTTATCGCCCAAAATGGGTTTAGACGATTCGAATTTTATTTTCATAACGAGTTTTTTCTGTAGCCATAATTTGATTCAGGGACTGGGACTATTAAACAATTTAATTCGGCCAAGATAGTTCTCGGAATTTTATAGTTGTAATTTTTTCTATGTTAAAATGAACCTGGCCATCTCGGTTCTTCAATTTTGTTTCCGAATTTAAAATATATATATATATATATATTTAGGTGTGATGCGTCTCTGTTTGTGATGACAGATCACTACTGTTTTCTATGGTTGCCACGTTCCTTTCATAATATTTTTATCATAGTCATTTTTCAAATGTAGTATTTCCTTGGGACCATTCATAGGGGAGGAAGGTTGTTCATGCAACAGTGTATAGTTTCTTCTCAATACAGAATTGTTTACAGCATTAATTAGGTCTATCTAACTCTAGATTTTTGTATGTCTACACATATCTAGCTGTGGAGAAAATATGTGCTTCTCTTTCTCTCTTTCAGTCTTGGTGTAGAATTTAATTCTATCTTCCTACTGGCAGGGTTACTTCTATAATTCTATAGATCTGTACTTAATTTTTGAGTTAGTTTAATTATGTGAATAGACATATAGGTATACCTGTAGCACCTATTCATGGTACTACCATTTAATTGTATTCTGCATACTTTAGCTATTTATTCATTGCATTGGTACCAAAGGTTATACTCATTTTTTTTTGTCCCATTTAATTATGTCACTGTCATGTAAATTATGTCTAGCTTCAGTCATCTATGATATCAGAATACTTTTCTTCCTGTCTCTATATACAATATTTAGTTAATAATACAGAAGCATATTAAGGTTTATTTGTAAGTCATTTATGGGAAAATATGTATTCTCAGATTTATACCAACACTGGTTTAGAGATTCTGCTGAATTCCTTTCCATAGATATGATTCCTACAACTACACAAAGATGAGAGGAAAATTTTCTTCTACAGACTTCTGTTAAATGTAGAGAATAACAATTTCACAATATTGATCTACTTAGCATCTATGACAATCAACCATAGTCAACCATAACTGATGTTGTAAACATTAGTGAATGTTAAACATACCACTTCTGCAATTTGACCAACCTCCCAACCGTAGAGTTCTTCTGTCCTCCAGATCTCACCCCCGAGCTGAGATCATCTCCTAGAACAGACCAACCTCTAATCTATTCATGAATAGCCTATTTAAGCTTTTTCTCCCCAAATCATGTTTCTAATTCTGCGTCTAGAATATCAAAATGCTTTTCCTCCTGTTTGCCTAGGCTTCCCATTTTAGGGATTTTTAAAGCTGTTTTCTGCTTTTCCCTTCTTTTTACCTCTTCCCAACTACTCTCCACATCATTGGGGAAACTAGATTTTCCTCAAAATCTAATTTGGAAATAAATTATTTCAAGGATTTTTGAAATATTTTTGGGGAAATATTTGCCTCTATCCATCCTCATGGATTTAGCAAGTGATCTCACAATTCTCATTTGGTCAATCTGCACAACATTATTTTATTCAATTTTCATAATGAAATATTTAATTACATCCACAAAATATACTTATCCCTTTTGGGGTCCACTCCCCTTAGGATTAAAGTTCAAATGTCTAGCTTTAAAAGAAAAACATAAACTAGGGGTGTTACATATTCCCCCTCTGAAAGTAAGCACTATCCTCGGTGTTGATATCTAACTACTAGAGTTCATTTTTTTTCAAACAAAAATGGATATTTTTCCATCATTTCAACTTCTCTTTTCCAGGTAGCTTCTTCAGCAGTAAAGTGCTTCCACTGCACCTTTACTCTTGCTACCGTTCAATTCCTCAATTCAATTTCTTCCCGCCCCAATATTTGAAGTGGCTCTGGAAGGAACTCCCCTTCTGGTTCCACCTGTATCACATTCCAATCAACTATGTGAGAAGAATCATGTACATATCTTTTTAATAATGAAACATGAAACGCATCATGAACTTTAACATGGGGTGGTAAGGCCAGCTTGTAAGCCATTGGTCCCACCCTTTCTAACACCTCAAAAGGCCCACAATATCTAGGAGCCAATTTTGCACAATTTCCAGCATAAAGTGTGCTCTTTTTAGGTTTAATACGCAGGTACACATGCTCCCCCACTTTGAATTCTCGATGTACCCTCTTCTTATCAGCATAGTTTTTCTGGCAATCTTGGATTGTCTTGATGTTTCTTTGTATTTGTTTAACAATTCTTTCCATCTCTTGTAAAGCATCTAGTCCCAACATCAGCTTGTCCTCAGGTTGGCTCCAACTCAAAGGAGTACGACATTTCCTTCCATAGAGTGCCTCAAATGGACTCATTTTAATATAATATTGGTAGATTTTATTATAGGCAAATTCAGCTAAATGCAAGTAGTCTTCCCATTTTGATGGCCTATCCATCACATACATTCTCAGCATATCCTCCAAAATCTGATTTGTTCTTTCTATTTGACCATCTGTCTGAGGGTGATAGGCAGTGCTAAAATTTAACTTAGTGCCCATGCCTCCAAACAAACCTTTCCAGAAGGATGTTGTGAACTTAGCATCTCTATCCGAAACAATCATCTTTGGGACCCCATGTAACCTTACTATCTCTTTTAGGAACACATCTGCTACTTGGGCTATCCCAAAAGTAGACTTTACAGGTATAAAGTGTGCTGCTTTTGTTAAAGTGTCCACTACCACCATCACGGAATCATGTTGGTATTTGGTTTTAGGTAGTCCTGTTATGAAATCTATAGAAACTGTGTCCCATTTCCATTCTACAATTGGCAAGGGATTTAGGAGACTAGCCGAGTGCTGATGTTCAACTTTAACTAGTTGACACTCCATGCATCTAGCTAAATATTTCGCTACATCTCTTTTCATTCCTGGCCAAAACAACTTATTTTTCAAAGCTGTTAACATTTTCTGATATCCAGGATGCCCTGCATATGGTTGTTTGTGACATTCATCTAGAATCTCTCTTTTCAAAGACTCCACATTGGGAACTTATAATCTGTTTTTGTAGCAGATCAACCCTTTTTGGTTTTGAGTGTATTCAACTATCTCCTTCTTAAGTATTTTCACCTGTAACTTCTCATAATTTGGATCCTGTTCTGTTACCTTTTTCACTAAATCTTCTAAATCAAAATTTTCACTACTTCCAATGCTGTTTATGTGTTGGCAAGCATTTATGCTCAGAGCATCAGCAATTTTGTTTTCTTTCCCCCTAATATGTTTTATGTCCATATCAAATTCACTCAGAAAAGACAACCATCTGGCTTGTCGAGCATTCAAAACAGTTTGGGAAAATAAGTATTTAGGACTAATATGATTAGTCATCAATGTAAATTTCTTTCCAAGGAGATAGTGTCTCCACATCTTCAAGGCATGGATTACAGCAGCCAACTCTAAATCTTATGCACTATAGTTCTGTTCATGTGTCTTAAGTTTCCTAGACTCATATGCAATAACTGAATTTCCTGCAAAATAACTCCTCCCAACCCCTCTCTACAGGCATCTGTACACACAACAAATTCTTTATCCGGATCTGCAATTTTCAGTATTGGGGCTGTGGTGAGTTTTAACTTTAATTGTTCAAAACTGTTTTGGCATTTTTTAGTCCACTAAAATTTGACACCTTTTCTTTGTAGTGAGGTTATGGGATATGCAATGGCAGAAAATCTCTCCACAAATCTGCGATAATAACCTACAATCCCCATGAATGTTCTCACTGCTGAAACATCAGTTGGCAAAGGCCATTCTTTAATAACATTTATCTTTTCAGGGTCAACATCCAATCCTTGTTCTAAAATAATATGTCCCTAGTATTGGATCTTGTCCTTATAGAATTCACTTTTGCTGAATTTGGCATACAACTGGTTTTCTTTCAAAGTTTGCAGCACTATCCTCAAATGCTCTTTGTGCTACTCCTTGTTTTTGAAATAAACTAAAATATTGTCTATGAACACTAGTACAAATTTATCCAAATACCTGTTTAAAACACTGTTCATTAAGCACATAAAGGTGGCAGGGGCATTTGTCAAACCGAAAGGTAGGACTACAAATTCGTAGTGCCCATACCTGGTTCGAAAAGATGTTTTGCTAATGTCTTCCTCCTTAAGTCGAAGCTGGTGATAACCAGTCCTTAGATCAATCTTAGAAAAGACTGAAGCTCCTCTTACCTGATAAAAAATATCATCAATTCGAGGTAGAGGGTATCTATTTTTGATTGTCAACTTATTCAGCTGACGAAAATCAATGCACATTCTAAAGGTTCCATCCTTCTTGTTCACGAACAACATCGGTGCTCCCCAAGGAGACACACTCGGTTTGATATAACCTTTATCCAGCAATTGTTTCAATTGCATTTTCAGCTCCATGAGTTCAGGGGGGCTCATTCGATAAGGGGCTCGGGAAACAAGTGTTGCCCCAGGCACCAAATCGATTGAGAAGTCAATCTCTCTCTTGGGGGGAAGATGAGGAATCTCATCTGGAAATACTTCCTTAAACTCTTTCACTACTGGCAGAGTATCTATTAGGTTTGCTTTAGGTTGCTGTTCTAATTCTTCAACATGTACTACATATACTTGGTATCCTTTCCTAGCTGTTCGTTTTAGTTGTAGTGCTGATATTTGTCTTACAGAGATAGGTTTTTGTTTTCCCTGGAGAATAAAAGGTTTCCCCTCTTCATCTATACAATGCAGAGTTTTATCCCAACAATTCATCATGGCCTTTTTCTTTTCCAGCCAGTCCATTCCTATCAGCAAGTCATATGAATCTAATAGAAGAATGTTTAAATTCACTTCTGTTTCAAAATCATTTAATTTGATTGTTGTTTGAGGTAACTTATGAGTTACTTTCCTCTTGGTGCCAGTGGCTAACTCGACCAACCAAGACTGCTGAAATTTTTCAGTTTTAACATTACATTTCTCTACCACTTGTGGACTAATGTAACTCAAGGAAGCACCCGGATCAATTAAAATTGTAACAAATTGGTCAGCAATCTTACCTTCTATTTCAACAATGGTAGCTTGGTGTTCTGCTTGTCGATTCTCCAAGGCTGCACTGATAGTCGGAATATTTCTTGCTATGTCATTCACTGTGGTAACTTCTCGATCCATCATAATCATTTGAATGTTTCAGTGGGGACAATCCCTCAATAGATGAGGTTCTCCACATCCCCATCATTTCAAAGGTTCCCTCATTTTAACTATGCCTTTTTTCTTATTGTCTCCATCCAACTGTTTGGAACCAACTTGAGACTGAGCAGTTTGGCTTGCTTTTGGTTTATTAAACTTTTTCCACTGATGATCCCTGCCAAAATTATTTAAATAAGCTGGTTTTTGTTTCCTTCCTTTGATTTCACCTTTTTTTATCCAGCCTTTTCCATGCTCACCCTTTCCTTTAAATTGCTGGTAGCATAATCTAGCTTTTCTTACTGCTTCGTCCATAGTTTTTGGATTATCAAACTCAATCTTCTCTTTGTACACAGTAGGTAAACAGTTCAAAAACCTTTGTACCTTGGCCTTCTCTTCTTGAATGTAAGGGACATATCTCAACAAATTTGTAAATTTGGTGACAAACTCATCGATAATGAGTTGTCCCAGTCAGAGTTCATGGAATTCCTTTGCTTTATCATCATAATAACGTTCATTTAAATAGTGGTTTTTAAACTTAACCTGGAAGTCTTCCCAAGTAACTGTCTTTTCATCAATGGCATGGACCATTTTCGTCTCCTCCCACCATAAGGTAGCCTTACCTTGTAGCTGGTAGATAGCTAATCTGGCCTTCAGATTTCTTTCATATACATAGACTTGGAAATATTTAATCATGCTCAACAACCAGGCTTCAACATCTTCCTCCTTCTCTCCATCATAGGAAGGAGGTTTGATCTTTCAGAATTCCCCCTGTAATTCCTTTTTCTGCTTATACTGATGCCTGACAACATCATCTTCGTCAGACTCATCAGTTTTCCACTTTCTAGAAACTTCACCCTCTTGGCTGTTCCGCGAAGTTAATTCTCTGATGAGTTTTTCCTGCTTCTCACTGGCTAATGACAGTATGTCATTTTGACTACTCAGCTCAGCCATCTCTCATTGCAGACTGTGCAACATAGCCATCACCGGAGAATTAGGATCTGGTGTATTATCTTCATCACGCAGATCAAAATAAATCTCGTCACTTCCAGCCATTTGATCTTACTTTTCAGTAGCACTGTACATTGAACAACACATATCAGTAATAATAAAAAAAATAAAAATTTCTCGACAATAATTAATTTATACAGTGAGTACACAACAACAATGAGCACAACAACAACAGCCCAGTTTATGTAACATGGGCCTTGATACCATTTGTAACGTCTCTTCTATCCCACTCTAATTTTTTTTTTTTTTTTGTTGGAATGTACAATTCGGTTTGTCTAATTGTCACCTCCATTCAAATCTAATATCGAATTCCAAAATTATGAAATTCTGTTGAACAAAGTTTTCCTATTTTCCTTATGTGTATCTTTGGCGAGCTATTCTAGTTCTTATTTATTCTTGCCATAATTTCGTAGGTCTCTTTTTGTTTGTGGCTTATATTATATATATACCTTAATATATAACTATATTTTACACACCTATGCTGTATGTATAAATTCCTTATCCCTAGAACACTCCCATATATATCAATTTGCACCCACATTCCTTATGAAAGTTCAACACACATATGTTTTGGGTGTCGGTATCATATTTTTTTTCAATTGTTGCTAAGTCCTCGTCCCCTTTCCCATAGTTCTTAACCATGGCTGGAACCCAAATTACCCAAAGTTCTGACTAATTAAAATTTGATTTATATCGTCCCTCATATATCGTTCAGTCCAGAGTTGCAGACTTGGTTGAGTGGTGTAATTATCGTACCTCTCCCACGTACTCGCCACTAGGAAAATGTTTATGTGTGGATAGACGAAATTAAAGGTGTCATACTTATTTTTACATGATGGCAAAGTGGAGTTACTAGGCTTAGTATCGAATAGTTCATCGAGCCTTCCACGTCAACCTTGTTTTTGGGGCATTCTGTGGAGTGAAAGGTGGATTTATTATCCCGTGACCCAACTTTAGGTCCTGGGTACATGCAATGGTTGTGCACTTACATTTTTCTATTGGTAACGTATGGCCATTCATTAATATCGCCAGTCTGCTCATACGATTTGGAGTACTGTGAATCTGCATACCATGGATTTTCATTTATGTTGACTGACTATGCAATGGATTTTGATTTCTCTCCAAATCGATCTATGTGCCCCCCCATCAATATTTTGACACCTGGACGGTGGAGATGATTCAAGTTTGATAGGGTTTTTCGCTCGTTTTGGTTTACTGATTTGTATTAATTTCTGGAATTGTCGCATGGATTTTTCTTTTGCTCTTCGTTTCTCTTGACCGACTACTGGTGCCTATACTCTACTCATTTGGAGGAGAGAAACATCTAACTTTGCCCGACTTCTAAGCGTAGCCCTTTATTCGATTCACCGAGTTCTCAGGTATAACATTTTTTCATTCTCCTCACCAGTATGATCACGTTCGATCTATTGTTTTTTTTTTCCCGTTTGATTTTCCCTATTGCGTAATTTATCAAACCATCTCAGACTCTACAAGTCGACCTCCTGTTGCTTCATCGTTTTGTTATATTGGCTTGATATTCCTTCTATTGTCCCTTGTGCAGTTCTGTGTGCTAATATTAACCTCTTGTGAGTAGGAATTTCTACTCCTCCAGTCTTCCGTGATTATGTGTGTTTCCTTCGCTGAGGTGTTCGACTCTTAAAAGAGAATTTACTGCACAGGTAACTTATCAGTGCGTTACCATTTAATTTATCATGGTTTTTGTTTTCGTTCTGGTGAACGTTATAATTTTTTTCTTGTTTTACATATATATATACTCATATGCTCGTTTTTCAGGTCGCATTTGGTTACATGGCCTTCAAATCTCAAAGGTAACCCTGGTTTTTGGTGTTAGTTCGAATGTATTAATTTTTCCGAGGTACCTTCGCACCTCACCGTTCACTACCTCACGTTGCATTCATTTTGTTTCAGGTGAGTTCGACTCTCGACAAGGGTTCTCTTCCTTTGGATTTTGGTGAGGTCAAAATTCAATTGACTGGAATTCTCCATATCGTGATTTTCTAGGTTGGTATCGACGCGTCCTGAATATGAGTGTGACCGGATTTCTCACTCTTATCGCCCAAAATGGGTTTAGACGATTCAAATTTTATTGTCATAAAGAGTTTTTTTAGTAGCCATAATTTGATTTAGATACTGGGACTATTAAACAATTTAATCCGGCCGAGATAGTTCCCGGAATTTTATAGATGTAATTTTTTCTATGTTAAAATGAACCTGGCCATCTCGGTTCTTAAATTTTGTTTCCAAATTTAATATATATATATATATATATATATATATGTATATATATATATATATATATAGGTGTGATGTGTCTCTGTTTGTGATGATAGATCACTACTGTTTTCTATGGTTGCCACGCCACATTCCTTTCATAATATTTTTATCATAGTCATTTTTCAAATGTAGTATTCCCTTGGGACCATTCATAGGGAAGGAAGGTTGTTCATGCACTAGTGTATAGTTTCTTCTCAGTACAGAATTGTTTACAACATTAATTAGGTCTATCTAACTCTAGATTTTTGTATGTCTACACATATCTAGCTGTGGAGAAAATCTATGCTTCTCTTTCTCTCTTTCAGTCTTGGTGTAGAATTTAATTCTATCTTCCTACCGACAGGGTTACTTCTATAATTCTATAGATATGTACTTAAATTTTGAGTTAGTTTAATTATGTGAATGGACATATAGGTATACCCTTAGCACCTATTCATGGTACTGCCATTTAATTGTATTCTGCATACTTTAGCTATTTATTCATTGCATTGGTACCAAAGGTTATACTCATTTTTTTTTTGTCCCATTTAATTATGTCACTGTCATGTAAATTATGTCTAGCTTCAGTCATCTATGATATCAAAATACTTTGCTTCCTGTCTCTATATACTGTATTTAGTTAATAATACAGAAGAAGATTAAAGTTAATATGTAAGTCATCTGTGGGAAAAGATGTATTCTCAGATTTAGACCAACACTGGTTTATATATTCTGCTGAATTCCTTCCCATAGATATTATTCCTACAACTACACAGAGCCGAGAGGAAAATTTTCTTCTACAGACTTCTGTTAAATGTAGAGAATACAAATTTCACAATATTTATCTACTTAGCATCTATGACAATCAACCATAGTCAACCATAACTAATGTTGTAAACATTAGTGAATGTTAAACACACCACTTCTGCAATTTGACCAACCTCCCAATCGTAGAGTTCTTCTGTCCTCCAGAACTTACCCCCGAGCAGAGATCATCTCCTAGAATAGAACAACCTCTAATCTGTTTAGGAATATCTTATTTAAGCTTTTGCTCCCCAAAGCCTATTTCTAATTCTGTGTCCAGAATATTAGGATGCTTTTCTTCCTGTTTGCCTAGGCTTCCCATTTTAGGGATTTTTAAAGCTATTTTCTTCTTTTCCCAGCTTTTTACCTTTTCCCAACTACTCTCCACATCATTGGGGAAACTAGATTTTCCTCAAAATCTAATTTGAAAATAAATTCTTTCAGGGATTTTTGAAAGATTTTTGGGGAAATATTTGCCTCTCTCCATCCTCATGGATTTAGCAAGTGATCTCACAATTCTCATTTGGTCAATCCGCGCGACATTATTTTATTCAATTTTCATAATGAAATATTTAATTACATCCACAAAATATACTTATCCCTTTTGGGGTCCACTCTCCTTAGGATTAAAGTTCAAATGTCTAGCTTTGAAAGAAAAACATAAACTAGGGGTGTTACATCTTTACCACTTCCCATTTTTCAGAGACATATCATCTTTCAGTTTGGGGGAGTGTTTATTTTCTTAATTTCTTTCTTATGACCATGTCACTAATATTCTTTATCATCCATTGATATTCTTATTCATTCTCAACACCTCCCTTATTCCATGTTGTTTTACACCAAGCATAGATTTCAACAGACTGTAGCAACCTCATCTCTTTGTTTTCTAGCATTGCATGAGGACATGCTAATTCTTTAGTTTGGGGCAGGAATTTCTACACATGATGGATGTTTTCTACTTTCTTTCTCATTTAAGGCATACAATTTCATTTTTTTTACAGTGCAGAAATTGATTTGCATATATCTTTAAAACTATGAACTGAATTCTTATGATTTCTGGATAATAAAGAGGTATCATTAAAATACACAAACCCAGATAATTTCACGCTAAATAAGTTCATAAAATTTCAAAAATTATGCACTATTAGCTACAACCATTTTGTTTATATCTCATGATACGCGCAACAAAATGATCTGATTTTTGGATCATAGAAGCATTAATATAGTAGAAATCTAGTTTTTGAGAAAATGGTAAATGAAGTTTGTTGTTACTTATATCATATTTTGCTACAACTTCATATACATATAGTTGAACGTCAACTGTAAAAATTGTTACGCCTTCATCAAGATTGCTAAAATTGAATATTCATGATTTGAGGAAAAATTCATTTGTTCCATCCATTTCATGAGTTGGGATGAACAATTTTTTTTGCTTGGTTAACACATGGGTTTTTTCTTTGGGTTGCATGAGGACATGCAATATATTCAGTTCTAGGTTGCATGAGGACATGCAATATATTCAGTTTGGGGGTGTGTTGAGCCGCTAATATGTTATTATTATTATCACTCTTTAACACCTATTTCATCCATTTCTACTGTTCTTTATCATGTAATTTATCATAATTTATCATATAATTCCATTTTATAATTATTTATGCTCTTATAGATAAACAATATTTCTTCTCCTTTATTTTTAGTAAATTGATGATTATGCATGATTTTACCAATTATGGTTTATTAATAATTTTTTTGTAACATCACTCACCATTTTAGCCTCCAAGATATTTTCCAAATTGCAGAGTTGATCTCCAGCTCATCATCAAATATCCCAACTCAGAAATTCACTGAAATAAGAAGTGATATTTTTGTATTGGACGTATTGGGCAAATGGAGAAGAATCTGGAAAATATGAAACATGGGTTTTGTCCAGAACAGACCGAGTTAACTTTATGCAAGAATAGTTTGCAACATGTATTGAGAGAAACGTAAGGTTCTCTGAGGACGATTTTCCCAAATTCGCTATTGTGGCCATTTTCCAAATTCTTCCAGTTGCAATACCAAATTAGACCTGTTCCTATTAAATGATTGATGGAAGGATATTTTGGATATGATCTTGCTGATCAATTATTTTTGAGCAATCCAATTCTGTAATAGGAATCATTTTTAATCATATTGGTTGTAACTTCTCTTTTCTCTATGTGTATTTAAATCAGAACAGAGATCAGAGAAGGGGGGGTTATTATCGGGATTCATGATGGATGATTAGAGAGAAAATTATATGGATTATTAGATTAGAGATAGATAGGATAGGATAGGAGGAATGGGAGAATTACTATTGAAATTGTAACTTTGATCATTGACTCTCGCTGTTGAAGCAGAGCACAAACTTGTTGTAACAATTATGCAATAATGAATATATAAAAATAGTTGCAGTTCCTTCGCATCTCCTGAAGTAATCTGGTGGTATTCACCGGCGGCTAAGGGCCTGCTCTTGGTGGATCTACTTGCCATTCCTATACCATACAGTGTGGTTTGCCTT
This sequence comes from Pinus albicaulis, assembly GCA_034641835.2. Lineage (NCBI taxonomy): Eukaryota > Viridiplantae > Streptophyta > Pinopsida > Pinales > Pinaceae > Pinus > Pinus albicaulis. The sequence goes on along the minus strand of CM076584.1, from coordinate 972,727,685 downwards.
ATTTCTGAATTCTACAAGTGTGGTTTGTTTAATGATTACTTTTTTCAATTCAATTTCATTTCTGTTCTTTTCCCTCATAACAAGATCATTGCTTTTTGCAAGTATATTGTTGTGTTGCTCATTCTAATTACAGAGCTTCGTTGTTCATTTTAGTAACTTAGTTTTTTTGTTCATTGTAGTCACATAAGCGTTGTTGTCTATTTCTATTATATAGCGTTGTTGCTCATTTACTTTCTGCAATCATTTAGTTTTTCCTTTTAACATTCTTACAGTTAGCATAATCATCTCATTTCCATTAGTTGCGGTAGCATTATTGATTTAATTCATTGCCATTTCCAATTGGTTATTTAGTGTGTTGTGTATGAGATCAACAAACGTAAAGAACATTGGCTATTACTATCAAAGCTCTCAGATTGAGGATCTTATTTATGCTTGATTAGTTTACATCAGTTAAAAGAGGAATGAGTTATTGCTACTGTATCCTCGACTGATAATTGTTGTTTCTTTGCTGAATGAATGATTTAGTTTTAGAGAATTGAGTTTCCTTTAGTTGCAAGTGGGATTTATTAAAAGCATCCATTTATTATTGCATTTGAAAGATCTATACTACATTTTAAGAAACATTACTCTCTGGGATTATAGCATGAACATATTGTATACACTCTTGAAATAAGAGGACTTGCCTGGGTTGATAATTAATGTGGGATAAATAGGAGTTTTAAAAAGCACCTTTTAGCACCCAAAAATAGTCAAATGTATTTTGACTAGTTAACATCAAGCCATTAAGAGGAGCATGATATTTTGTAACATTTATAAATGATACTTCCAGGAAGGTTTGGGCATATCCTATGAAAAGTAAAAGTGAAGTGTTTGAAATATTTCAAAAATTCCATGTTGTTGTTGAAAGAGAGACTAACAAATTTCTCAAGTGCCTAAGAAAAGATAATAATGGAGAATATTTCTCAAATGCATTCAAATAATATTTTAATAGGCTTACCATAAAGAATGAGAATAGTGTGCCTAGTACACCTCAACAAAATTGAGTTGCGGAATGAATGAATCACACCATTATGGATTATGTTTTCCAATTCCAGTTTGGACGAGAATTTTTGGGCAAAGGCTTTCAGGATAGCTTTCTACCTCATAAATAGATCTCCATCTACAACCTTGGATGGAGGCATCTATGAAGAATTTTGGATTGGTAAGAAGTTGAATTATTCTCATTTGAAAATATTTGGATGAGAAGCATTTGTAGATATTTCCAAAGAAAATAGAACTAAGCTACATGATAAATCTATGAAATGCATTTTTCTGGGATATGCACATGAAGAATTTGGTTATTGTCTATGGGATCCAATCAAACATAAAATTATTAGAAGGAGGGATATTATATTTAATGAGTCAGAAATGTTTAAGAGGAATGTAGGTGAGGTGGAAGTCAAGAAATTTATTTACAGGTTTGAAGAGCAACATGAGGAAATCCCACTAATGTAGGAAAATGGGCAGTAAATTCAAGAGGAATAAGGAAAACAAGGGGAAAGTGACGAACACCAAGAAGAATGAATCTTGTAGGAGTCTTTCAAGAGATTTAACATGATAATGTGGCACCACAGTTGGTTCATAGATCTTTGAGGCCTATTAATCCTTCCCAAAGGTATCCTCCTTCAAAATAGATACCATTGACTCATGAAGGTAAGTCTAATTGTTTTCAAGAGGCTTGTAGTGTTGAGCACAATAAATAATGGAAGAAAACAATGGAGGAAGAAATGAACTCTTTGCTGGAAAATAAAATTTGGGTGTTGATAAATCTCCCAAAAGGTAGAAAGGCTTTACAAAACAATTGGGTGTAGATAATTAAGCATGAAGGTGACGAAAAGAAGAAGAGGTATAAAGCAAGGTTGGTGGTGAAAGGATTCACCGAAAAGGAAGGTATTGACTTCACTGAAATTTTCTCACCTGTTGTCAAAATTTCATCCATTAGAGTCATTCTTGGTCTTGTTTCTACTTTAGACATAGAATGTGAATAATTAGATGTAAAAAATTCTTTCCTTCATGGTGAATTAGAGGTAGAAATTTATATGGATTAGCCAGAAGGCTTCATAGAAAAAGGAAAAGAAGACCTTATTTGCAGGTTGAAGAAGAACCTCTATGGGTTGAAACAGGCACCTCAATAATGGTACACGAAATTTGATTCATTCATGTTGGAACATGGTTTTTACAGGTTGGAAGCTGCTCATTGTGTCTATATCAAGAGGTATGATCAAGGAAAATATCTCATATTATTTTTATATGTGGGTGACATGTTGATTGTTGGGCATGATAAGAATATTATTAATAGGTTGAAGAAGGATTTGGGCACCAAGTTTGCAATGAAGGATTTGGGTCTAGCACAATAGATACTAGGCATGAGGATCACGCATGACAGGAAAAATAAAAGGTTGTGGCTGTCACAAGAAAAATATATCAAGAAGTTGCTTGATATACTTAATATGAAGGATGCCAAGCCAGTTGGTACACCCCTGGTAGCCCACTTCAAGTTGAGTGTTCAGTTATGTCCTAGAGATGACAAGGAGAAGGAAGAAATGAGAAAAATTATTTATTCTTCAGCAATTGGCAACTTTATGTATGCCATGGTATGCACCCTACCAAACATTGCATATTCAGTGGGAATTGTTAGCATATTCCTTTGCAATCCAGGAAAACAACATTGGAAAGAAATAAAATGGATTTTGAGGTATCTCAAGGGTACGAATCATTATTGTATACGTTTTGGTCATAATGAGACTCTTCTTGAAGGATTTATAGATGGGGATATGGTTGGAGATATCGACACCAAAAATTCCACTACAGGTTATTTGTACACATTTGTAGGTGGATTTGTATCTTGGGTGTCAAAGCTATAAAGAATGGTAGCTCCCTCTACAACATAGGCAGAGTACATAGCTACAACAGAGGCTTGTAAAGAGATGTTGTGGATGTAGCGATTCTTAGGAAATATAGGAATAAAGTAGGACAAGTATGTGTTTTATTGTGATAGTCAGAGTCTCATTCACTTGGCGAAAAACCCAACATTTTACTAAAAAACCAAGCACATTGACTTAAGGTACCATTGGATTCAACATATGTTGGAGGAAGGAGAATTATCCTTGGAAAATATCCATACATATAAGAACCGTGTTGACATGCTCACTATGATTCTACCAAGAAATAAGCATGAGTTATGTAGATCCATGGTAGGATTCAGGGTGACTTGATTCAAGATTCTTCATTCAGCTTCAAGTAAGAGAATGTTAAATGTGAAAGCTGCATTCAGACGTTGGCACCAAACCTAACCTTGCCGCCCATTCAATCTCAATTGACCAACGTCGTCACCGCCCTTTGAATTTTTTGGCTGAACAATAGAACCATAAATTTGACACACATATTCTATATCTTCCTCCTTGATCTACAAATTTTCATATCATGCTTCTGCCTCTGTAAGCCAAGAAAACCAAGGCAAGGCTTCCTATAATGGAAGTCTCTGAAGTTATTCTCCAGTTTCTGTGTGTGTTTAGTTTGTTTCTCCATTACTATATTTGTCTCTCTATTTGTGAGTTTGTTCTGGGTTTTGTTGTTCTTCTCTGATACTCAAAATGTAGGAGCTATATTCAATAAACTTCTTGTAATGAGAGCAAGAGATATGCATCCAAAATTTTTTGCACCCTATCATCTCTCTCAGTTTTTCGTGCCCCATAGGATTGATATATTGCTAGTCAACAAGTTAATACGACCAGAGAAATGGTGATGGCACAAAAATTGAGCAATTCAAGAATTCAACCATTGAAACATCTTATTGATCATGAAGTGAATATGAGGGGAGAAATGGAGATGACACAAAAGCGGAGAAATTCAAGAATTCATTCATTGAAACATTTTTTTTAAAGAAGGATGTGCTAATTTGTTCTAGTGGTCATCACTTTGAATGGAAACAAAGGGACTTGCTGCTAGCCTTTTCCAAATGATACTTAAACAATAATTTAGATTTGAAATTGAAAAAAAAATTATAAACTTGGATGAAATGTGTAACAAATTTTTTTTTAATTATTAAATCTACCCCATCTATATTATTTTAGTTTATTTTTGAAAAATAAAAGCATAGCTTAATGATTCTAATCTCATCTTCACACACAAAAACTAATAACAAGAAATTTTAAACCATCTAAACCAATGAAAATATATTTTATTTTCTTTTTCGTTATTTAACTAAATGGTACATTGATGGCCAGGGAAAGTAAAGACAAGAAAACAAGGTGTCCATGATAAAATGCTTCGTCCCATCGACACACAGAATATCTCAACGGTCAAAATACAAGTAAAATCATTTAATTTTTCATTGACACGGACATGGTCATGGCGACATCTTTATTTTGATGGCATATTTGGAAAATATATGAAGTTAAAAGATTTTAGGATATTCCTAAAATCTACTTCTGTATTTACAATGTTTTGGCCACGTATTCAACCACGATTTTGACGATCGTTGTTTCATATCTGCAAAGAGTTGATGAATATTTACTAAAACTTGACGCTTATAAGCATGAAAAAGAATAAGAATAGAGCAGAATAGGGAACAATGATAGGTCGCCCACCCATTGGTGTCTTGTTCGGATATTTAAAGAAATGTATGCGTATAGTGAACGTAGATGTGTGCGACATCCGTGGAAAAGCGCACATATTATATCATATGGGACTGCAGGTTGTGTGCGTTGTACATATTTAAAATTGTATTTAATACAATGTTGTGCTAGCTGTGGAAACTTTATGTTTAAGTATCTTATACGACACAATGTTTCCGACTCACCAGAGGATAACAGAGTCAAATATATGATATCATATATGATACAATGTTACATTATATGCCGGATTATATATTTGAAAATAATATATGATAAAAGCTCTTGCCGCAGTTGGCTGCTGCATTAGGTGCAAAAGTATGTATTTTTTTTGTTTTGTTTTGAAAGAAAAATCATTTTTAGAGAATGGATTTATCCACAAGTTTGTATTTATGTGGGAAACTGTAATTATTTTGGTGGAAAAGATTTATGCACAAGTTAGTACTTGAATGGTTCTTGTAATTATATTGGATATATAGTTAAATGAAATGATTAGACGTGTCAGAAAAGCAGTTAGCACAGACAAGATTTCCTGTCGATATAGTGTTCTTCGGTCTTAAGCCAGTCAGGTGGCCTTGCAGTCAAGACAAAAATGGTGTGTTAGATGTGCTGGAATAACAATCCAGGAAAACAATATTTTCTGTACGGACAGTGGTTGATGTTTAGCCAGTTGATTGCATACGGAGTCGCAGCGGGGGCAGGGAGTTTGATGGACAACAGGGACAGGGGGAGGAAAAAGTGTGCAGTGGGGGCAGGGAGTTTGATTGTGTGGACAGCAGGGGTTCTGGCGGCGTTGGAGCAATGATGGACAATTGCAGAAGTCAGTTTTGGCGTCAATGAGGTAGCGGCGGTGGTCTCGACCAACAGAGAAGTGACAGATCGAGGGGCTGACAGGTCGATGAAATTGGTTTGGTTTCCTGTTTGGATCAATATGATTGGGAAAAGAGGTTGTTTTGGGTGCTACAATGAAACAATCGGTGGTTGCGGAGGACGTGTAGGAATTTTTTGGCAGGGCAGATAATGTTGTGGGATTAGGCAACACTGTGGTCAAATACAATGTGTGGGTTGGGAAGACTACCTATGTTAATATACAGAAAGGTGGATGTGTGACCCTTGGTGGTTGTTGCCCGGGTAAGCTTTTGTTCAGTTATGTTGACTTTTTTTCTTTTTCTTTTTTAATTTTAATTTAATTTAGTTTTTATTTTTATTTTTTTATTATTTTTAATATATATATATATATATATATATATATATATATATTAAATCTTGTTTTTTAATATATTTATTTTTTATATTATTTTTGTTTTATTTTCTAAACAGTTTTTTTTCCTTTTTTTTTCAATTTAACATCTATTTTTTTTCTTTTTCTTTTTTATTATTGCGAAAGACCTATAGATGAATCAGTTGAATGGAAAATTTCCAAGACTCGTGTAGCGAAATGCTTAATTCCCATTGACGAATCAGTGGAATGGAGAATCTTCCAGACTGGTGTAGCGAAATGCTTAATTCATGACGACAACAAGGTTCACGATAGGTTGATGGCCAAAGGCCGGATGAGATGTAGCTCTGATACCTATGTAACAACCAACAATCATGTACGCCACAAAAATATTTAAAATACTTCGTAGAAAAAGACATCCATTATAGGATAGTAATTGTATATTTTATATTGTATAAAATAATTGATGTCGGATGATTACAAATGAGAATGAAGACTCGCTTATATACTCTAGGTAGGTGCCCTTTCACGAATGACCATGCCTCAAACATGCCCCTTCATTACTAACTAACTAATCATTAATTAATTTATTATCCTTACTTATTATTATATTTATATTTACATTTATTGTTTTTATATGAATTATATTCATAACATAGCCTTCAACTTCAACATGCTTTGTCCTCAAAGCTTATTGATGAAAGACTTGATCTCTTTTTCTATTTCGAATGTCTTCTCATCTCGGCATTTTCATATTCGTTGATACAAGTTGATATGATCCTCTAGGTGACAAACGAAATTGTCACACTGAGAAGGGATCAAACCATCCTAGATTGATCTTCCATGGAAGAAAATTTTATGATGAATAGTTACTGTATGATTGGAGTATGCAAACTTCAGTACTCCTAGGAACATAAATTTGTGGTTTATTTTCTCATCGATACTGATACGTAGTTTAATTGGAAAGTCTACTCTTATGATTCAGATGTTGATACATAGCTCCTTTGGTTTGAATTTCCCTTATCATATATTTTGTACATTCTTATGTAAATATATTTATCCTATCATAGATATTTATATATTCTATATCTTCTGAGTATTATGTTGCGTTTATGAAATTTATTCATAACAGAATGTTGAAAGTTTTTCCTTTAAGAAAAATTTGTTTTTCCACCGCTGCATCTGCTGACAGTCAAAGGAAAATCCAAAAATCGTTGTGCGTGGGTAAGTCTAAAAGTTTGAATTCCATTCCTAAGTTTTGAATTGCGTTAGGCTTCCCATAGAAAAAAAGTTTTGAAAGAAATACATTCACACATTTTTAAGGTCAACGTTAGTTCCAAGGTAAAGGTTAATCGAAAAACCAAGGTAAAGGTTGGTTCCAAGGTAAAGGTTATTAAAAAAAAAAGAGAATTAAAGGCCAAGTCAAAGTTTTTTAAAAAGGGTTGTAACCAAGGTTGGAGTTTTAAAAAAAGGTTGTAGCCATGTTTTGATTGAAAACAAGGGTTAAATTGGTGGGTCTTCTTATTTATTTGGGATTTTTTTTATGAGGGTTTTATTTTTAAACTTTATTTCACATTAATTTTAATAATTATTTTTACCCGACACAATTACTTAAATTGGATCAAGAAACCAACTCTATTTTACTATGAAACTAATTACAATCACATCAAACTTCTCAAACATTTATCATCCATGCTACTTATTACTTAATAAAACACACTATAAACCACAAAATTGAGATTTCTAATTAATGAATATATTTTTCTACTCAATAGATCCTATAAAAATAACATCATACAACTACTAAAAAAAATTGTTACTCATTAAAAAATATAGAAACAAGGTTAGAATCAAAATGAATATATAGATCTTGGTGATTGATAAGGGAAAAATGTAAAAGAGATTACCTTAGCAGTTGGCAGTTTCTCTCTTTTACAGGCTGTGTAATATTATAGATACACTTATGTTGGACATCCATAGGAAAAAGTGCATCCACCTGATCCACATGATCTACATAATCTAATACTATTAAGACGTAATAATTTTAAAGAGACTTCTTAAGCATCACTTTAACTTTAGGAATATTGTCAATACTTTGATCTGAAAGAGTCAAGCCCTGAAGAATTTTTTCCTATTTTCTCTGACATCTAATAAAAAGTAGCATTTACTATAGTTTGGAGTGAGGTTGGACCCTTCCTATTGAAGATTTTTGTAGCCAATGTAGTCTATCCTACTCCACCTAGGCCACCCAGGCCCACGATGCTCACAAAATGAAGTATTTTGCTTTGTTGGTGCAATGACAAATTTATTTCAAAATATCGTACTTTATCATCCAACCTAGTGAGCATATTTGGCCACATTCAACTATGGATTTTTTAGGTTTTTCAATCCACATTCAAAAACTTTATCAAGCAGCTCCCACTTGTCCCTAGATATTCACAAAAGATAATGTAAAAAACCATAAGATAGGAAATAAATAGAATTGAAAATTAAGTAGCATTTACATATTATATCTTGTATCTAATGTAAACGAGAGGGGGGGTTTGAGTTATCACTCATTAAATGCCTCCAACTCGAACCCACTGATATTTGCAACTTTGGAAAGATATTTTCTTCTCTCTTCTATAGTAGTGGAGGCGTAACGCGGTTGACAGTCATGTGCTTTCTTGTGTAAGGCTTGAGCATAGACTCCTTTCTTCTTCTAATATGTCCATTGAAGATTGACAAGCTTCACTTAATAAAACATGAGAATTATGGGAGACTTGGAATCTAGTTTTAGTTCATCCAAACACCATTTTAAATTTACATATCTAGGAGAAAAATATTTCTTTGTGGAAAGAGGAAAATTTGGAGAACATGGAACATTGGAATGGCTCTAAATAGGCACCATAATTAGAGCCTTGGAGAAAAAAATCTTTGCCACTCTCACAAAGCCTTGTCGATGTTATAAGGCTACGAACCCTAATCCTTCCAAGTTCCACCAAAATTCTCCATGAGGGCTCTCTCGGTGGGAGTTGGGTTACCACGTGAGAGCCCCGCCATGGGGAGATTGATCATCACCCTCAGCTACTTCATGGCTCACGATCTCCAGTTTGATAACCCAACTCCCACTGAGAGTTCCCTTGGAAAATTGGTTTCAAATCTCTAGCGAGAATGCATTCCAAAAGTAGACTTGATCCTTCCAAATTTTTCATCCGTGAGGTGATGGGTATTTCCAACCTAATGTAAAAATATTATTTTAGAGGCGAAGGGTACTTTCAGCCTAATGTAAATAAATTATTATTATTATTATATATATATATATATATATATATATATATATATTATTATTTTTTTTTTTTAAATTAGTGATCTTTCCATAAGCTCTTGATTATGACATTTTTGTAATTTTTTTACAAGTTAGTTCATTTGGAGATAAGTTGTATTTTATAGCCAACAAACCCAAAAGCATGTAAATGGATGGCAAGTTAACCCCTGATTGAAAATGTTTTTTTTCAAGTGTCGCAAAAAGTTTGAAGGGGTTTTAAAAGACAAAAAAAAGGTTTATTTAATTTAAGGTATTAGGAAGGTTCAAGTTGAAATTTATAAAAAGGAGTTAGGTGGGGTTTCACTTGGTGTGATAAATATATTTAAACAATTTGCATAGTGTGAAAATGTTTTTAAACGATTTATTGAAGTGTTTTGCAAATTTTATAGAAAGGGATTTTATTAAAGGTTTGGAGATACAGATTTTTTTCAATTTTTTTTTTCTTTTTATAAAAAAAAGCAATTTTATTGAACAAGGGAGTTTAGGAATTTGCAAAGGTCTATTTATCTGTAATTTTTTGTCTTGTTTGTAAAATATGATAGTGTTTGGGATTCATAAAAATTCCTCTGTGTACGCGAATCAGGGGAAGATTGTGCCTTACAGGGGCACATATTGAAAATCATTTTTTTTCAGGGGCGATATGGAGAGAAGCCCCATGTGATCAGGAAAGAAACCATAAGATAAAGTAAATACAACAGTCATGGGTTGTGAAACACAATTGAAGTAGAATAAGGTAAGAAATCGAGAAGAAGAGGAAAATGTTGTATCCATCTTTAGAGAGGTTCAGATCACAGCTGAGGAACTAAAAATTCTATCGGAAAATGAAGAAGATATTGAGGTTGATTTGTTTAACATGGATTTGCTACCACCTCCTAAGTTTTCTGGCAAGAAATTTGAAATTTGGTTTGTTAAAATGAGAACTTATCTATGTTTAAAATATTTGTGGTGTGATATTATGAGGAATGTTAACCCCCATGATGATGCAAACGATGTTTGGATTTGAGTTTCATTCAACAAGAAATGGATGAAACAATTATCTGAAATGCAACAAAAGCTACATCTTCCAAAGAAGCATGGAATATCGTGGAAGAATAATTTCATGCAAGGGGTGGTGACATGCTCAAGCAACTCATGTCACAGGAAGATAATTCTATTATGGTAGTAGAAGAGAGAGTAGAGATTGATGTAGCCACATAGGTGGAAGATGAAGAAGATGCAAGAAATATTGCAGAGAGATAAGTTGAAGCTTCTTTGTATGAAGCAAAGCAAGAGCATATAAATGCTCAAGGACTCCACTATAACGTGGATGGTGAAAATGATAGTGAATCTCGCTGTGTCAAGACACATGTCGATGATGAATGAAAAGAGAGATGTGAATTGGTGAATCCATCTACATTTGATGAACTTTGTGGAGTTGAATTTTTTGAGTAAGACATGCATGCTCAGATATCCTACAATAGAGTAGATCAAAACTATGTTGATGTTAACATTGATGAAGATAATTTAACTAGTGATGAGTGGTTGCACATTATGCAACCAAACGATCTAAATTATGTTGTTATTTGGTGAGAGAAGCTCACTCGTCTCTCGAAGCCAAGTGGAAGACAACATGTTTTCATTTGTAGAGGTTTGTAAGGAGTGGAAGATAAGGTAGAGAAGGAAGAGGAAGAAAAGGAAGCTCTCAATGCAGAGCATAATGAAAAGTTTTTGTTTTGGAATATGTAGGTGCTCAAAATGGCATGGGAGAAAAAGTTGAAAACAAAGTTATTAGTATGTTTTATGCATATTTGAACCTCATTGAAGAATGGATAGATAAGTCAATTAAAAAAAAATGAAAAGAGTCTTAAAGTAGCAGTTGGAAGAAATAATTAAATCAAATGGTGAATGAGAAAAAAGAGATTGATTATGATTTTACATGTAAGCTAATGATGATACTGAGTGTGCAAATTACAAGCAAAACACAACAATACCTTATGATACAACTAAAGAGAATGACATGGAAGTTTCAGAACATGAAGAGGAAAGTATTGAAACCATTTTTCAACAATGGAGTCAAGAAGAAATCATATTCTACTATCAAGAAATATGGTAGAAAGAAGATCAAGAATATGAAGCGCAAGGAGTAGAAAAAAGAAGAGATTTTAAAGATGAAGATTTGTGGCAACAATCGAGTGTTGAACAAATTGTTGAAGAGGAAGTTTTAGAATTCAGGTTGAGATTGTTTTTTAGAACAAATACAAGAGAAGTCAAGAAAAAATTTCAGCAACAACAAGTAAATAAGCATGGAGCTTTCAATAAAAAAGCAAAGTTGAAAATAAAGGTAATGTCGAAACAATTTTGAAGATATAAAGTCTAGAAAAACTGAAAAAGAAAATGCAAAATTATAAAAGTTTTGAGTCATTGTATGCCTAGTTGAACTTAAACCACCATACATATTTAAATGATGTTTAAGTTAATTTTTATTGTAAGCCTAACATGCATAGCCGAATCATGTTGAGTCATGTTTGAGTTATACGACTGCAATTAAGGGGGAAGGTTGGAAATTGTAATTACTCCTGTGCGCATGTGATCCATGAAGTTAGCGGTTGAGTTAAGTTGATGTAGGTCAAGTCTAATATTAGAAGTTGGAGTTCAGTCTATATTTGGAAAAAACTAATTTAGTGTAAATTTACATGATATTGTGTATGTGAAAAAGTTTTAATGAATTAAAATGTATTTATGAATTAGTTTGTTTTCCTCTTTTTTGTCTTCCAATTAATTTAAAAATAATGCAATGTGATAGAGAAAAATTATATATATATATAACCACTAAAAATAAAACAAGTAACCTATCACATAAAGTGCTTTAACAATGCACCCTTCACTACCAAGCCAAAACCAAAACAGTATGATATATATATAATGTGCGGGAAATAAACATATTTAAACCTCATATATGATACAATGTTGCGTTGAGTGGTCGTAGAACACGAGGCACTCATAACCGACTTCTTCATCTCGCCGGATTGATGGTGAAGAATATATAAATATGATATGTAATAAAATGTTGGGTTGATTGGAAAGGGAGAAGAGCACATATATGAATATCATATAATGTCACATGATTGTGAAGAATAGATAAATATGATGTTTAATAAAATTTTCGGTTGATTGGGAAGATGAGAAGAGCACATATCTGAATATCATATAATGTCACATCTATTGTCCCAACAACCAGGCCTGGAATTGGAATTCTACATTGAACGGAAAGTATTTTGTCTTTTTTCAACGTGACCGTGATTAAAAATTTTCTTTTGTTTTTTCAACGTGATTATAATTTTAAAATTTAAAAACTCAATTTTTTCAACGTGATTGTAATTAAAAAATTTTAAAACTCAGTACCGTCGAGAGGGATAAGTTAAAAAACAAATTGACGTGTATGTGTATATCT